>JAMPIV010005218.1:0-362500 GCA_024509875.1 Oreohelix idahoensis | reverse complement strand
GGCAAACTACTGAATTAAAAAAAATTGCCTAGAAAAATCACAACAGCCAATGAAAGCTGGGGTTGATTGCCACGTCCTGTAAAGGATAAGCAACTAACTGGTGCACTACTGCTTTCTTTCTTTCTTACAAGTGCCTGCCACATACTTATTTTCTTTTATTATTTACAGGCCTGGGGTTTCCCTTTTCGTTTATCTCTGTGTTTATTCCTTTGACTTCCTTGTTCGGTATCAACACAAAATAACATAAAACGTAGATAACCATTAATTTGTAAAATAACACTTGTCATATTTGGTTGTGTCCCTTGCAAGAAAAAAATTGCTATTTTTTGTCCCAATTCCTATAAGAAACAGAGATTTGGAGTATTCAAATTTTTTGTATTGCTCCGCTTCGGAATTGACTGTGACTGCTCCAGCTCCGCTTCGCGCTCCGACTCAAATTATAATTATTTTTATGAATGTTAACTTTTTCTAAAAATGCGCATTGTAACTTTGAAAAAGAAACATAAAGTATGGAAGACGTCTTAAGTAGTTCAATGTGGGTGTTTTTACATCGAATATTTTTGTTGCACAAATATAACAATTTTAACATCGAATATTTTTGTTACACAAATATAACAATCTTAAAGCTTTATAAAAACATTAGCATATAAGGAAATGATATGATACAACATACCAAAAAGGAGTATTATTAAAATTTACATAATTTGTGTGGAATACTTTTCAAGTACGGTAGATCAAAAGGGATGTTTTTTTACATGAGGGTTTTATCAGAATCTTTTGCCATAACATACATTGATAGCTAGTGGAGTGAGATACTAAATATAGCAGCAAATACAATTGTAGATTGGTAGATTAAACTGGGCACAATTGAGATTAAACTTAATAAAAGTGTGGAAAACATCTCCAGCAATTTAAAATCGGTGTTTTTTATGTAGAATTTTCCATATTCTGTTAGATCCTGTAATTGAACTAATGTTGACATATTTACATAAAACTCTGGCTTCAAATTTCTGCAGCTCCATCGACATCAATCCACTCACACACTTTGCATGCATATGTCCCAAACTACCAATTATCAGTACGATAACATGTGTATGATAGCTTAATTCGTTAATTTATGCAGTCAATGAATAGTACAGTAGAACTCCATTTATCCGAACCCCATGGGACCGAGCATCGTTCGGATAATCAAATGTTCGGATAATTGGATTACATAATGTATCGAGTACATGTACACATATTTCTAAAAATAATTAACCATCACAAGGAAAATACACTATAAAACATATTTACTTGTACTGTAATAATAATACCCACACTGTATTAGATTACTGTATCACCAAAATCTGTCATTACACTGTACAATGGGAGACATGTCACATTCTTTAAACAACGTGTTTTTTTGGCTTTGCCGATTGTGGTGAAGTGGGATGTTATAAATATTTATAGGGGACTTAGTGTACTGACTGAGATCAGCTGTGAAGGTATCTATATCTAATAAGAGTAGTGTATTATAGATAACCTTACTTGCTGCCACATATGTATACCTCAGTCAGAATTATTCTGGAATAGTGTGATGACTACGTTATATGTCTAGGGTATGTGTATGATGAAGTGTAAGTCATAACAACAACAGACAGATAAACAATTTAATTTATTCCACCACACTTGACAACACTGTGACACTCACATACATAAAACACTCTACGAGGATATCTTAAAGGAGTCACTGATAACTTTTCAAATAACAATATGTATTCAGTGCTGTCATGAATGTATATGTGTCCTGATTCAAATACAAAGGGAACCAGGAATCACAATCAATTTTAATTACAAGTTATATGTACAGAATTTATTAATATGAATCTTGTAGTGACATATATTATTAATAGTATCCTATGTGTGTCAGTTGTGTAGTATTAATATGAGGTAATACTGGTTTTGTTTTGTTCAAGCTCTGTTGGTATTTGTCATCATGACTTCAATAGTTTGTTTCTATTGGAACTAGTATTGGAGATGTTCTCAGTTCCTGGTATTAAAACAATTAAATTCCCCTCTTAATTTTATTTTACAATGTCATTTTAAGATGGGGGTTCATAATGTTGAGCTCCATGGCCACACTCTCTTATCTTTCGTGATGCCTGCAGTAAAAGACTCCTCTGCTCGATTACTTTAATGAGTTCTGGAGCCACCCCACTGGTTGCTATATGGACCAAGGAGTATGCTGTCCACCTCTGGCTTCAGCAAAGCTCTGACCAGGTGCTGCTCAATAACTTTAAGACCACGGTCCCTGAAACAAGAAGGTTGTACCTCCTACTTCAAAACTAATTTATACTCTATTTCTACACTGAGCACAATACATCACAAACATTGAGTTCAGAGCGTTAGGCCAACTGTCAGCTTCATCTGAAATACTTTATACCAGTATTTCCCTCCCTAATGGTTACTACGCCTCTGCAATTCCAGCATTATTTCTTTCTAGTCAATAATCTAGGTGTCAGTGTACTGTTTGGCCATTCCATGCAGTTTTACTTTCCTCCGACACCTTCTGTTCAGGCTGGAGCACTATAGGCTTTACATCATGGTCGCTACTGAACTACACATATATACAGACATAAATTATCAATTTACATTCAATTTTCATTAAAAGATATTGAATATTTCAAGCTTACCACAATTCATGGAAATAATAAACAGTTTCGTTGACTGGCAATGAATATAGCACAACTCCGATCTGCCGATGTCCCAGGCTTTATTTTATAAAAAATATACACTGGTGCTCAACGCACTGCTTCTTAGTAGGTTTATTACAAGATGTGGCAAGGAACAGACGCTCTGAATTGAGTATATTCGCAGCTCTACCCAATCAAACCATGTCTACACATCTTTTCAAAAAAGTACTCCTTTTCACGTTTCCCCTGACAACACAAGATAGTATTTATAGCCCGACCAATCGTGTTTAGTCTTACATTTGTTGCGCTCCAATCAAAAAGGAGTTAACATGGTAGGCTATTTCCGTAACGTAATGTTTTTTCAAACACGTTATAAAAAAATTTTATGAGCAGAAATGATTTCATGCTGTCAGGCACCCCCACTATTTTATTTTGGCCATAACTTGGTAATTCCTAGACTATTTGCGTAACGTTTTACATATTCTTTGTCAGCAAACCCTAAGGAACCCAAATATACGAATTTAATGGAGCCAATATGCATTTTCTTCTAGGATAGTCGTGCTGTTACTACCTTCTCACTTCCAAACTTGAGGGTGTCTGGGTACTGTCATGTTTTCAAACGTAAACCGGTATAATGTCATAATTCCCAATAAGCGTTTTTCAGGATTTTAAAACCTAACTCTGGTATGGGTAGTGACTTTTTATCACTGACGATTTGAAAAAAAAAAATCATTCGTCCCTCTCTCTCTCCTGCTTTATCTGTCTTTTAGTTACGCCGTGTATGGAATGAATGAAATATTAAATCTAGGTCATTGATCAGCTTGCGTATCTCAAGGTTTTTCCAAGAAATACAGTACACGTTTCATTGAAGAAAGCGTGCAGCGACACAGTAGGCTTTTACTATCAACGTGAAAGCGTTACAATTTGCCGACGAAGTAGAAAACAAGGGGATTTCGAGTACAGTCATTGTGACAGCACTGTTCTTTTACCATTTCTCTTTTCTTTTATTAAATTTATTTGTTAGGCTTTACATTTACCTTTTAATTTATATATGTGGATGTAGAATTTCACGACAAATCCTCCCCTCTTAAAACAGACGTTATACGTCAGTCTATAATTCTACATACACATAGAGAAATTTATGTCTATGCCTGGTGATTTCTTTGATTTTCATCGCACGGATGGCGGCTTAAAAAATCTGCATCAACGTTTCTCTAATTTTATTTTGCTCATGGATTAATGCAGGTGGGTCAAGTCAAAGTAAGCACTACTGACGAAGGTTGCCTCAGACCTCTGCAATCCAAGAATCCATTTCAGATATGTTACTGTACAGCTGCAAGTGTTACTGCTTGTCTTACTACTGCTTAGCAATCAATATTCACCATTTTCTCTTCGCTGAGTCTGCTCAACGACATGTCCCGAGAATATTAGATGTTCCTCAATTTGTACGTTATGAGGAGTTGATCTATATGGTGCTATCTGGGTTGTGGAGGGGATCCAATAATTTCCGGATCAGCCTTAATAAACACTCGGACTATCCTCAATTCAAAAGGTAACAATGGAGACACTCTGCTCCTCCGAAATGTTCACAGCCAACAATTTGTCTGATCAAAGGCGGGATTGAATGTGGAAACACCCTTCTAATAATATATTTATAATGTTCTATAATGTGCCGCTCAAATGGAGGCTATATTCACCAACTATAGTTTCGCCTACCGACAATCTGGAGAATTAAGATAATATGTGGGGAAATGAGTTTCTGCATCAGAAATCAATTCGCCCTTAGCATTGCTATAAGATGTGTGGGTTTTCTCCATCCAGGGTCCGATCAATAATTTCCCTTGGACGGTGTGGGGTCGGGTGACTACCAATGACACCAGAGCCCTTTTAATGCTAAGTTAATAGCCATATTGTGAAGCGCTGTGAGCATTTCCCGAATCGTTCACTCGTCCACTGCCCACTGTTCTTATGTTAACAATTTGTTTAGGTTTTAACTTAGGCGGATCATCTTCAATGTCAATGTCAGCCAGCTCCCTAAATGCGGCTTCAAACTGTTCCTGGGTTGACTGGTCTGAATTTCTATTTTCTCTGGATGCCTTTCTCAGAGTTGCGAATCTAAATATTTTTGGTGAACACTGTTGGGGAAAAGGGGGATACCTATCCTCTATGTCAACCTTATTATTGTTATTTTCCTTGTTAATGTTAGGCCCATATGTTTCAGTATGCTTGGCTGGCATCTGATTATGATTTTCCCAACTTGGGGACTGTACCTTGCTACATTTTTCACAGGCCCTCACAAATTGTGCAATATCAGCAGCTACTTGGGGCCAATAGAATGTTTCTGATGTCCTTTGACGGGTAGTCCCATTTCTCTGGTGTCCACCGTCTGGTACAACATGTGATTTTGCCATCACTTCTTGTCTGTAGGGAGTTGGGAGTACCAACTGTCCATATCCTTTGGGTCCGGCTCCCGCCTTCCTGTGGAGCAGTCCATCCCTCAAGTAAAATTGTCCTTTCTTAGGGTGTGCATGGCTGTTTAGTAATTTGTCAAAGCAAGGTTTTAATGATTTGTCCTTTGCCTGGGCCTTTCTCATCTGTTTATCAGAAAAGGTTAATGGGGGTTCCTCCTCCTTTCTACTAGGGGTCGACCTGACCTGAAGCGTGGCCATTACCACAGGTTTTACAGGGCTTCCTAGAAAAAAACATATTTACTTCCTAACACCAGCGGGTAATTAGGATCGTCACACACGGCTGCTCTAATCACTCCTTCCACGTACCTTGTCTCTACATTGATCTCGGCTACGGGAAGTGTCATGGTGGATATTCCCTTTACGGCCCCTTGTATCTCCACTTTCTCTGTGGTATACTGTTCAGGGTGCACTAGGGTTGCACTCACAACTGAGTCATATTCTAAACCTGAATCGTAAAGGCACCTAACCTTGGCCCCATTACATGTCACTTCTTCACAGATGGGGGGATGTTGAAGATTTATATGATTCTCTGTCAGTTTCTTCTTCCCCTTGTCCACTGTTATCATGCATGCCGCGTGATATGGAGGAACCTTCCTACCACATTCACTAGTATTATGATTATGCATCCTGCATATTTGACAATATTTTCCTTCCTGTCTGAAGGGTTTCCTGTTATCATATTTCCTTTCATTGAATTGTGGGGTTTTATTTTTATAGTCATTTCGTGGCCTATCAAACTGGTGCTTACCTTTGTTTTGATCTCTATGATCAAATTCATTAAAGTTTTGTGGTGCCTGATAATTGTCTACCTGCCTCTTCTTATTACCTGTTACTTCTGCCTGAGCTGCTTGATACCTTTCTGCTACATTTAGCAACTCACCCAGCCTCTCTGCACCTTGTTCCATGAGAAACTTTCTCAGGTCTGGAGCCATGGACTCTCTTAATTGCTCTATAAGGACCATTTCCTTAAGATCTTGGGTTTTCCCAGAGAAGTCCATTTCTCCAAGTATGTCTCTATTCGTGCAGAGAACTGGTGATATGTTTCACCTGACAGTAGTTTAGCATTCCTAAATTTTTTCCTATAAAATTCTGCATTCTTTTCATATCTTAACAAAAGAGCCTGCTTTAGCATGTCATAATTTTCCTGATCACCTCTGCTCATTTTTGCAAAAACTTCATAAGCTACCCCACGAAGTCCCTGAGATAACTTTAAGCTCCACCTTTCTCTCTCTAACCCATATGTGGTAGCTAATAGTTCATACCTATTTAGATAGCTCTCTATATCATCGTCTTTCTCAACAAAATGATCTAAATGAAAATTCATAGCTGAGGTTGAGGCTCCCTGGCTAGCAGTGGCATCAGAGGCAAAGGGACTGGCACCATTTTCAGGAGCATGGCCTTGAAACTCAAACTCCCTTAGTCGTAACTCATGTTCCCTTTGTAATCTCTTCTCCTCCTTTTCTGGTTCCCTCTCTGCAGCTAATTTCTTCTCTTCTCTTTCTGCAGCCAATCTTTTGTCTTCTCTTTCTGCCTCCAATTTCTTAGCCTCAGCCTCAATCTGCAACCTCTTAGCCTCAGCCTCAATCTGCAACCTCTTAGTCTCAGCCTCTAATTTTCTTTCGGCCTCTTTTTCTAATCTTCTTTCTTCCCGTTCAATATATTTGTCACATTCAGCAGTGACATAAGAAATCATAATTTGCCCGTCCATTCCTAACTCTTTCGCAGTCTGTACAGCAGCAGATCGAAATTTTGCCAGGTCGGCCATTGTCTAACAGATAAATGTCTAAAATATGTAACTAAACAATTTTATCTATGACTAATTAACTCAGGACAACACAGGCACTGTGAGCTCAACCTTATTTATTTTCACCCAAGGATACCTTTTAATTCTTATTATTCCCTGAAGTGAATTACCCCCAATATTTGTAATAGGGAAAGATTCAAAATCCCGAGGGCGAGACCCCAATATATGTGGTGAAGTGGGATGTTATAAATATTTATAGGGGACTTAGTGTACTGACTGAGATCAGCTGTGAAGGTATCTATATCTAATAAGAGTAGTGTATTATAGATAACCTTACTTGCTGCCACATATGTATACCTCAGTCAGAATTATTCTGGAATAGTGTGATGACTACGTTATATGTCTAGGGTATGTGTATGATGAAGTGTAAGTCATAACAACAACAGACAGATAAACAATTTAATTTATTCCACCACACTTGACAACACTGTGACACTCACATACATAAAACACTCTACGAGGATATCTTAAAGGAGTCACTGATAACTTTTCAAATAACAATATGTATTCAGTGCTGTCATGAATGTATATGTGTCCTGATTCAAATACAAAGGGAACCAGGAATCACAATCAATTTTAATTACAAGTTATATGTACAGAATTTATTAATATGAATCTTGTAGTGACATATATTATTAATAGTATCCTATGTGTGTCAGTTGTGTAGTAGTAATATGAGGTAATACTGGTTTTGTTTTGTTCAAGCTCTGTTGGTATTTGTCATCATGACTTCAATAGTTTGTTTCTATTGGAACTAGTATTGGAGATGTTCTCAGTTCCTGGTATTAAAACAATTAAATTCCCCTCTTAATTTTATTTTACAATGTCATTTTAAGATGGGGGTACATAATGTTGAGCTCCATGGCCACACTCTCTTATCTTTCGTGATGACTGCAGTAAAAGACTCCTCTGCTCGATTACTTTAATGAGTTCTGGAGCCACCCCACTGGTTGCTATATGGACCAAGGAGTATGCTGTCCACCTCTGGCTTCAGCAAAGCTCTGACCAGGTGCTGCTCAATAACTTTAAGACCACGGTCCCTGAAACAAGAAGGTTGTACCTCCTACTTCAAAACTAATTTATACTCTATTTCTACACTGAGCACAATACATCACAAACATTGAGTTCAGAGCGTTAGGCCAACTGTCAGCTTCATCTGAAATACTTTATACCAGTATTTCCCTCCCTAATGGTTACTACGCCTCTGCAATTCCAGCATTATTTCTTTCTAGTCAATAATCTAGGTGTCAGTGTACTGTTTGGCCATTCCATGCAGTTTTACTTTCCTCCGACACCTTCTGTTCAGGCTGGAGCACTATAGGCTTTACATCATGTTCGCTACTGAACTACACATATATACAGACATAAATTATCAATTTACATTCAATTTTCATTAAAAGATATTGAATATTTCAAGCTTACCACAATTCATGGAAATAATAAACAGTTTCGTTGACTGGCAAAGAATATAGCACAACTCCGATCTGCCGATGTCCCAGGCTTTATTTTATAAAAAATATACACTGGTGCTCAACGCACTGCTTCTTAGTAGGTTTATTACAAGATGTGGCAAGGAACAGACGCTCTGAATTGAGTATATTCGCAGCTCTACCCAATCAAACCATGTCTACACATCTTTTCAAAAAAGTACTCCTTTTTTCACGTTTCCCCTGACAACACAAGATAGTATTTATAGCCCGACCAATCGTGTTTAGTCTTACATTTGTTGCGCTCCAATCAAATAGGAGTTAACATGGTAGGCTATTTCCGTAACGTAATGTTTTTTCAAACACGTTATAAAAAAATTTTATGAGCAGAAATGATTTCATGCTGTCAGGCACCCCCACTATTTTATTTTGGCCATAACTTGGTAATTCCTAGACTATTTGCGTAACGTTTTACATATTCTTTGTCAGCAAACCCTAAGGAACCCAAATATATACGAATTTAATGGAGCCAATATGCATTTTCTTCTAGGATAGTCGTGCTGTTACTACCTTCTCACTTCCAAACTTGAGGGTGTCTGGGTACTGTCATGTTTTCAAACGTAAACCGGTATAATGTCATAATTCCCAATAAGCGTTTTTCAGGATTTTAAAACCTAACTCTGGTATGGGTAGTGACTTTTTATCACTGACGATTTGAAAAAAAAAAAAATAGTGCATGTGGCCTTACACGCGTGATGGCAGCAATTGTGTATCGCGCGACGCGTGTTTAGTATTGCATGCTTCCTGCCTTCATTCGCCCCTCTCTCTCTCCTGCTTTATCTGTCTTTTAGTTACGCCGTGTATGGAATGAATGAAATATTAAATCTAGGTCATTGATCAGCTTGCGTATCTCAAGGTTTTTCCAAGAAATACAGTACACGTTTCATTGAAGAAAGCGGGTAATAATACAGTAGGCTTTTACTATCAACGTGAAAGCGTTACAATTTGCCGACGAAGTAGAAAACAAGGGGATTTCGAGTACAGTCATTGTGACAGCACTGTTCTTTTACCATTTCTCTTTTCTTTTATTAAATTTATTTGTTAGGCTTTACATTTACCTTTTAATTTATATATATGTGGATGTAGAATTTCACGACAAATCCTCCCCTCTTAAAACAGACGTTATACGTCAGTCTATAATTCTACATACACATAGAGAAATTTATGTCTATGCCTGGTGATTTCTTTGATTTTCATCGCACGGATGGCGGCTTAAAAAATCTGCATCAACGTTTCTCTAATTTTATTTTTGCTCATGGATTAATGCAGGTGGGTCAAGTCAAAGTAAGCACTACTGACGAAGGTTGCCTCAGACCTCTGCAATCCAAGAATCCATTTCAGATATGTTACTGTACAGCTGCAAGTGTTACTGCTTGTCTTACTACTGCTTAGCAATCAATATTCACCATTTTCTCTTCGCTGAGTCTGCTCAACGACATGTCCCGAGAATATTAGATGTTCCTCAATTTGTACGTTATGAGGAGTTGATCTATATGGTGCTATCTGGGTTGTGGAGGGGATCCAATAATTTCCGGATCAGCCTTAATAAACACTCGGACTATCCTCAATTCAAAAGGTAACAATGGAGACACTCTGCTCCTCCGAAATGTTCACAGCCAACAATTTGTCTGATCTCAGGCGGGATTGAATGTGGAAACACCCTTTACTAATAATATATTTATAATGTTCTATAATGTGCCGCTCAAATGGAGGCTATATTCACCAACTATAGTTTCGCCTACCGACAATCTGGAGAATTAAGATAATATGTGGGGAAATGAGTTTCTGCATCAGAAATCAATTCGCCCTTAGCATTGCTATAAGATGTGTGGGTTTTCTCCATCCAGGGTCCGATCAATAATTTCCCTTGGACGGTGTGGGGTCGGGTGACTACCAATGACACCAGAGCCCTTTTAATGCTAAGTTAATAGCCATATTGTGAAGCGCTGTGAGCATTTCCCGAATCGCTCACTCGTCCACTGCCCACTGTTCTTATGTTAACAATTTGTTTAGGTTTTAACTTAGGCGGATCATCTTCAATGTCAATGTCAGCCAGCTCCCTAAATGCGGCTTCAAACTGTTCCTGGGTTGACTGGTCTGAATTTCTATTTTCTCTGGATGCCTTTCTCAGAGTTGCGAATCTAAATATTTTTGGTGAACAACTGTTGGGGAAAAGGGGGATACCTATCCTCTATGTCAACCTTATTATTGTTATTTTTCCTTGTTAATGTTAGGCCCATATGTTTCAGTATGCTTGGCTGGCATCTGATTATGATTTTCCCAACTTGGGGACTGTACCTTGCTACATTTTTCACAGGCCCTCACAAATTGTGCAATATCAGCAGCTACTTGGGGCCAATAGAATGTTTCTGATGTCCTTTGACGGGTAGTCCCATTTCTGTGGTGTCCACCGTCTGGTACAACATGTGATTTTGCCATCACTTCTTGTCTGTAGGGAGTTGGGAGTACCAACTGTCCATATCCTTTGGGTCCGGCTCCCGCCTTCCTGTGGAGCAGTCCATCCCTCATGTAAAATTGTCCTTTCTTAGGGTGTGCATGGCTGTTTAGCAATTTGTCAAAGCAAGGTTTTAATGATTTGTCCTTTGCCTGGGCCTTTCTCATCACAAGCTGTTTATCAGAAAAGGTTAATGGGGGTTCCTCCTCCTTTCTACTAGGGGTCGACCTGACCTGAAGCGTGGCCATTACCACAGGTTTTACAGGGCTTCCTAGAAAAAAACATTATTTACTTCCTAACACCAGCGGGTAATTAGGATCGTCACACATGGCTGCTCTAATCACTCCTTTTCCACGTGATTTAATAATAATAATATTCTTTAAGCGCCAAACACGGCGCATAAGGCAGAAACCAGTGCTCTCCAGGTTGTTCAGTTGTGACGCCACTCCTCTTAGCTCTTGCACATTATTTAGGCCCAACGTTCTTCCTTCTCTTATTATTGTTCTTCTGAGTGTTTCTTTTGGTCTTCCTTTTTTCCGCTTACCCTCAGGAAACCCAAGTGAGCGCCTGTAGTGGTATTCTGTTGTTTTGCATTCGTAGGACATGACCGATATATGACCATCGTCTTTTCCTTATATAGTCGGAGACATATTTCTGCCTAGAGTCTTCTCTTATTTGTCGATTAGTCTTGAATTCTTTCCAACTGATGTTCATGAGTTTTCTAAGACATTTGTTCTCGAATGTATTCAGCTTGTTCTCCAATGATTTTGTTATTTTCCAACTCTCACAGCCGTATGTTAACACACTGAGATAACATTTGAATTAAACAGACGAAGCTTGGTATGTATATTCAATGATCGTAATTTCCAAATGTTAGATAATCTATTGAAGGCGCTAGCTGCCAAAGCAATTCTAGTATGGATTTCTCTTGTTGTGTCACCATCCTGAGTCATTTTACTGCCTAAATAATTGAAACTTTCAACTTTCTGTAGTTTTTCCCCGTTCAAGATGATATCAAAGGTCTCGTTAGAAAAGTTCATAGCTTTAGTTTTAGAGGCATTTATTTGGAGACCAATTTTAACCGAGAGATGACACAAATTATTTATTGCTTCTTGGGATTGTCTTGGTGTTGAACTTAAGAATGCTACATCATCTGCGAAATCCAGGTCCCCCAGGAATTTTCCATTTGTCCATTTTATACCCAATTGTTCATTGTGGGTATAGTTTCTCATAACCCAATCAATAGCTATTCCAAAAAGTAGTGGTGACATAATACAGCCTTGTTTCACCCCTGTTTCTACTGTAAACCATTCTGTATTCCCTTTATTTGTTCTAACACAACATCTTGCATTGTCATATAGCGCTTTGATTATATTCACATATTTTGTTGGAAAACCATAGATTGTAAGTATCTTCCACAATGATGGGCGGTGTAGACTATCAAAGGCTTTTTGAAAATCGACGAAGGTGATAATAAGTGGCGATTGCCTTTCCACTGATTCTTCTATAATTGTTCTTAGTGTGAATATTTGATCAATACATGATCGTTTCGGCCTGAAACCCGCTTGTTCTTCTCTGATCTTTTCGTCAGCATGCAATTTAAGTCTTTCTAACATCATGCAACATAATAATTTTCCAGGTACTGATAATAGAGATATACCACGCCAGTTATTACAGTCTGATAGATCACCTTTCTTCGGTAACTTTACAATAATACTGTCTTTCCATTGTTGTGGTGGTTGTTCTTCTCTCCATACTTCATTTATAATATCTAAAATTCTCAAGAGGTTGTTGTCATTAACTTTTTTATAGTCATTTCGTGGCCTATCAAACTGGTGCTTACCTTTGTTTTGATCTCTATGATCAAATTCATTAAAGTTTTGTGGTGCCTGATAATTGTCTACCTGCCTCTTCTTATTACCTGTTACTTCTGCCTGAGCTGCTTGATACCTTTCAGCAACATTTAGCAACTCACCCAGCCTCTCTGCACCTTGTTCCATGAGAAACTTTCTCAGGTCTGGAGCCATGGACTCTCTTAATTGCTCTATAAGGACCATTTCCTTAAGATCTTGGGTTTTCCCCAGAGAAGTCCATTTCTCCAAGTATGTCTCTATTCGTGCAGAGAACTGGTGATATGTTTCACCTGACAGTAGTTTAGCATTCCTAAATTTTTTCCTATAAAATTCTGCATTCTTTTCATATCTTAACAAAAGAGCCTGCTTTAGCATGTCATAATTTTCCTGATCACCTCTGCTCATTTTTGCAAAAACTTCATAAGCTACCCCACGAAGTCCCTGAGATAACTTTAAGCTCCACCTTTCTCTCTCTAACCCATATGTGGTAGCTAATAGTTCATACCTATTTAGATAGCTCTCTATATCATCGTCTTTCTCAACAAAATGATCTAAATGAAAATTCATAGCTGAGGTTGAGGCTCCCTGGCTAGCAGTGGCATCAGAGGCAAAGGGACTGGCACCATTTTCAGGAGCATGGCCTTGAAACTCAAACTCCCTTAGTCGTAACTCATGTTCCCTTTGTAATCTCTTCTCCTCCTTTTTTGCTTCCCTCTCTGCAGCTAATTTCTTCTCTTCTCTTTCTGCAGCCAATCTTTTGTCTTCTCTTTCTGCCTCCAATTTCTTAGCCTCTTTGTCAGCCTCAATCTGCAACCTCTTAGCCTCAGCCTCAATCTGCAACCTCTTAGTCTCAGCCTCTAATTTTCTTTCGGCCTCTTTTTCTAATCTTCTTTCTTCCCGTTCAATATATTTGTCACATTCAGCAGTGACATAAGAAATCATAATTTGCCCGTCCATTCCTAACTCTTTCGCAGTCTGTACAGCAGCAGATCGAAATTTTGCCAGGTCGGCCATTGTCTAACAGATAAATGTCTAAAATATGTAACTAAACAATTTTATCTATGACTAATTAACTCAGGACAACACAGGCACTGTGAGCTCAACCTTATTTATTTTCACCCAAGGATACCTTTTAATTCTTATTATTCTTACTTACTTACTTAGTCGTTCCCCTTCTACCGTGAGGTGTAGAGGTTTGGAAGAGAGAGCGCCAGACCATTCTATCAGCTGTCTTCTTCCTGGCCTGGTTCCATTCTAGTCCTCGGTCCTTCAAAGATTGTCCCCTTTTAATGTTGTCCTCCCAGCGAACTTTCTGGGTCGTCCTGGAGGTCTGGATCCCTGGCTCTTTGTTTCCCATGCTTGTCGTGGTAGCCGATCTTCTCCCATTCTGCAGACATGGCCAAACCATCTTAGTTGGGACTGTTCTATTTGGGTCTGCAGCGGATGGGATTTCAGGCCTTGACGTATCGTCTGGTTGCGGACCATGTCTCTTCTTGTTACTTCAACCACTTTCCTCAGATACCTCATTTCTGAGGTTTATTTCTTATTATTCCCTGAAGTGAATTACCCCCAATATTTGTAATAGGGAAAGATTCAAAATCCCGAGGGCGAGACCCCAATATATGTGGTGAAGTGGGATGTTATAAATATTTATAGGGGACTTAGTGTACTGACTGAGATCAGCTGTGAAGGTATCTATATATCTAATAAGAGTAGTGTATTATAGATAACCTTACTTGCTGCCACATATGTATACCTCAGTCAGAATTATTCTGGAATAGTGTGATGACTACGTTATATGTCTAGGGTATGTGTATGATGAAGTGTAAGTCATAACAACAACAGACAGATAAAAAATTTAATTTATTCCACCACACTTGACAACACTGTGACACTCACATACATAAAACACTCTACGAGGATATCTTAAAGGAGTCACTGATAACTTTTCAAATAACAATATGTATTCAGTGCTGTCATGAATGTATATGTGTCCTGATTCAAATACAAAGGGAACCAGGAATCACAATCAATTTTAATTACAAGTTATATGTACAGAATTTATTAATATGAATCTTGTAGTGACATATATTATTAATAGTATCCTATGTGTGTCAGTTGTGTAGTAGTAATATGAGGTAATACTGGTTTTGTTTTGTTCAAGCTCTGTTGGTATTTGTCATCATGACTTCAATAGTTTGTTTCTATTGGAACTAGTATTGGAGATGTTCTCAGTTCCTGGTATTAAAAAAATTAAATTCCCCTCTTAATTTTATTTTACAATGTCATTTTAAGATGGGGGTACATAATGTTGAGCTCCATGGCCACACTCTCTTATCTTTCGTGATGACTGCAGTAAAAGACTCCTCTGCTCGATTACTTTAATGAGTTCTGGAGCCACCCCACTGGTTGCTATATGGACCAAGGAGTATGCTGTCCACCTCTGGCTTCAGCAAAGCTCTGACCAGGTGCTGCTCAATAACTTTAAGACCACGGTCCCTGAAACAAGAAGGTTGTACCTTCTACGTCAGAAACTAATTTATACTCTATTTTCTACACTGAGCACAATACATCACAAACATTGAGTTCAGAGCGTTAGGCCAACTGTCAGCTTCATCTGAAATACTTTATACCAGTATTTCCCTCCCTAATGGTTACTACGCCTCTGCAATTCCAGCATTATTTCTTTCTAGTCAATAATCTAGGTGTCAGTGTACTGTTTGGCCATTCCATGCAGTTTTACTTTCCTCCGACACCTTCTGTTCAGGCTGGAGCACTATAGGCTTTACATCATGTTCGCTACTGAACTACACATATATACAGACATAAATTATCAATTTACATTCAATTTTCATTAAAAGATATTGAATATTTCAAGCTTACCACAATTCATGGAAATAATAAACAGTTTCGTTGACTGGCAATGAATATAGCACAACTCCGATCTGCCGATGTCCCAGGCTTTATTTTATAAAAAATATATACACTGGTGCTCAACGCACTGCTTCTTAGTAGGTTTATTACAAGATGTGGCAAGGAACAGACGCTCTGAATTGAGTATATTCGCAGCTCTACCCAATCAAACCATGTCTACACATCTTTTCAAAAAAAGTACTCCTTTTCACGTTTCCCCTGACAACACAAGATAGTATTTATAGCCCGACCAATCGTGTTTAGTCTTACATTTGTTGCGCTCCAATCAAATAGGAGTTAACATGGTAGGCTATTTCCGTAACGTAATGTTTTTTCAAACACGTTATAAAAAAAATTTTATGAGCAGAAATGATTTCATGCTGTCAGGCACCCCCACTATTTTATTTTGGCCATAACTTGGTAATTCCTAGACTATTTGCGTAACGTTTTACATATTCTTTGTCAGCAAACCCTAAGGAACCCAAATATACGAATTTAATGGAGCCAATATGCATTTTCTTCTAGGATAGTCGTGCTGTTACTACCTTCTCACTTCCAAACTTGAGGGTGTCTGGGTACTGTCATGTTTTCAAACGTAAACCGGTATAATGTCATAATTCCCAATAAGCGTTTTTCAGGATTTTAAAACCTAACTCTGGTATGGGTAGTGACTTTTTATCACTGACGATTTGAAAAAAAAAAAATAGTGCATGTGGCCTTACACGCGTGATGGCAGCAATTGTGTATCGCGCGACTCGTGTTAGTATTGCATGCTTCCTGCCTTCATTCGTCCCTCTCTCTCTCCTGCTTTATCTGTCTTTTAGTTACGCCGTGTATGGAATGAATGAAATATTAAATCTAGGTCATTGATCAGCTTGCGTATCTCAAGGTTTTTCCAAGAAATACAGTACACGTTTCATTGAAGAAAGCGTGCAGCGACACAGTAGGCTTTTACTATCAACGTGAAAGCGTTACAATTTGCCGACGAAGTAGAAAACAAGGGGATTTCGAGTACAGTCATTGTGACAGACTGTTCTTTTACCATTTCTCTTTTCTTTTATTAAATTTATTTGTTAGGCTTTACATTTACCTTTTAATTTATATATGTGGATGTAGAATTTCACGACACCGATCATTATCACCGGTAAACGATGACTTCCACTGGCATTCGCGGCTACCAAAATTGTTATTCTCTCTCTTTGCACTTTTTAAACCCAGGGGCAGCTGCTTCGCGCTGAGATGCAAGTGATTTTTGAGGCAATGATTTCCAGTATAAGCCAGTCTCATCGGCATTATACACATCATCGAGTGAATAACCTTCTTCTTCCAAAAACGCCAAGAATGTTTCTTTAAAATTTTCAGCGGCAGTTGCATCGCTAGATAAAGATTCCCCTTGAATCTCCAGTTCTCGTATGCCATGACGAGATTTAAAGTCAGGAGGACCGTCAAGTTGATTGTTGAACTTAAGTGCCTTTTCACACAATAGAGAGCCAGAGATAGGTTCCGATTTGCTTCTTCTTTGCAGACACCATATATACAAAGCCTCTTCCAATTTCAAATATTTCGCATTTCTCATGGTTTTACGTTTCTTCGACCCATTTTCACTCTCCAATTTCGATGCAAAACTCATAATTTTATCCTTTTTACTTTTGATGTCAGAGACGGTAGCTTTCCCAACATTGAAAATCCTCGCAAGTGAAGACACAGTTTCACCTTTTCCTAGTCTCTTGATAATTTCTGTTTTCGTTTCAATTGACAAAACATTGCGGTTCCTTTTATATGCTTTAGGCCTACTGGAAGATGCCATATCGCACAGAGAAATACTTGTACACCAAAATTATTCTGCTGTAGTAGCAGACACAATTATTTTAAGTTGAACTGTCTGCTTAGCCAGTGTTCTGCCTAGAACGCACACGTACACTGGATTGGTAAACCAGATATTAACTGACTTTATGATCTAACTGACTTCCTGTACGTAAGCAACTGACCATTAGCCCATCCCATCCTCTACAAATTGTTCGCACACATTTGAAGCTTGCCGCATGAAAAGATTCAGAAATGTAGTCTAACGTGACTGGTGGCGATTGATTTTTTTTTTCTGGAAAAAGTGTTCGGATAATTGGATGTTCGGATAATTGGGGTTCGGAAAATGGAGTTCTACTGTACTTATCAAATTTATGTTGGTAACATTTATCTAAATGGGCATCATATGGTACTGCTGCTTTTACTATAAAAGTTGTTTTGCTCTGTTTATTGATTATTGTTAAATCAAGTTTTACGGCACGTGATTTAAATGAAATATTACTGCTGCCGAAAAGAGACGGGTTAACTATTATTTCTTTATTTATTGTTATGTCACAATAATTACTATTTGAAGATTTCAGTTTCTCATAAATAATGTCTACAACTCTCTTGTGCCTTTGTTGGTATAAGGTTTGAAATTTTGTACATCAATATTTGGTACATACAAATAGTATTATGTGATACTGTTTCGAATGGGTGGTTACATATTTTGCACATTTTTGTATATGACTGTGGGTAGTATTGATGTAAAAGACTTTCGCATTCCAGTAACTGTAACCTCGATCTAACAGCAAATGACAGTATTTTATCACTTAGTTTAACGTTAGATAGAAAGGTAGATGACAATGAATGGTTTACACATTTCATTTCGCGCACTATTCTTCCCTGTGACGATTTACATTTTAGTTCACGTAGAATTTGGTTTAGTTTATGACTTAAAAACAAAATAAAAAGACTTTGCTGACTTGTATGTTAGACTCACATCTTCATCTATGTTTAAATGTACAATGTAATGGCCACTAGAGGTGGGCAAATCGACACACTCTACTGTTTCGAAACAGTTAGCGCAGTGATTTAAACTGTTTCGAAACAGTGTGTCGACACAACGACACAACGACACTATTGCCCGTATCGGGGAAAAAGAAGTCTCTAATAGACAGTATACATTTCTATACATGAACTGTGTGAGAAAATCTCCTCTGTTTTTTCTTGCGCGCTACTGTCGTGTGTGAAAATCTATGGCGTTTCGTGTGACCACAATTCAATATTTTTACACAAGTCTTCATTATGATGTAATAAAACGTAGATATGATGACAGCTGCAGTATATGGGAAAATAATAAAAAACAACAATTGAACACAAGTTTTAAACACTATTTTATGTATAAACAAAACACGTTTTCTTAAGAGAGCGCCTGAAGTCAGGAATCAAGAGTACCGTAACATGCGTATAATGAGCGCTTGGATGAAATAGAACTATGGAACTGTTTCGAAACAGCAGACTACAAGTAAATTAACTGAAACAATGAGACATGAGTCGTGACACCCTAGTATGCAGATTTACTTATTCTCGTTAGTACAAATCTATGGTATTTCGTGTGACCACTGTTAAGAATTTTACACAGTCGTTTTCATTATGATGATATGCAAGGGGAACATGCTGACAGCTGCAGTAAAAGTGAAAAAAATAATAATAATAACAGTAATAATGACACATTATATAAAACTAGAATAGGTACAGTCAGCGACAATGATTCAACCCAAACCGAGCAGACACCTAGTAGTAGTAAGCCTCTTTCAGTCCTGAGGAATATTTAAAAAAAATTTTTTTGACTTGTTTGATTTTCCATACTATTATGAACGCCTAATGTACCGCACGCTTGACACATTTTTACAAAGGCCCCTGAAGGTGAGACAATGATACAATGTGCCTCTTTGCAAAACAGCGAGGCAGACGGGAACTGAAACTGCAGTTTCGATACACGAAACAGGCTATGTGTCGAATCTGCGTGAGACAGTGCGTCTCTGCAAAACAGTCAGGAACTGACACTGTATCGACACGGCAAGAAGGCTCTGTATCGAATCGTTCGGGTACGATACTGTATCGAAACATTGATTCGAAACATACACACAGTAGCCATCGGCCACTGTCATCCATTTTCACACTCACTCTTTCGCGCTCGCATTCTTCATTCATCTCTACCCAAAATGATCTTGGCCAACTCACTTTGGTTCTTTTAACTAGATGGTTCGTTCCGTTTAAAAAAAAAAAAAAATTTTACCTCGTTTTGGCGATGCACGTTCCATTCAACCTTGTCAGTTATATTAGGGCGCATGTCGAAACATAAAAGACCTTTGGTTCGTTTCGTTTAGCTCATAACTTGCAAGGCTATTCTTATCTTCATCTTCTTGGTCTATTTTACGCTTTTTTATCTGTTTATCTAAAGAATTTACTGCTGCAGTTTTTACAAGACTATCGTCACAATTTAGCGTACTGAAAAGGAGTGAAATATGTCGAGAGTGGTATGATACGAAAGGGTTTGATATGCCATACATACATACTTACATACATACATACATAATAAATACATACATAAATACATACATACATACATACATACATACATACATACATACATACATACATACATGGCGATTTACACATAAAAAAATCAAGTTATAGTAAGTTTTGTGTCGTAACTAGTGCTAATTCGATTTTATATACAGTATAGGTATGTAATTATATTAAGATCTTTGGTTTGATGAAACAGAAATTAGTGATTTAATTGCAGCATTTTTTTTTAAACTTACTCACTTAGTCGTTCCCCTTCTACCGTGAGGTATAGAGGTTTGCACGAGAGAGCGCCAGACTATCCTATTGGCTGTCTTCCTCCTGGCCCGGCTCTATTCCAGCCCTCGGTCCCCCAAAGATTGTCTAATGTTGTCCTCCCAGTGGACTCTGGGTCGTCCTGGGGGTCTGGATCCCTGGCTCTTTGTTTCCCATGCTTGTCGTGGCAGCCGACCTTCTCCCACTCTGCAGACACGGCCAAACCATCCCAGTTCGTATTGCTCTACTTGGGTCTGCAGGGGGTGGGACCTCAGGCCTTGACGTATCGTCTGGCCGCGGACCACGTCTCCTCCCGTAACTTCAACCACCCTCCTCAGATACCTCATCTCTGAGGTTTGGATCTGGCTTTTGTGAGTTGTAGTCATTGCCCATATGTCAAGACTGGGACATAGGTGGAGTGGTATACAGCCATCTTCGTTTTCTTACCAACCTCTTTCTTGCTGAGGAATCCTCGATTTATGGCCTGAAAAAGTCTCTCATCCGCTGCTCCCCGAGTGGCCTACTCCCCTCTGATGCCCCCCTTTCGGTCTGTAATAGCTCCGAGATATTTAGGGTGGTCGACCTGCCCCAGGACCTGCTCTCCCAGCCCAATCTGATGTCTACTTTCCTCTCGCGATATCACCATGGATTTTGCTCTAGAGCTGCCCATGACCATCCCTCTCTTCTCCAGCTCTTCCTTCCAGACTTGCAGGTTGGATTGGAGATGTGCCTCTGATTTAGCAATCAGGGCAACATCATCAGCAAATGCCAGCTCTGAAATACAGACCTGTCTCATCTTCCAGTACCTCACTGAATACTTTCTTGTTCTCTCCTTACATGCCTTGATAACATCGTCCATGAGGAGTATGAAAAGATAAGGTGACAGGATATCACCTCGTCTTACACCAGTGGTGGTCCTGAACTCTTCTGACTTATGGTTTGCTGTCCTCACATAATTTCTGCAAGACTTGTAGAAGCTCTGTATAGCATGAATCCGAGGTGCTGGAATGTTCTTCCTTGCCAAACAGTCCCAAAGTTTGCTCCATGGGACCCTGTCAAACGCCATCTCCAGATACACGAAACAAAGATCGATCTTACTCCCATACTCAAGGGCCCTTTCACTCAGCTGTCTGAGTGTGAAGATTAGGTCTTGAGTACTCCGGTTTGCTCGGAATCCGCACTGGACCTCATCCAGTTGTCACTCAGCTAAGCGTCGGAGTCTCTGCTCTAGGATTCTAGAGTAGATTTTTATTTTTTAAAGAATATTTTAACCAATCATCTAAATTATAATAAAACTAGCAACAACCCGCCAAAATTGGCAGGTTTTTAATTATAGTGTGTTGTTTCTGTTACACGTATTACATTTTTGCTTCTTCCATAGTCTCGCTTGCTCGCTGTGAATGACGCGATCGTCTCTTCCTTTTAGCCACTTTATAATTTTCATCCATAATAATAAGTCTTCTTCTTCTTCCATCCTTAGCCATCAACCGGCAAAGCAGTATGTGGCCAGTACGCCTAGTGGCGTCTTAGGGCAACAACAAATTGATCGATCTATCGCTGTTTCCACCACGCCTAGTGGCGTCTTTGTGGAACAAAAACAGACCAAACAATCTATCATTGTTTCCGTAATCAGATTGGTTGGCAAGCAGGTGATCAGCCCACTGTGCGAAGTTTTTACGGGATGGGGTAAACAGCCCCATGCCCATACCCTCCTTAGTCGCTTTTTACGACATGCGTGGTAGGGTGCAGTGTTACTATTCTTTGCTCCCCTTTCGGGCCCCGGTAACACACGGGTGAATAATAAGTCTGCAATACTTTAAATTAAAATTTTGTCTTGAAGAAATAATCCAAAAACTTACAATTTTAAGAAAAATGATGAGTTAAATCCGTTTCCCGAATGAAACTGGACAGAAGAGTATCTTGATTGCCTGTTGATTTAATCTGCATCTCCGCACCTTCCTGTCTCCAGTTCAAGTTGTTGGCTTCTTTCCATAATCAAACTGTTTGCTCGCTGTGAATGACGCGATCGTCTCTTCCTTTTAGCCATCTTATCATTTTGATCCATAATAATAAGTCTGCAATACTTTAAATTAAAATTTTGTCTTGAAGAAACAACAAAAAAGCTTACATTTTAAGGTTATTTTTAAGAAAAATGATGAGTTAAATCCGTTTCCCGAATGAAACTGGACAGAAGAGTATTTTGATTGTCTGTTGATTTAATGCACACCATCACACTTTTCTATTTTCGCGAGAGTACATATAAGGGGAAACAACACAATTATTGTCTAACTTTCAACCACGGTTGCACCCCCTTAGCTGTGGTTGAAAGTTAATGTACTCTCTCGAAAATATAAAAAGTGCACAAATGACGGTTTGCAAAAAATGTGACAGACCGACCGAAGTACTTACGGTGGGAATTATGGTATTGGATGGATGTTATTGCAAATTAAAGAGCAAAACAAATGCTCGCGCACAAGCATCCACATACATATATACACACACACACACACACACACACACACACAGAACATATATGTATGCCCACGCACGATTTGAACATAAGGAAAAAAAATCCGTAATTAGTGAATCTAATGTCGCAACAGGTACACAAGTTATGCGGTGCTGTCTTATCTGAAAAGCTAGTTGCCATGATTTAAGTACTTTTTTTCTGCATAAATATGTGTAGAAAAAGTTTTGTGTTAAAAATTCTTTGTTCGTAGGCAACCTTATTTCTGCAAATACATACTATATAGATGCTTATATTCTGCCAAAAGTGTAGGCCATTGAATTCCAGTATATGGGGGCCATCTTCGAAATGACGTTGAGCATAATGTTTTTACACATTTTTTTACACATATACATTCGAACCTGTAAGGAAAGTGTAAATGCACTGTCGTTGGTTGAAGAACAATTACTTTATAAATAATTATAAACATGAAGCAGAGACCAGGTAATGCAGCTTTTATTATTATTTTTTTAAATTTTTATTTATAGAAAAGATATATATGTTTATATATCTATTTGGTTGTTCGGTGTATTATCGTTTCGTTTTACTTGTATGTGATCATAGCCAAACGGCCGAGAGACAGTATCAATTACTTTACTTACGAGGCCCAACTTTAGAAGTTAAGTGTTTTTTTTTTTCCTTTCAGCTTTGGTATAACGCCTTCCATACCCCGTTCAACCAGACCCAAAAGGGGTCATTTTGGTTATAATTGGATTATATTGAGTACTTTGTTTCATTTTCAAGCTAAGACGTTGTTAGCCCTGAAAAGGGCTGGTTCTGAGAAGGACCCTTAGCTTACTGTCTGGAGTCTTCTCTTTCTCGTATCCCAATATTGCGCTTCTGCAATCATGTTGTCCTTTTTGTTTCCACCTGGTCTAGCTTTCTTAACAGTCCTGAAAAGAACTATGAGCTCGGAGCCTTCATTTTGTTAACTTAGGTTTGCCCAGCCTTATCTCCAGCTTCATTATGGTTCTATTGATTATAGCTGGGACAATTTCCTCTAGAATTTCTTCCAGTGCTTTTTCCCTAGGTTGGCGCTTGTATCTTTGTGTTGTTTCGTCTCTTATTTCTGTCATGATTTGTCTCTCCACTCCAATTCTTTTAAGGATTTCTTCGTTTTCCTTTTTCATTTCAGCCAACTTTGCTATGTCTTTTTGGATTTCTTGCTGTATTGATTTCATTTTGCTGATTATTTGTTTTGTACTATCCAAGTCGCCCGGGATTTATCCGCATATGGCAGTTGGGGTTTTGCTCAGTTCAGTGTTTTCTTTTCCTTCTAGTAGTTTTTTTTTTTTATGCCTCTCACCTCAGACGTCAGTTGATTTGAGTTGCAAGGTCTTGTTCCTGTTTTGAAGTATATGGAGCATTTCCTGTTACTTTATTCTATGCCTCACTGTATGGTATTCCCTTACTGATTGATACTTTTAGTATCTTTCTTGTTTTTTGGTATGTGTCGTGTGGTGAGTATTGGGGCAACTACGACAGGTAGTTTTTGCCAGGAATAGCCTATGAGATATTAGGTAGAAGGTCTCTAGAAAATGGCTCGTTAAGAAAGAATAAAGACCTATTCGAGATAGGGACAAGAAGAAGGGAATGCGAATGCTTTCCACTGGACAGTGTTTTCTGGTTAATTATGGAAAGAGTTCTGTTTCCCCACGACCTTAGTGTCGTACGGTAGGCTAATTGGTTTATTGGGCCCAGTCTAAGTAAAGAGCAAAGGTTGACTGATACACGAGAATGTATAGAAAATAGATTTCACAGATGGTAGGTTGAGGGGAAGATATGTCTCTGGAGAGAGTGGGTCTCTCTCATCCAGCTTATCCGTACAACTGTGCTTTATAACAAGACAGTCTTTGCCTCCCTAAGTAATGAAAGAACAGGTTACTCTACACACACACAACAATAGGTGACAACAATGACACACAAACGTGAAAAACTAAGGATAAATGGGTATGGGTCTGACCAACACACAAAGTTAAGTTTCTTTGTAGTTTATTATCACTAAACTTGACAACAATTATCTATTAGATATCGAGAAATCATTTACATACATAGGAAATAAAGAAGAGAGGTGCGCCTTCCCCGTATGGAGAGAAAAACACAAAATTATTAACCCAAATGGTGAAGGTTAACACTAGGTTACAGAATAAAACAATATTGGTACACTATAAGACCAAGTAAAGTAAACAAAATTTAGACAATCAGATTTATGGATAATTCCCAGCAAAACAAGAAAATCATCACACACTCTCTCGCACAGTGGCCACTTCTCACACTCTTACCCAATTGGCTCCTATAGTAGATCTGTGGTATCCCTTGGTAACAGAATTATTCCATAAACATAATTCCTATTTCACTATGATTATACTGTCACCCCCAGCTGACGACAATCCAAATTGGCCCCAGTTCATTCCCCCCCCCCACCCACCCAAAAAAAAAACTAGTGAGGTGAACGCCGAATATGATGCTTCTATCTGGATATAGGTGTTTCTACCAATAGTTGGAGATGTGAGAATCCTTGAGGTTTACCCTTTAGAGAGGGGAATATTTCCAGTATTGGGATACTTCTAGTTGCTAAAAAATGTAAAAAAAATAATGATGATGGTATTTCTATCGGCCAACTCTGTGTCAAAGCGCCGATTCTGCACAGTGTATAAAGATATGTATATAATCCACTTGAATACGACTGTTAGGAGTCGGGGAACAATAATAATGTTACATGTACACACCACTGTGGGCTGGTAAAATGGTAATCTGGATTTTGTAAGTCCAGTATTTATATCTATTGTCATCCAATATCATCGGCGAGTGCACGCTTATAAATGAAATGGATAACGATCCAGAAAAGTAAAAGACCACTGGTTGCCCTTGAGATCAGGTCAGAAAATTCAGAACGAAAAGCTCCACGAATCACTTATAAACACTTCCAACAAGAAAAATGGTTCTCGGACTACGCGCTAGACTATTTAAATTCTGACTGACTTCTGATGGCGGGGTTAAGTAAACAAGAATATATATATCATTAGATTTTTCTGATCTCTAATGGTGTTAATTTCGCACTCCTGTGTGTGTGACGAATATTCAGAAGCTAGAGCTCAAGATGAAAGGCTTACGATTCAGACTACCAAAGTCTCTCGTCTGAAGTTGTTGACCGACATCAAAGGCTTTAGTTCTGCTAGCGGGTTTCTCTTCAGAATGCCCGCGTCTCGAGATCAAGGCGCACAGGGGAGTTCTAGACTTTCCCTGAGTAAAACTACAACGGGTTTGTGCCGTCACTGTCTCACGTACTGTCTGTCTGTCAGGTATTATGATTGACAGATGAGCTCGCGTGAATAGAACGAAGTAAACAAAGCCTAATTTGCTTTCTGTTATGACTGACAGGTCACTAAAATTGTAAACACTGTGTTAGCCCGTGTTTAAAGAAAAGAGGGCGGGACAAAAAGGTGAGCTGCCGAAGTGGACAGGCAATATAATGCATGTTTTTTAGCTAGCAAATCATAGAGCAGCTATGAGGTTACAATAAGCTGTCAGATTACTGTAGGCTCTATTTCCAGTACACGTCACAGTACGTCCGGGCGTGAAGATGTGAAACCCATTCATATCTCATTAATGGAAACAGAACTATTGTCATCCGTTTTCTTCTTCTTCTTCCGTCCTTAGCCACCGACCGTCAAAGCAGTCAGTGGCCATTACGCCTAGTGGCGTCTTAGGGCAACAGCAGATAGGTTTTCTTTGCCATTGTTTCCCATCACGCCTATTGGCGTCTTTATGGCAACGGCAAATCAATCCATTTGCTGTCGTTTCCGTAATCGAAGTGACTGGCAAACGGGTGATCAGCCCGTTGGTATTGTCATCCGTAGCTATAGAGTTATGGTTACCTTCCCTTGCATTCATTTCTTCATTTGTCCAATGTCGACTCATAAAATCTGCGCCTACATTTTCTCTCCCTGGTATGTATTGTACTTTGAACGAGTACACACTTAAGAGGATCGCACAACGCATAATTCTTGCGTTAAATTCCTTATTGGCTTATAAGAATGCCAATGGAGCATGGTCACTTTGTACTGTGAATGGAACTCCATATAAGTATTCATGGTGTCTCCTGATTCCGTTCACGAGTGCCATACGTTCTCTTTCAACTGTTGAATAATTCTTCTCTGCTGCGTTCAGTTTCCTGCTGCCATAAGTGACTGGAAACAACAGGTTAGGGTGTTTGTCGCCTGCCTGCAGCAATTTTGATCCTAATCCGTTACCATTGGCATCAACCCGTAAGACGAAAGGTTTCTTAAGGTCGGGTAACCTTAGAATGGGATATTGGGTCAGCTGTTCCTTCAGAGTGACGTACGCGTTTTCGCACTCTGCAGTCCAGACCCCCTTATCGGGTTTCCCCTTTCGCGTGAGGTCAGTCAGTGGCGCGGTAAGACCGTTAAAGTTTTTAATGAACTTCTGGTAGTATGCGCAGAGTGAGAGAAAAGATCGAGTATCCTTCTTAGTGATGGGCCTTGTTGCGGCTCGTATTTTCTCGATGTTTTTCTCTACTGGCCACATACAGCCTTGAGAAATGGTATGACCTAGGAAGTCAAGCTTTTCAAACCCGATTAAACATTTGCTGGGGCGGGCGGTCAAACAGGCTCCTTTAGCCTCATGAGAAGCATAGCGACCGTTGAAATATGTTCTTCGTAGTTATCCGTTGCAGTCAGTACATCTTCCATGATATTGTGAATGTTTGGACTTTGCAAAGGTTCTAAAAGCTTTCTCATCATTCTGGTGAAGACTCCTGGTGCATTGTGTAAACCGAAAGCCATAACATTGAAAGTATAATGTCCTTCGCTGGTGCTAAAGGCTAGCAGGGGTTTAATTTCCTCCTTGACTGGTATTTGGTAATAACTTTTACTCAGGTCAATCTTGGAGAAAATGTTTGCCTTGCTTAGCTTGGTAAACAGTTCTGAGGCGCTTGGGAGTGGCTCAGGTTGAACCTCTGTTACTGTATTGAGTAGTCGGTAGTCGATACACAGCCGAACTTCCTTCGATACAGCACTCCATCCTTAGAAAAAAAGTCTCCATTGTGTCTGGGGTCCTTGGCCATGGGCAGTTTCTTAAAGCAGGGCTCCAAGATAGGGTCCTTTTGTTGCGCCTCTTTCAGTTCCTTAGGTAACATGTTAGGTGCAGGCTCCCGTTCCTTTTGGGTTTGCCCTCTTGTAGTTACTGCTGCCACAATCGGCTCTTTCGGTCTCCCTATAAACACGTATCTACAACCAAGTATGAGTGGGTAGATCCTCCATTATGGCCGCTTTAATAACACCACGGACGAAATCCGAGTAATTATATATATACAATTATATATATATATATATATATATATATATATATATATATATATATATATATATATATATATATATATATATATATATATATATATATAATATATATATATATATATATATATATATATATATATTTATATATAATTGTAAATTTATATATTATATATATATTTTATATGATTTATATAATTATCAATTATATAATATCAACTATATAATTGTATAATTATAATATATAAAATAAAATTCGAAGGGAGTATGTTTTCCTAAGTGTTGCAATTCTAACGGAATATTTGTTGCTAAATAGTGGAATTCTAACGGAATATAAAATTCAACGGAGTATGTGTTAAAAATCCACGCTACTGATTCTTTTCAATAAACCGGTAAGTAAACTAGTTTTCTTCTTTTTGTTTTGTTACTTGAAATACAAATAATAGTACAAATATGTGCTACTGTATTTGCATCTAATTTTATTTCAAATTATTAGCTAACCTAAACGAAAATGCAAATTGGGTCCGAAACTCATGATCGGGTCCATTTTCCTGCAATACGGGTACGACCGAAAATGGCGGCCAAATTTTAGTTGTCGTAACTCTATATATACAGGGCACTAGTCAACCCCATTGTCCCTATATATGTTATACATAGTTTGTATTCACGTTTGTGCATTTGTAGCACCAAATTGGTGTGTGTACTTGAGTGTAGGGTAACTTGCCAAAATTGTTTAGCATAGAGTAAGTGCGTCTGCAGTTAAATTAATGTCGTAAGATAGGCTGGATTAGAGTAACTACTCGATTCAGAGACTGTCCTACCTCTTATCCTATCACCCTCGTGAAAACGCAATCTATTTCTTACTCCTTATTCTCACAGAGTTATCACTATCGTCTCTGCTCGGACGGGACCATAAATTTCTAAGACCTATCTCATCAAAAATTACGACAACTGGGAAGGTCGGAGATCAAGAGCCAAGTGAAGCTAACTATAAACGAGGAATGGAAGACAACATGGAAACAGTAGAAAAGGCAGACATGCGTTCAAACTGCTGAGAGAACCAACAAGGACGTGCCAGGTCAGAAAAGAATTAAAGATACCATCGAATTAAAAGCTGTGGCGTCTCCGTCTCGGTGCAGCATACTTTATGACAGAGGAACCACACTGCCAAGAATGTCAGGAAGAGAATGACATAGACCACTACCTGATCCACTGTAAAAAGTACGAACAAAAAAGGCTTGAATTAAAAACTTACTATAGAAATCACAATATAGACATGACAGAGGATTTTTTTTATTTTCTTTTATTTTTTAATTTTTTTTTTTAAATTAAAAAAAAAAGTAGTAAAGTTTTGCCTCGTTTTGGCGAGGCGCGTCCCGTTCAACCTAGTCGATTATATTAGGGCGCATGTCTAAATATAAAAGAGACTTAGGTCTGGTGTGTAGTAATGACAGGGGATAAGGTTTTAAGTATAGATGCCCCACAAGAAACCCAATCAATACTTAAAATATATATACATAAAACAAAGTAAAACATATAAGGTTTGTACTTCAGAAAAGGACATTCAACCAACTATAAATTAAGCAACAATAACTAAATCATAAAAAAAAAAACAATTAGCAAAGTTACTAACTACTCATACGACAAGGAAACAGTCCAACAGACAATTGAAATGGCAGACAGAGGACTACAGATCATAGACCAAAGCAGACTCCTAGGGAAGTTCAAACTGTGGTGCCTCCACTTCATGTTGATACCTAAATTGCTGTGGCCACTGCTTATATATGAAATAAGCACCAGTACGGTGGAAGCTATAGATCAATAGGTCAACAAGTTCATGAGGAGATGGCTAAGGGTATCACCAGGTCTGTCAAACGTAGCACTGTACTGCAAAGAGTCAAAGCTTGTGCTTCCTTTCAAATCAGTTATTGAAGAGTACAACGTAGAAAAGGCAAGGGTTACAATGATGCTGTGCGAGCCAGCAGATGACGTGGTTAAGTCCGTTGAGCCCACACTGAAAGTGGGAAGGAAGTGGAAAGTGGAAGACGCTAATGATGCTGCCCAAGAGTCACTCAAGCTGAGGGAGTGTCACAGAGGTTTTATGATCATTAAATTGCCTATATCCTCTTCTTTTTCTTTCACCCGTATCCTCTATTTTATTATCACTCTTTACCCTTTTCCTGTATTTTTCGCATCCATTCGTTTGCGAAAGATATTTTCTTCCACATTCTCAACTTTACCGTTTTCTTTCTCATACTGGTAAACGCATTTATGACATAACGTATCAGTCTCTACACTAGACGGGAGAGCGTTAAAATGCATTCTATTGCATTAGATGTCAGTGGACGATAGAACGTGTAAATACTCGTCTGGGCAGACAGAGATAGCAGACATGCGTCTGTATCTTTCTCACGTCACGGGCGTTTTGTCAGGCTAGTTCCCGGTTAGGTGTCATACCGTCTAGCATTTTCACATGACACTAACGTTTCTCTCGGAGTGAAGTGTGATATGACACTCACGCAGCGCTCGGGAATGAGACATATAGTCTGGGTTTTTCCATGACACTCACGCTTCTCGGTCAGTTTGTTAACGTAGGTGTGAAGACGCACCGGTGGCACTTATGGCATGCGTCTAAGTTACGTAAGTGTTAGGAAAGACGAGAGATTGCGTGGTTTTGGAAATAGGGCACATTCTTTGTGTGTGTTTCATATATCTTAAACGAGAGTTTGAGACTTAATTCACTCAGTAACTTCGCAGTCAAGACTAGAACAAGTCTTCGTTCGATTCCTAAGAATCTCTGTTAATAGAGATGGCATTTAGTTTGGTCGAAGTGGTTTAAGTTCTTAGTAGTTCTGTGTTGAGGTAAATATTATATATATATATTATATCTAGTATTTTTCGAAGTGTTCAAAGTGTTAGATCGCTTATTTTATTTCCCGAGTTCTTTTGTGCAGAGTGAATAATTTATAAGTCTGTTATATTCTCTAGCTGATGAGTTACAGTGGAAAACAGAATAAATTATAATTTTTAGCTTACACTCAGTCGGCTATTAATGAATTTAATTTAACTGTTAAATAATCAGACGAGAATAATTTTTCTAAACTAACTTATAAATGCTAGATGCCTCATGAGTGTTGACGGAATACGTATGTATTCCTAATTCATGAGGATTGATGATTTTATGAATATATCTTATTCAACGGGAAGTTTTAAATGATAAGTCAAGCTGTACGCTTGCATTTTAAAAAACGTAAGTTATATTGAGTACATAATATGTAACATATTTCATATGTGGTTTTTCTTTATTCAGTGAATACTGGGGTAACCCAAACTTTGCCGGCGTTTTGTACAGAGACATACCTAATAACTGCTTATACTGGGCCTTTGAGCCAGTGTATATTTATACACTAACTCTAATGTACATGCTGCCTTGTGGCGAGAAAAATTACAGAAATCAAAAACATTAACTTTCCGACATTGTTGACAAGTGTGTGGTGAACCAAGATTATTTGTTGAGAGAAGTTGTCCACCGGTCATCTTCCTAATTAAGGGAAAACTCGTGTTCTGACAGTGTGTGCTCGTTTAAGCCTAATTCTTACCTGGTGAGTCAAGTGACACTAACTTTAGTCTGAAATAACTATCGCATGAAGCAGACGCTCCCCAGATCCATTTTGATGAAACCAACAAACAAATCTGCAGAGCTGGGATCTGTTTCATTAAACGACAGTAACAGATAAAAAGTGCGAGTGTCCCAAAGTTTGCGCCAGACGGCGAACCACAGCACGATTGTAAGTATATCAGGGCCCTGATGAAAGAACCGAGTGAAAGTAGACTGAAGGATGTTCTTTGTTTGAGTCACCGACGTTGTAATTTCCTTTATGCAAGTTATTGCTAACAATATTCACCCTTAGAAAAGCAGAGTATCAAGTCTGTCCATACCTTAAAAGGGGGAAACCATAGACTCAATCATATGCATCTGTAACTCCTGGGGTTATCACTTTCTTCTAACGGGATTGTGAGCTATATATCCAGGGGAGGACCATACAAACGGGTCTATCACTATTGTAGCATTCCTTGATTTTTTATGACTATGTGTATGCTTTTGATGTATTTTATATGTTGTGATGTAAGTTTACTATGATAATTAAACTATACCTACATTTATTTCAGTGTGGTGGTCAGTTCGTTCACATAATATCTATATAATCATTGTTATAGTGTTCCCACGTCTGTGTGTCTTACTGTCGTCAATTGTATGTGCGGGCACGTGAGTGGATAGATATATATTAATATACATATTTTTTTATAGACTGTCTGACTCCTTTGGATCTGTTGTAGAAGATAGGCGGAAAGAGAGAGAGAGATTCTCGATTTCCGGGACAGCCTCTATAAATTTCAACCATCTCACTCGTGGAACTCTATTTCTATTATCACATCTCACTGTGGCTGTCACTCATTCTAACCTATTCAGAAGGGACCCACCCAAGTCTTAATTTCCCTATCAAAAATCTACGACAGGGAGGTAATCGGATACACACAGACGAATAGACGGGGATTTGGCCATGTAGACATCCACTGGTGGCCTAAGACATCGAACAGGGATCGCAGAGAGACAATAGTTCAGGAGATACGAGGGACTGAGAATGATAAGAGGTTGCAAAAAGCGGCACAGCAGGCCCAACAAGGCCAATGGACTACATGGGAAGGAGCCCTGCAAAGGTCCTTGACATGGAATGTGTCACGGAATTGCATCCCCTGCTTTGCAGTAGTGGTCCAACAGTGGCCAAAACTCAAGAGTGTCTAATATGGGTCTTCAAATGTGTCTGCCTTCGCACAAGATTACTCGCAGAGTTGTAGATAGAAGGATAATGACGCTTCTACCTCAAGGGAGTTTTCATAAGATATTTCAGAAGTCAAGAACAATGCTGAATTGGGCACAGCAATTGTTAACTTATATCTGATCCGCCGCCTTTTATGAAGAATTAAGCAATTATTAATTTCAGCTCGTTCAAGCCCCAACCCTGATTTACTCAGTGGAATTCTTCTCAAAATGCTCTAACAATGTATGGTCTGATAAATGGAATTCTGTTTCTAACTCTGGCAGTCTGGTGGTCGTCTTGGCAAGCGATTCTCACAGTGAACTAGACTTGCAAAAAATGCCGGATTATATTGCAAGTTTTCGTCCACCGCCTTCTTTGTCACAATTTTAGGCGGCGCCCAATCAGGGATTTGGTTGTTACTCTATTCGAATACCCGCCAATCGTTTCAAAAGCTTCATATATTTAGGTGGGGTATTTCAAAATTATTCCGACAGGAAATGATGATGTTATTCATGTCTGTCCAAAATGTGTCGCTCAGACAAGTAATCTCTTTATCCACAATTCATCTCGTTACCATCTTGGCAAGTGCGACACGATCGCCTTTTCAATGCTTAACCAAAGTAGATGTGGCGATTTTGATGTTAACATGAAGTCTGATGTCAGCCACACCTGAGATTAACCAACATGGCTATCGGTTAATATTATCTCATCCGTTCCTTTCCCAGCAGGGAGGAACGGGTAACCAAACAGACATATATAAAATGTAAAGTAATCGTATCAAGAATTTCAGTTCTTCAATCAATCAATGCCCTTTAGCTCCCCGAGGAGCATATGCCTTCAACAAACACATGCCAAGTCTTCCTGTCCTTTGCCATCCGCTCAAGTTCTTTCTATGTTTTCCTCTTCATTTTCACCTCTGTATCCAGTTCTCTTCTCCATGTGTTGTTTGGTCTACCTCTGCCTCTCTTTCCCTGTGGATTCTAGAACAAGGACTGCCTTGTAATGCTATCACCAGGTCTCATCAATGTGTGTCCTATCCATCCACAGCGTCTTCTTCTCAACTCGTGTTCCACTGGCACTTGTCTGGTTCTTGTCATCAATTCCACATTTGTGACTTTGTCATACCATTTCAGTCCTTCTATTCTACGCAAGCACCCGTTTATAAAAGTCTGTAGTTTTTTGGTTGTTGTTTTTGTTGCTCTCCATGTCTCAGAGCCATACAATAGGACTGACTTGACATTTGAGTTGAAGATTCTTATTTTCGTGTTGGACTTGATTTCTCTTGTTCTCCATATGTTTCCCAATACAATGAAAGCTCCTCTTGCTTTTTATATTCTTCTTTTGATATCATTATCTGTCCCTCCAACTATATCTATATTACTTCCAAGATATGTGTACGATTGTAGATCTTTTAGTGGTGTTTCTTCAAGTTCAACCTTGTTATCATTTCTTGCATTTATTCTCATTATCTTTGTCTTTTCTCTGTGTATTTTCAGACCCACTTTCAACGGTAATTTCAGTTCTAACTTGTGTTAATGTTTCATAAAATAATGTTTAACTTGAGTGAAAATTCCAAAACAATCAAGGGGTAAAAACTGAAGTTTGTTATCTATGAATGATTTCTCATCATGATCATTATCTAACAGCAAAATAAGATGCTCCTTCATTGAACTTAGGAATTCCTTTGTTTCCAGATCAACATCGTTTATTGGTAAGGTCTGCATTATGATATTATATTTTTTTTAATGTACAATTGAAAAACAACTTAAAAGAGTTAAAGGTTATAACAATTACCCGAGGCTTCCGTTGAGATTATGGTAATATAAGTCTTCATTTTCAAAGTTCAGGTGTAGATGGACCCCACTTTTTATCAATACATGTAGGCCTGTAATAAATCAGCTGTTTTGCCCTCCAAATATTTTCTCAATAGTGGCCTTACGTTCACAATTTCGCCAGTCAGACCTTGCCCAGGATTTAGTGACACTTACAAACAGGCAAGAACTGACAGGCCAGGTTCAGATAACATTGCCAGCACAACTCAAATGAGCAACCACATTTGTGCTTTTAAAGTTGCCAGGAAAGGAGCTGTCCTCGGAGACCTTACGTGTCTTTCAGGTAAGCACCGTGTGGGGTCTCAGTAAAGACATAGACTTTTTAAGTTTGTTGAAAACTGTGTCGGTGTTTTTTTCCCCCGTAACTAAATAATACACTTTCACGTTTCACTGTAGTGAGTTTTTTTTTTTTTTCAAGTGAATGACATTACGTGCCCACTCCCTCCCCTTCTGTAAACATTCTTGAATGCTTATTCGACATTTTATTGTCGAGGTTTTTACGGTTTATGTAGAACAGGCATTCTGAAGTTAGAAGCAACAACGATATAGACTATTGCAGGGGGTAATCTCAATATTCAATGGGTTTTGTTTTTCTTGCTTTTCGTGAAGTTCTTTTTCTTCTTCGTCTTCTTTTTCATCGTACACTTTCAGACGTCGACTTAAGGGGGCATATACACCCAGAAAAAGACAAAAAAGGTTATTTTTGATTTTCATATAATAATTGTGTTTTAAATATTTATAAGCCTTTTTACTTTGATATTCTTTTTGAATTATGTGTTTATCTATAATAGTTTATGAGTTATCAATGTTCAAAGAGAATCAGATAAGTGTTTTAACATTTTAAAAACTAAACTTTAACGAAAACAGGGTTTGCGATTCACAGTTCCGGTGATATTTTCTACAATTTTAAAGCTATAGCCTTCAAATTTTGCACACGTATAGCCCATGTTATCCTTTATGGCATGAACCTCCACTTTTTTCTTACATGGTATAGAAACAGAGATATTGCTATACAAAGTTCTAAATTTGTGCTATTTAAAAGGGTCATATTGCAAGAGCCATATCTACAAAACTCATTGGGGTAGACATTTTTGGGTGGTTCACGCCATAGGTAGGGATGTTATGCACATCATCTGCTGGTTTGGCATTCTTTGCATCTTTTATGTGAGTGAAATTCATTCCCAGGTGCACTGGGGGTTTTCCTTTCTTTTTTTTTTTCATCACTTCATGTTAATTAATTATTTTCACATAAAACATTAAAATTTATAAAGTAAACTTTGTTCATCATAAAATATAATATCTCTTGTAACATGTGGCCAAATTTTATGTCATCAAGTTTATTAGTTATTTTCCTGTTAATTTTTTAAAAAGATAACTCATTTCTGGGTGGGTGTTCCCCCTTCAATATTCAATGGGTTTTGTTTTTCTTGCTTTTCGTGAAGTTCTTTTTCTTCGTCTTCTTTTTCATCGTACACTTTCAGACGTCGACTTAAATAAGTTTAAAGAAAGCAGTGGTCAGCCTGAGGTTGCTGGTATCTCCATAGAGTTTATCCAGGCGTGGTACTGGTGATGGCCATTTGTGCTTTCTTTGATCTTCATATGTTGGGCACCTTTGTGTGACGGCCATTTGTACTTTCTTTGATCTTCATATGTTGAGCATCTTTGTGTGACGGGCATTTGTGCTTTCTTTGATCTTCATATGTTGGGCACCTTTGTGTGACGGCCATTTGTGCTTTCTTTGATCTTCATATGTTGGGCAACTTTGTGTGACGGCCATTTGTGCTTTCTTTGATCTTCATATGTTGGGCACCTTTGTGTGACGGCCATTTGTGCTTTCTTTGATCTTCATATGTTGGGCAACTTTGTGTGACGGCCATTTGTGCTTTCTTTGATCTTCATATGTTGGGCATCTTTGTGTGACGGCCATTTGTGCTTTCTTTGATCTTCATATGTTGGGCAACTTTGTGTGACGGCCATTTGTGCTTTCTTTGATCTTCATATGTTGGGCACCTTTGTGTGACGGCCATTTGTGCTTTCTTTGATCTTCATATGTTGAGCATATTTGTGTGACGGCCATTTGTGCTTTCTTTGATCTTCATATGTTGGGCACCTTTGTGTGACGGCCATTTGTGCATTCTTTGATCTTCATATATTGGGCACCTTTGTGTGACGGCCATTTGTGCTTTCTTTGATCTTCATATGTTGAGCACCTTTGTGTGACGGCCATTTGTGCTTTCTTTGATCTTCATATGTTGGGCACCTTTGTGTGACGGCCATTTGTGCTTTCTTTGATCTTCATATGTTGGGCACCTTTGTGTGACGGCCATTTGTGCTTTCTTTGATCTTCATATGTTGGGCACCTTTGTGTGACGGCCATTTGTGCATTCTTTGATCTTCATATATTGGGCACCTTTGTGTGACGGCCATTTGTGCTTTCTTTGATCTTCATATGTTGGGCACCTTTGATGTTCCTACCTATAGTTTGTTGGATAAGTGGTATCTCTGTTTCTGTGGCAATGTGTTTTTAACATGACTTGGCAAGTCCCATGCACAACCTTGTGTTAGTCACAGTGATGGTCCAGTAGTCCTTGTCTGTGTCGTGTTGTCAGAGAACCTCGAGAACTACACGGGGCTCCATGTAATTTTCGGGCTCCGTCAATTAATTTAGCCCGTGGGATTCTTGAGCAAGGACAGTCTTGTAATGTTCCTTTAATGTGTGTCCGAACCGTCTTCTTCTCTTCTCCCATTCCATTAGCACTTGTCTGAGTCTTGTCATCAGTTTCACATTAACGATCTGGTCATACCATTTCAGTACTTCTGTTCTAAGCATGCACTCATATTTATGAATAGATTTCAACAAAACACTGGCAGAAAATTATGTTAATTTTCTTCATTGTATTCTCGACCAATGTTTATATTTCTGAGTCATATGATCAGATGTGCAAGACTTTTACATCGTGAAAATTTACTCAATTGTATTTTCTACACGTCATTTTTTTACAATTAAGTTGAAATGTTTTACATTTGTCCTGGTTAGAAATACAAATAGTTCATTATCTGCAGAACGTGAAATTTGAAACTTTTTCTTCACGAGTAGAACGAAGATAATATTTTTGCCTTGTATATTGCAAACTTTGACGATCAGGGAGTTGGGTGTTCTGCTATCTATCTATCTATCTATCTATCTATCTATCTATCTATCTATCTATCTATCTATCTATCTATCTATCTATCTATCTATCTATCTATCTATCTATCTATCTATCTATCTATCTATCTATCTATCTATCTATCTATCTATCTATCTATCTATCTATCTATCTATCTATCTATCTATCTATCTATCTATCTATCTATCTATCTATCTATCTATCTATCTATCTATCTATCTATCTATCTATCTATCTATCTATCTATCTATCTATCTATCTATCTATCTATCTATCTATCTATCTATCTATCTATCTATCTATCTATCTATCTATCTATCTATCTATCTATCTATCTATCTATCTATCTATCTATCTATCTATCTATCTATCTATCTATCTATCTATCTATCTATCTATCTATCTATCTATCTATCTATCTATCTATCTATCTATCTATCTATCTATCTATCTATCTATCTATCTATCTATCTATCTATCTAAATACAGATTAATTGTAGACGGATTGACCGCATGAGTGAGTGTCGGTATACATAATTTATTTATTTTTATTTATTGTTTTATTTATTTTATTTTATTATTACTTTTTTTCCCCCATTTACTAGCTTGTTTGTTTCAAAAAAAAAAAAAAACCCTACTCATTTTGTTTTCTTTTTTATTATGCTTGCATACTGTAAATGAATGCTGTTATGGTAACTTTATAATGTTGCATGCCTTTAAATTAATGCTTAAAGCATCATGTGGGAATGAAAGGATATAGTATGCAAGATTAATGAGAGTGGAAGGGCAGAATGTTAGACGGGCCTGCGCGCCCAATTCTTTACCCTTCGAAAATAAAGTTAGTTCGTTCTATCTATCTATCTATCTATCTATCTATCTATCTATCTATCTATCTATCTATCTATCTATCTATCTATCTATCTATCTATCTATCTATCTATCTATCTATCTATCTATCTATCTATCTATCTATCTATCTATCTATCTATCTATCTATCTATCTATCTATCTATCTATCTATCTATCTATCTATCTATCTATCTATCTATCTATCTATCTATCTATCTATCTAATCTATCTATCTATCTATCTATCTATCTATCTATCTATCTATCTATCTATCTATCTATCTATCTATCTATCTATCTATCTATCTATCTATCTATCTATCTATCTATCTATCTGTATATCTGTCTGTCTGTCTGTGTGTCTGTCCGTCTGCTTGCCTAATTTATAGTCCCATCGCCAATATCTGCCAGCAGTACTTCTCATACTCTCTGCTAACATTTTTACCCATAAACATACATTGACTTAAAAGTTTGTCCAAAAAGTTCATCTACGTCATATATGTTGACTGAAAAGGTCACATACGCCATATACATTAACTGGCAAGTTCATTTACGTCATTCTAAACCATATACACTGACTGAAAGATTCATCTACGTCAGTTCACACCATATACACGGACTGAAAGGTTCATCTACGCAAGTTTACACCATATACACTGACTGAAAGATTAATCTACATAGTTTACGACATAAGCACTGAACGAAAGGTTCATCGACTTCATCCAACGCCATATACATTGACTAACAAATTCATCTACGCCATATGCACTAACCAATAAGTTCATCCACGCCATTCTACGACATAAAAGGTGACTTAAAAATAATGCACGCTAGATACATTGACTTAAAAGCTCATCTACGCCATATATACTAACCAGAAAGTTCCTCTACGCAATTCTACGCCACATACACTGACTAAAAAGTTCAGCTACGCCATGTACACTGATTGAAAGGTGCAGTTATGCCATTACACTGACTGAAAAGTTCAGTTACGGCATATACATTGACCCAAAAAAATTCATCTACGCCACTCTACGTCATTGACTTTTCAGTCAATGTTAATGGCTTAGATATGGTGTATATGAGCTTTTTAGGCAATGTATACAGCGCAGATGAACTTTTCAGTCAATGTATATGGTGCAGAACCGTAGATGATTATTTCAGGCAATCTTTCAATGTTCATCTACGTCATCTATATTGACTGAAATGTTCATCTACGCCATTAACGTTGACTGAAATGTTTATCTACAAATCTACGCCATATACACTGACAGATTGCCTGAAATAATCATCTACGGTTCTGCACCATATACATTGACTGAAAAGTTCACCTGCGCTGTATACATTGCCTAAAAAAGCTCATAAACACCATATCTAAGCCATTAACATTGACTGAAAAGTTCATCTCTGCCGCTCTACGTCACATACATGAACTGAAATGTTCATCTACGCAGCTTTACCACTTTGGGTGCTATGTCTATGAAGTTGGTGTAAATCCAGCAGACCAGCCTGCTTACGTAACTTTGAAAGAGTAGTTCTGGTGCTGGAATCTGGTGACCCCACCTCTCCGTGCTTGGGGGCAATATATCGGGTGGCCCCACCTCTCCGTGCTTGGGGGCAATACAAGGCTGTTCTGCCGAGATGCGACACTGCACGGGTCCTCACTGTCAATTATTTACCCAGCATTTGACACCACCTTTTGGTGTCAACATAAAAAACTCACAGCTCTGAAATAAAGTATTGGTTTAGGTTCAGAACCTTACCCAAGGAGCCACTTCTACACGTAACAATTTACAATAACACCACTTAGACAGGGTCAGATCTCTCTGACCATACAACACATCTTACCAAGTTGGTTTCACATAGGATAAGTTCTCCCAGACTACATATTCCGAAATATGTTTATTAGCTTCCTGCCATAGAATAGGATAGGTGATATGTTCCACTGATCTCAACACTTGATCTGTCCTTCCTAACCCTTGCTGGAGTTTATATATATTGTTTGTCCCTAGACCCTGAACTAGGGCGGGGGGTCTAGAGCAAATCCTTACTTGTTGTAAGGCTAGATTTCGATATGGCAGTATCAAATCACTCGAAACATTAAACAATATTTAAAATATACAAAGAAATAATTTCAATCTTACCAGATTATGAATAAAGAACACAGAAATGCTAGCAAAACTCAGCTGAGCTGCTGGCTATAGTATGGCGTCCCTGAACTTATTTCAATTTACTTCATTGGAAATCACCACACTTAAAATTTACTGTGTCTATCACTGGACAACTATTGAGGAATGGCAAAAAAAACGCGTCTGAGCGCTGATAATATGATTGTCTGTGGCCAATCAATGCCTTGTGTTTTTTCAAATTCAAATTTCCTACACTAAAGTCATTTCAGTCATGCTTCAGTCAAGTATGGATTTTTATCTGTTAGTCCGTCCGTCTCTACTTGCGTTTTCACAAAAAAACGTACTTGGTTTTTGAACCAACCTATCCGTCCCCTCTACAAATTTTGTCTTTAAAGTTATTTTTAGCCACAGCTCCCACCAATGTCCCTCTCTTTCATTCTAACTAGATTTGAACACTTGAGTCTCAAGGTCGCGGTTTTTGTGCAAATTAGTGACATGTTTGATTCAATGCAGTCTTTCGCTGATGTGAACAACACAGTCTTTTGTCAATGTCTTCATTATTATCTATCCGTCTGTATAAATAAAAGCATATTATTTCACTGCTCAAAATGGGCCATCCGGCCAGCTAATTTTTATATTCCTAACATCATTATTAAGAAAAAGTTACTTTTCCAGGTTAGTTGTTTTTTTCGAAATATTTTCTAGAATCTTCTGTGAAACGTTTGCCGCTGCATTCAAATAAAGGACAAAATATCGCAAAACGTCCAAAAAATGACTGTTGCGTATAATACTATGGTCCCTTTTGTCGATTTCGTTACCTTGTGTCAACTTGGGGACGTGACTTTTCCTCCGTTCCCCCCCCCCCCCCCAATTGCATCTTTTTAGCCTTGCTAGTTTCACGCAATTTTTCAGTCATATTTTTTCCTTTTTGATCCGCCGTTCTCATCCCGTTCAAATGGTAACCGTTCTAGCAATTTAATTTCCATGGCGGGTGATGACCCGCGGCGTGGGCGATCATGCCTTCTAGTAACTTACGCATTCTTTTTATCCCTACATTTTATCCTTTGGAGATATTTTTACGTTGTATCACTGTTAATTTTATGACACATCTCCCCACTTGAAAACATGCCTAAGGCAAGTTCTAAAACCAGTGATACACATAGATAAAATCTCTCCTCACGCCTGCCATTACTCTAATTTTGATCACAGGGGTGCCGACTGAGGAAATCTGCACCGACATTCAATTTGCCTGGGATATATTGGATACTAAACTGATAAGGTTGAAGCAATAAAGACCACCTCAGCAATCTTGCGTTTTCATGCTTAGCCTGAGATAAGAATACGAGAGGCTGATGATCCGTCTCGACCACAAAAGTCCTACCATACAGATAGATTTGAAACTTCTTTATTGCCCAGATCAACGCTAAACATTCTTTTTCGCTTGTGGAGTATCCTTGTTCCGCCTTATTCAATTTGCGGCTTGCATAAGCGACTGGTTTCAGTTCCCCATCAGGTGAAGATGATCTTTGCAACAAAGCCCCTCCGAGTCCTACATTACTTGCATCGGTTCTTAAGACAAAGTCCTGTGTCAAATCAGGCAGTTTGAGAATAGGCTTGCTAGTGAGTTTTTCCTTTAAGTCTTGGAACGCTAATTCACTTTGCGCAGTCCAAATAATTTTATCTGGAAGTCCCTTGCGAGTCAGATCAGTCAGAGGAGCACAAATAGCGTTAAAATTTTTGATGTATTTCTGATAAAATCCGCATAACGACACGAATGATCGCACGTCCTTTTTTGTTTGTGGCCTAGGTGCTCTCTGCAGTTTTTCCAAATTCTTAGGATCAGGGGTCATATTACCCTGATATACAGTGTGCCCCAAGAATTCCAACTCTTTGCATCCAATACAACATTTTGTTGGCCTAGCAGTTAAGTTCGCCTCCCGAAGCCTATTAAACAACATTTTTAGAGCGTCAATGTGTTCTTCAAATGTCTCTGTGGCGACGAGAATATCATCCATGAAATTCGTGATACATGGGTTATTCAGGGGATCCAACAATTTGCGCATCATCCTTGAAAACACACTCGGAGCATTTTTCAGTCCGAATGGTAGCATGTTGAATTCATAATGTCCTTCTGATGTGCTAAATGCTAAATAAGGTCTCACTTCAGGCTTCACTGGAATCTGGTAATAGCCTTTACTAAGATCCACCTTTGAAAAGTATTTTGCCTTGTTTATTCTGGCAAATAACTGTTTTGTGTCTGGTAATGGATCCACTTGTCCTTCTGTGACAGCATTCAGTTTCCTATAATCTATGCACAGTCGGTGTTCCCCAGACGGTTTTCTCAACAAGACGACACTGGAACTAAAGGGTGATTCACTGTGTGAAATGATCCCCTCCTTCAATAAATAATCTATTTCTTCCTTCAATGTCTTCTCCTTCGCGAACGGAATAAAATAGGCTCTCATACAGATTGGGTTTGAGTCTACCAGTTTCATGTCATACTGTAGCAAATTTGTATGGCCTGGTTTATCTGTTAATACATCTGTATGTTCCTCCAGAACCTGTTGAACTCTCTCCCTCTGATTTTTAGTCAGGTGCTTACTGACTTTTACCTGTGCTGCTGTTTCACAAGCATGTAATGGGTATTCATGTGAGGTGAGTGGTTCCTTTTGCATCTGAGTTGCAATAGCCAAGGTCAATAAGGGGGTGCTTTCCTGGAGTGGTCTGTCCAGATACTTCTTTAATAAGTTTACATGATAAACTTTCTCCTTCCCCTTTTTGTCAATTTTATAGTTTGTTCTAGACACCTTCTCTAGAACCGTATATGGACCTTGCCAACCAATTTGTAATTTATTCTGGCTGCCGGGTAGTAGAAGAAGCACCTTCTCTCCCACAGCTAGTTCTCGGTCCTTTGCCTTCCTTTTAAAATATGCTGCATGTTTCTTCCTGGCTTGTTTCAAATTATCATTTGCCAGTTTCCATCCAGCTTTCAGACGAGTGGTCAGTTCGTTCACGTATTGATAAGATGAGGTAACAGGTTCTTCCGCCTTCTCATCCGTCCAGGTCCTTAATAAAGCTTCTAATGGACCTTTTATTGGCCTCCCAAATAGCAGAGTTGCGGGAGCCATCCCGGTTGAACTATGTGGTACCTCCCGATACGCAAACAATGCGGCGGGCAGGAATTGATCCCACAGATCCGGTTTTTCGTGTGCCAGCTTTCTCAGGATAGAAATGAGAGTCCCGTTGAACCTCTCTACCTGGCCGTTCCCTTGCGGATGGTACGGACTACAATGAAAGTGTCTGGCTTGAAATAGCTTAAAAACTTCTTCCGTTAGTTTCCCCTTGAACTGAGAACCATTATCCGTCAAGATTTGATGCGGGAATCCTAATCGGGTAAATATTGTAAGTAGTGCCTCTGCTACATGTTTTGAATCAATTGATGGCAGGGCTACCGCCTCTCCCCACATAGAACAAGTGTCCACCAGAGTAAGGATGTAACTGTTCCTCCTCTTGGTCCGAGTGAGAGGTCCCACAATATCCACTGCAACCCTCTCGAAAGGTGTTCCCACTATGGGCATTTCCACTAGAGTTGCAGGAGCAGTCCAATGCTTTGGAGCTACCCTTTGACATTCTGGGCAGGATTTGACATATCTTTTTATATCCTCCGTTATCCCTGGCCAGAAGTAATGACAAGCTATACGCTGTCCTGTGGCGCTGATCCCCATGTGACCACTGAAGGGAATCGCATGCCCGAGTTCCATCACTTTATCTCTATATGAAGTGGGAAGAACCAGCTGGTTGTGACCATTTGTTCCAGTTCCGGCCTTCCTGTATAATAGTTTGTTCTTCATAAAGTATTCCCCCTTGCTCGGAGGTGTGTGGCATTTGGGCAATTTTTTAAAACATGGCTTGAGTGTCCTATCCTCATCCTGCGCCTTTCTCATCTCCTCTGGATGAGCATTTATAGGTTCACCTTCTTCCTCCTTCTTCTGTGACCTGGTCTGCACTGTCGCCATGATCACAGGTTTCTCGGGATTCCCCAAGAAGACGTATCTACACCCCAATATCAGAGGGTAGATTGGTTCATCTATCACTGCTGCTCTGATTTCTCCTTCCACATAGCGAGTTTTCACCGTTATCCTTGCGATGGGAAGTGTCATGAGTGGTATGTCCTTAGTCGCCCCTTGTATTTCCACTGTTTCTGTGGTATACTGACTTGGGTCCACTAGGCTAGACTTCACAACTGAATCATAATCCAAACCTGTATCATAAAGGCACCTTATGGTGACCCCATTACAAATAACATCCTCACAAACTGGGGGGGTGATAAGGTTCCTGTTGTCCATTAGGATTAACCTTTAATCTTTGCGTCCCCGACTTCATTGCAGCAATGTTTGAAGGTTTCCTTCTACAAAATTCGGTGTTATGGTTATCCTTCTTGCACCATTTACACCATCTTTTTCCTTGGTTCAACGGTTTTCTTTCATTGAACTTTTGGTCATTGAACTGTGAGTTTCTGTCGCGATAGTCATTTCTTGGCCGCTCAAAGTTTGTCCTACCTTTATTTCCCTGTTCTCTATTGTCAAATTTATTAAATGGCTGTGGAGCTTTAAAATTATCTATGTGCTTCTTTTTAGCACCACTTACCTCTGCCTGGGCTGCCTGATACCTCTCAGCGACATTTAAAACCTCCCCCAACTTCTCTGCACCTTGTTCCATGAGAAATTTTCTCATGTCTGGAGCCATGGACTCTCTCAATTGTTCGATCATGATCATTTCTTTAAGATCTTGGGTCTTCCCCAGAGCAGTCCATTTCTCCAAATAGGTTTCCAGTCTAGCAGAGAATTGGTGGTATGTCTCCCCAGACAACAGTCTGGCATTTCTAAATTTCTTACGATAAAATTCACCATTCTTCTCGTACCTTAATAACAAAGCCTGCTTTAACATGTCATAATTGTCTTGGTCTTCCCTGTTTATTTTAGCAAAGACTTCATAAGAAGTACCTCTCAGTCCTTGTGATAACTTTAAACTCCACCTCTCTCTCTCTAACCCATATGTAGTAGCTAATAACTCAAAACGTCCTTGGTACCCCTCTATGTCATCGTCTTTCTCAACAAAATGGTCTAAATGAAACCCCATAGCTGAGTTTGAGGCTCCCAGACTGGGCGTAGCATCTGAGGCAAAAGGGCTGGCACCATTTTCAGGCGCCTGGCCTTGTAACTCCAGCTCCCTTAGTCGTAATTCATGCTCCCTTTGCAACCTTTTATCTTCTGCCTCCCTTTCGGCCTTTCTATCTGCTGCCTCCCTTTCGGCAGTCAATCTTTTTTCTTCTGCCTCCCTTTGCTGTCGTTTGTCTTCTGCCTCAATCTGCAGCCTCTTAATTTCTCTATCAGCCTCTAACCTCTTCTCTTCAGCCAACCTTTCAGACTCTAATTTTCTTTCAGCCTCTTTTTCTAATCTTCTTTCTTCCCGTTCAATATACTTATCACATTCAGCCGTTACGTATTGAATTAAAATCTGACCATCCATTCCCATCTCCTTTGCCGTCAGCACAGCAGCTGATCTAAATTTTGCCAGCTCCGCCATACTTTCTAAACAAATCTAGCAATAAGCAAAGTAAAATTTCCAACCACTAAAGTACTTATAATTACTCTAGACTAAAATAATTCTAATTAATTAATTAACTAACACTGGCTGTGAAGATTCACCAACTTCTAATTGCCCTTTTAATTTAAAGGGACACTTTTAATTTTAAGGGAATTTTACAATTTTGTTCCCCTAATTTTATTTCTCCCACCAGGAGATCCTTATATTACTGTTTATGCTAATTATCCCTGGACAAGACCCCAATATATGTAGTGGTTTTGATGGTATTGTATGATGGTGATATTACTAAGTGTGATGTATGAGGTCAGCTGTGAAGGCTCCTGAGATAAAATGTAGCTGTGAATTTTCAGAAGGCCTTTCTTGCTACCACTACGACCTCACACCTATCTTTTTTTTTTACTAATGAATGTGGCTACGTTAAAATCTAGGGTACTGAATGTAATGTGTTGTATTGACATATACAAACACACACACACAGATATTAAATAATATAATATTATCAATAAAATTTAGAACACAATGAACTAAATTCAGCTGGTGAAATTTTAGAAAGTAAATCTTTTTTAAATTTATTTGTTCTGAACCAAGGTTTTATTTTGGCCAGAACATATGAAAGATTTTGAAATTTATGAGTGAATGGCATGAATAAATGGCATGATAAATAAAAGGTGTGTACGTATACAATTTTCACGATTTGTTAATATTTCTACAGTTCATAATTTTATTTTCCCTAGGAGAACGATGAATAGATGTGCTGTTGGGGTGGCTTCATCCCTCCCTGTCTATGCCTACCAAACATTGTCCATTTATGATGGAAGGAAATGGGATGTTTTAGTAGTAATTCACTTTGGGTGCTATGTCTATGAAGTTGGTGTAAATCCAGCAGACCAGCCTGCTTACGTAACTTTGAAAGAGTAGTTCTGGTGCTGGAATCTGGTGACCCCACCTCTCCGTGCTTGGGGGCAATATATCGGGTGGCCCCACCTCTCCGTGCTTGGGGGCAATACAAGGCTGTTCTGCCGAGATGCGACACTGCACGGGTCCTCACTGTCAATTATTTACCCAGCATTTGACACCACCTTTTGGTGTCAACATAAAAAACTCACAGCTCTGAAATAAAGTATTGGTTTAGGTTCAGAACCTTACCTAAGGAGCCACTTCTACACGTAACAATTTACAATAACACCACTTAGACAGGGTCAGATCTCTCTGACCATACAACACATCTTACCAAGTTGGTTTCACATAGGATAAGTTCTCCCAGACTACATGTTCCGAAATATGTTTATTAGCTTCCTGCCATAGAATAGGATAGGTGATATGTTCCACTGATCTCAACACTTGATCTGTCCTTCCTAACCCTTGCTGGAGTTTATATATATTGTTTGTCCCTAGACCCTGAACTAGGGCGGGGGGTCTAGAGCAAATCCTTACTTGTTGTAAGGCTAGATTTCGATATGGCAATATCAAATCACTCGAAACATTAAACAATATTTAAAATATACAAAGAAATAATTTCAATCTTACCAGATTATGAATAAAGAACACAGAAATGCTAGCAAAACTCAGCTGAGCTGCTGGCTATAGTATGGCGTCCCTGAACTTATTTCAATTTACTTCATTGGAAATCACCACACTTAAAATTTACTGTGTCTATCACTGGACAACTATTGAGGAATGGCCAAAAAAAAACGCGTCTGAGCGCTGATAATATGATTGTCTGTGGCCAATCAATGCCTTGTGTTTTTTCAAATTCAAATTTCCTACACTAAAGTCATTTCAGTCATGCTTCAGTCAAGTATGGATTTTTATCTGTTAGTCCGTCCGTCTCTACTTGCGTTTTCACAAAAACGTACTTGGTTTTTGAACCAACCTATCCGTCCCCTCTACAAATTTTGTCTTTAAAGTTATTTTTAGCCACAGCTCCCACCAATGTCCCTCTTTTTCATTCTAACTAGATTTGAACACTTGAGTCTCAAGGTCGCGGTTTTTGTGCAAATTAGTGACATGTTTGATTCAATGCAGTCTTTCGCTGATGTGAACAACACAGTCTTTTGTCAATGTCTTCATTATTATCTATCCGTCTGTATAAATAAAAGCATATTATTTCACTGCTCAAAATGGGCCATCCGGCCAGCTAATTTTTATATTCCTAACATCATTATTAAGAAAAAATTACTTTTCCAGGTTAGTTGTTTTTTTCGAAATATTTTCTAGAATCTTCTGTGAAACGTTTGCCGCTGCATTCAAATAAAGGACAAAATATCGCAAAACGTCCAAAAAATGACTGTTGCGTATAATACTATGGTCCCTTTTGTCGATTTCGTTACCTTGTGTCAACTTGGGGACGTGACTTTTCCTCCGTTTCCCCCCCCCCAATTGCATCTTTTTAGCCTTGCTAGTTTCACGCAATTTTTCAGTCATATTTTTTCCTTTTTGATCCGCCGTTCTCATCCCGTTCAAATGGTAACCGTTCTAGCAATTTAATTTCCATGGCGGGTGATGACCCGCGGCGTGGGCGATCATGCCTTCTAGTAACTTACGCATTCTTTTTATCCCTACATTTTATCCTTTGGAGATATTTTTACGTTGTATCACTGTTAATTTTATGACAGTCGCCCTCTGCCATATACACCGACCGAAAATGTTATGTACGCCGCTCTATACCATATATATTGGCTGACAAGTTCATATACGCCCTTCTACGCCCTGGATTTGAAGAGACGTGTTGATGACACTTATTGTTATCGCGTGTTATCGACATTATCATTGCAGTAATCTCCGTCAAAGGCACGTTATCTGAGGTGTGGTTGGAACATATCAATCCTTCCCGAGATAAGTGGTTTCTGCGTGCGTCAACGCTCTACAAAACGTCATACACACAAGCGAACGCGCTCAAACAACATACATGCTCTGAAGGCTGAAAGCAAAGAGTTTATCCTTCTTTGCGTCTATCCCGCTGTGACGACAGCAATTCTAAAATTTGATCTGCCATGAGACTGTTAATTCTCATTCTGTTCTTCTACCTTTGTGTCACACGTCTTTCGTTTTATTTATTATGTTTCCTATTTTTTTATTATCTTTACTTTCTATTAACAGTTGGTCATTTTGGGGGAATTAATGATCTTTGATTTTAGAGTACATTTTGTTAAGGTCTCTTGTATACTCATTTGTGCCATTCCATCGATGCATTTCTCTGTGGTTTTTCTCGTGTTCTTTTTCTGATTTTAACTGACGACAAGAACTAGGCACACAGATGAGACGAAGACGCTGTCGATGGGTAGGACATACATTAAAAAAACCTATTGATAACATTACAAGGCAGTGATGATTCTAGAATCTCCTATATGACCGTCACCAGAACCATTCCTGGAAAAAAACTCTGCGAAAAGCCCCAAGCTAACCACTGCTTTCTTTGAAAATATTGATGTAGACTGTCACATAATTTGGTCGATCTTTTGTCCTCTCCAGCAGTAGTCAGTTACATTTGTTGTGAGTACTGATTACATATGATTAAGGAATGGAAAAGATCAATTCACATACCCTTGCCAAAAAAGGGCAACCTGAAACTGTGCACAAACTACAGAGCTATAGCTCTTATAAGCCATGCCAGCAAAATACTATTACAAATCATAATGAAAAGGATGCAACAAAAGCTAGAAACAGAAATAAAAGTAGTACAGGCGGGTTTTCGACCAGGTAGAGGCACTAGAGATCATATATTCAACATGAGGATCATCATAGAAAAGTGTAGAGAATTCAACGTTGACCTACATACTTGTTTCATTGATTACACCAAAGCTTTCGACTGTGTACAACATCAGCAGTTATGGGCTATTATGGAAAATATGGGATTTCCAAACCACCTTATATAACTCATCGCACTGCTTTACCAAGAACAACAGGCAGCCGTAAGAATAGAGGGGGAAACATCAGAATGGTTTGAAGTACAGAAAGGAGTAAGACAAGGCTGTACCCTTTCCCCTTACCTGTTTAACATTTATGCCGAGAATATCATGAGAAACGTAAGAGATGACCAAGAACACACAGAGTTTGACTCATTTAACATCGGCGGGTACCAGATCCCGGAAATCAGATATGCTGACGACACAGTCCTCCTATCGACCAAACCAGAAGGACTTGAACAATTAATTATGTCTACCAAACAACACAGCGAGGCCCAGAATCTATACCTAAACACCAAGAAGACCAAAGTATTGACAACAGACAAAGTAAAGACCAAACCAGAAATTGAAATTGATAACGAAGAACTGGAAAGTGTTAATGAATTCGAATCATCATCTCATCTCAGCCCGTAACCCGTCATGGGTCGTAGGGGTGCCATGGTGGAAGCATCAGCAGACAGGGTCCTCCACTGCTCTCTATCCTCAGCAATGCGTACAAGTGTGGAAAAACCGTGTCCTGCCCATTCTTTGATGTTATCAGCCCAGGATTTTCTCTGCCTTCCTCTTCTCCGTTTACCTTCGACTGTTCCCTGAAGGATCGTTTTCGAAAGGGAGTCATGACGAGTTACATGCCCAAACCAGGCAAGCTTTCGACATTTCACTGTTGACAAAAGTGGTTCTTGGTGGCCTGCATAGGTGTTTATCTTCTCTCTAACATAGACATTTGTTTTGTGCTCTTTATAGCAAATGCGCAAAATTCTTCTATAACATTTATGCTCGAAAGCCTGAATCCTTCGCTCCGTATCTGCAGTGAGTGTCCAGCTCTCACACCCATACAAGAGAATAGATAATACAAGTGATTTGTATAAATTGATCTTCACAGGAAAACTGATGTTACTTTTCCAGATCACATTCAACCTTGTCATGGCAGCTGAGGCCATCTCAAGTCTTGTCTTGATTTCTTTAATTGATCTTCCATCACTGCATATAGTGGACCCGAGATATTTAAAGGTGTTAACTTCTTCTAACGTTTGCCCATTTAACGTAATGTTGGTCGGAACATGTTTCTTATGGCTATTCACCAATATCTTGCTTTTTTCTATATTAATTTCCATCCCATACGTTCTTGTTACTTTCTCCAGTCTAGAGGTAAGGTCTTGAAGTTCTGATTCTGATCCAGCTATCAGATCAATATCATCAGCAAAACGTAGGTTGCACAGAGGTCGGCCTCCAATCGATATGGTTGATTTATAATCGTAGAGAGCCTCCTGCATAATATGTTCTAGATAAATTTTAAAGAGCACTGGGGACAGGATACATCCCTGCCGAACTCCTACAGTTGTTTTGAAAAATTCTCCAATGTCGTTGCTTGCAAAAACAGCACTGCTTGCGTCCTTGTATAGTGCTTCAATGATATCTATGATGTTGGTATCAAAATTGAATTTTCTCATTACTTGCCATAAGCCTTCATGCCAGACTCGATCGAAGGCTTTTGTGAAATCGATGAAGTTATGGTATAAATCGTGTTGATGTTGGAGATGTTTTTCGATAAGTAATCTAATATTGAAGATTTGTTCTGAGGTACTTCTTTTGGTCTAAAGCCAGCCTGTTCCTCTGACAAGATTTCTTCTGATTTCTGTTTTATTCTGTTCAAAAGTATCCTTAACATCACCTTATTTGGATGACTAATAAGGCTAATGGTTCTGTAGTTCTTGCACATTTTCAGATTTCCTTTCTTTGGAAGCGGTATTACTAATGACTGCGTCCATTCTTTTGGCCATTTTTTTGTACTCCATATCTTCTGGCAAATTGTTGTCATGATTTTTACTATATCTGGTCCTCCATATTTCAAGAGCTCTGCTGGGATATTATCCACACCCGGTGACTTCCCTCCTTTCATCGAACATATAGCCTCTTCCACTTCTTCCCGTAATATTGCTGCATTTCCGAGTTCCCTGTTTTCGCACTTAATGTTGTTTAATATGCCTAAGTCAGTGTCAAGTTTACAGTTATATAATTCTTTACAATATTCTGTCCATCTTCTCATTACAGCTGTTTTTTCATTGAGCAGAGCCCCATTGCTATCTTCTATGACAGTTACCCTGGGCTGTTGGGGTTTTGATAGTTTTCTTAATGTGTCAATGAATTCGAATACTTAGGATCAATCATCAACAGCTCTGGCGACTGTGCAGTAGAAATTAAAAGAAGACTTGCAATTGCCTCACATAAACTAATACAGATGAAAAACCTATGGCAAGGCACAAGCAAAGAAACAATGTTACAACTGATCAGAGCATGTATATTCCCAGTAGCAATATACGGCTGCGAGACTTGGACACTCAATAAAACAGTTGCAAAAAAGGTTACATCATTCGAAATGAAATGCTACAGAAGGATGTTGAGAATACCCTGGACAGAAAAAAAGACCAAGAGAGAAGTACTGCACTCAGTAAACGTACAGGAACATTTGCTCCTAAATACCATCGCAATAAGGAAGCTGAAATTGTTCGGTCATATAAAAAGACATAATAGTCTGGAAAAAATAGTGATGGAAGGCATGGTCCCTGGAAAAAGGGGAAGGGGTCGACCTAAACGACGATGGACCCAGGCCATCACAGAGAGTCTGAACTTGTCTTTGGCTGATGCAGGTCGACTTGACCAGAATCGTGATGCGTTCAGAGCAGCTGTAATGGAGACAACGTTCTGGAAAGAATACGTCACATGATGATGACTGATTACGTGGAATTTTCTGTGGTCGGAACATTTTCTTTCTGTGCTGTCAAGCAGATATTTAGTATTTGCAAATCATCTTACACTCCTTTCAGTAATAATTCGTCTTGTCTGTTTACCTGGAAATCCCTGCTGAGAGATTAAACAGGTGATGCAATATTGACCGACAGTCATGTTGGTAAAATTCTCGTGTACCAAACCTTGGGCTCGCCGGATTAGCACGACTTACGCCCAGCCAGTTTATTTAGCGCTGATATGGCGATTGGGATTCCCTAATTACTGTCGTGAAGAGGAACAGCCCAGATGGTTATACGAGGGTCAGTGTTTGCACAGGGACGGGGAGATAAATGACCCTACTGCGGACATATTACAAACATGCACCTGGAGTACGGAAATCTCACTTCCATATTTGGAAGACATGACCTTTGCATTAACGCACAGAAATTTCCTAGTGGAAATATCTTGAATTACCCCCTCAAAACACACAGGTTTTGAAATGATTGGAGGGCATTCGAAACATAGGAAGAACAAAATTCCTGATTGAATCCTACCTAAATCGTAACAAAGTACTGCGGGGAGAGCGAAGTGCAATATAACCTGACTTTTTAGTTAGTTTAGATAACTAAACCTCGCGCCAAGAAGACAACCAGACCTTGCAAGAGTTAAGAATAGCAGCAGATTTCATTTACCAGACCGGACCTTGTTTGAGGAACTTTAAGACTTAGAGCCCAGGAAGACTCTACTATTTTAACACGGAAAACCGGAATCTGAGGAAACTGAAACACAAAGTCAAAGTGGGAACTTATTGCTAAAATAACAACACCCCAGACCACGTGTAAGAGGCATCCTCAAGCTGCCTTAAACTATTTTTCTGAGCCAGCAGTCTGTGAGCCTAAAGATCGGCGTAAGTTGTACGATTTAAATTCTATATTTTATATTATTAACATGTGAACTAATAGATATATATTGACATGCAAATAGTAATATGTGAAAATTGCTAGTAGATGTCCAAGTCAAACTAGGCTGTCAACCTCAACATATAGAATGATGATTTCATGAACCACCACTGCAAGGGCTGGTGACTGCTTTATGCGAGTTTCTTATAGAGAACTAAAAGCAGGGGTAGTCCCAAGTTCCATATGGAGCAGGTAGTGAATGATGAAAGAAATGATGTACATAATTATTAACATTTTCAACCAGCGTAGATGTAAATGTAAACATATTCAATTTATATTATGAAACTTTTCAACCAATGTAAAGTTTAATATATATCTATTCAACCTAAATGTAATGAATGTTTTTCCGCTCAATGGGATTAATATTAATTCTCAGCGAGGGTAAAAGTTCTGAGGTAGATGGGATGGTGAAATAAAAAGAGAGGGGCGCATAAGTATGTGTCGGGAAACTCAATACTCATATGTTATTTGTTTCTCTTCTTTTGTGACACAGTCGGTGGCACCAACTAAGGGTACTATCTCTGGAACAAGTGAGGGTATAAGTGGCCTGAAGTCGACGCTAGACACCATCATCAGACGGGTCTTCGAGACGCTGGACCAGCTTGGTAGTTACTTCCTGACACTTCTTGGAAAGTGCTACAACTTTCAAACTTGACCAGTGACGAGTGGGATCCAGTCATCTATCTGCAACGACCCAAACATCAGCTGGAGCAGAATCCCATTGGCAGCTAAGTAGAAACATAAAAGCTGCCATGTGAACTATCCAATTTTTAACGCCATAACATCACCCAGTGATGATAACTCTTTCTATAAGGAATTATTCATTTTTATAACTGTTAAAAAATAATTGATTTTTAAATGTGTTTCTTGTATACAGACAAATTTAAAGTTGATTTAATCATTTTGAATGTACTACATCCGTATGTCTCAGGCCATTTCTTAAAAACACGTAAACAGAGCTATACAATAATAATAAGAGGAATTTCGCTGAATTAACTCAGCTGGGGGCTTGAACGAGATATCGACTTATAAGATAATCCAATCCTTCACAAAAGTTAGACGGCAGATACTATAGTTAACATTGCTAAGAAACATTCAGCATTGTCCTCGGTTTCTGAATATCTTGTGAATATTACCTTGAGGTAGAAGCATCATTATTCTTCTATCTACAACTCTGCCAAGAGTAATCTTGTGCGAAGGTAGACACATTTGAAGACCCACATTAGTTACTCTTGAGTTTTGGCCACTGTTGGACCACTACTGAAGAGCTAAGGGGAGGCAACCTGTGACATAGACGTTAGAGAGTGTACAAAGAAGAAGCATTTCCCATTCTGTTCGTTTGATTCATTCTATTATCTTCGTGTTGTAGTTACTTCTTTACGTTGATGTTTCTTTCGGACTGTTCAGTATTTTTATTTCTGTATTCATTAATAATAATAATAATAATTATCTTGTTGCCGTATTTTTCATTATTCATATTTTTCTTTGTGTTTTAATTGCTTATTAATTATTACTATTGTACCTGTGTCTCTAGTGTCCTTTATAATGTTGTAATATGCTTTCAATATTTTGATCTTAGTTTCCCGTTTGTCTCTGGCTGGCGAAGAGTAACCTCAAACTGTCCCATGTTTCTATTGCAGAATTTCTTAACATTTATTGTGCCATGAACCTTTGTGAATTGTTAATGTTGTCGAATCGAGTCAGTGGACTCGGACTCGAGTCGGACTTAAGTCACTACAGCGACTCGACCTGAGATTCCACTCGATATGTAGATATTAACTAGTCGGCTCGAGACTTGCCAATTTTGGCAAATCGACTCGCCACCCTCATTCATAATGCACTCTTAGTTGAGGAGAACCCAAAAATGGCTATGTTTAAAGCAATATCACATAGAAAAAAATTCCATTGAGCAAACACAACCTTTCCTTCAGCTTATCTGACATCATTGGACACTGTTGTTACACACACTTCGGGGAGACGGAGCTACCTTCTAAACATTAACATTCCTCGACTATGGAAACATAGTATACTCCAGTATACGGGACGAAAATGTGTCCTTGCGTCAGACAGAAATAATATTGGCAGAAATAGTAATCATAGGTCCTCAAAACAAGTCACGTGATTTAGTGCTGATCAAGTGTATTATTCCATCCATACCGTTCTAGGCTTGTGTTGGGTTGGGGGGGGGGTGGGGGGGGGGGGGGGGGGGGGGCGGGCAGAATTGTATGGCAAAGAAGATAATATTTCTAAAGTAACACTGAAAAACAACTTTGATCGAATAAAAACAATAATAAAGAAAATATATACTAAAAACTAGATATTATTATTTTTCATTACTGTTTATACTGATCGATATGTATGTTCGATAAAGTGTGATTGTGACTATTAACAGTTTTAGATTTAAAAAATCAGGCTGCACTTGGGATTCCACTTGAAAGCTAGCGTAAGGGACTTGTGACTCGACTTAAGATTTGCACTAAGAGATTTGTGACTCGACTAGCGACTTGAACTAAGAGACTTGAGACTCGACTTGAGGCTTGTTTGGACAGACTTGAAAACAACTGATGATTGTCCGATGAAGGTTATGAACCCCATTGATTGTCCAATGTATGCTATGAACCTCTTTGATTGTTCAATGAATGTTATGAACGTCTTTGATTTCCGATGACGGCTATAAACTCCTTTGATTGTCAAATAAAGGCTATGAACCTCTTTGATTTGTCCAATGAATGCTAAGAACCCCTTTGATTGTCCAATGAAGGCTATGAACCCCTTTGATTGTCCAATGAATGCTATGAACGTCTTTGGTTGTCTGATGAAGGCTATGAACGTCTTTGTCCGATGACGGCTATGGACCACTTCATGGAAAAAGTGTATATCCCATCCCATCCCAATCCCAACTAACATAATATATAATTACCGACGTATGTTACATCGGTCGGTCTCACTCAAAATAGTAACTCGCGCCAGAAAAAAAAAAGTGCGCAACACACGGTGTGCAACTTGCGCGGTGTGGGTGTTATATAAAACAAATACTTTGGTTTTTTTTTTTTTTTTTTTTTTATTCTTTCACAAAATTAGTAGCGCTCGACAAAGAAAAAGTGCGTAAAAATTGGTGTGCATGAGCCCTCACCCGATGTACAAATCATGAAAGTTTTTGTTAAAACCACTTATTATCAGAGAACACTTTGAAAACAATCCCCGCACTTCCACACGAAATGTTGTCATCAAAGAACTTTTAAATTGAATCTAAAATACCATAATTCTCGCCGTGTGTACGTTGGTCACAACTGAGGAATGCAACTGTGTTGAAAAATTTTATTGTTTCCATTATATATACTCTCCCGAAAATTGTTACAGTCAACAAAGATATACGTTCAAATGACGGTGTTCATGAACAGTTTCATTACACTGTATAATAGAAAGAAAACAAAAAATACTCTTAGAATGTACTTCTATCTGCTCATCCGGGAACGGAAACAACACACTATAATTAAAAACCCGTCTAGTTTGACGGGTTATTTCTAGTAAAAACATAATTTAAAAAAAAAACTTAACATCTTAAATTTTAGGTTGTGTACACGGACACCCTAGAGGTCATTCATGGACCACCAGATTTCCGTGGACCACAGGTTAAGAAACCCTGTTCAAGTCTATTGTTCATTTGCTAAACTGACTCCAGTACCAATTTTTTTTCCTTCACCAAAAATTGTGAAAGCATGTAGCTGCATGTTATTGTGACGGCATTGAAGTGAAGAAACTAAATAGTAATGAAATGGTTACTTTATTGTCATAGGACTTCATCTACTGGCATATTCAAGTATGCAGACGCGAGGAATGCAATAACAGTCGGTATTGTTAATTTAAATCTTAACAAAAGAAGCGGGCGGCTGAACTGAAATAAGCTGCACATAACATGCATGTGCTTATATGTATATTGCGTTTCGTTGAGAGATATTTCAAAGTCAGGATTTTAAGATTACCCATAGATAAGGCAGGTCAAAGTCTGTCCTGAAAATTATCATTAGTTTTAGCAGCTAACAAGCAAGTAACCCGCCAAAACATGAATGGACATAATTATGGTATGCTGTAACTGCTGTATGTCCTGATAGCGGCATTAATTCTCCTGTGGCTATGTCATTTATCATGACTTACGGGCCAAAGGTCAAGGCACCATTAAAAAATTGAAAGGCATGCATGTTTTTAAGTGGGTGCAATGCGCGCCGTTTACAGGCTTCCCCGAAAAAGTACCATGGAATGATTAAATGGCATGTGCGTTCTTTTAACGGGTGTTCAATTTAGTTTGCATGGTGCAAACACCAGCATGTGTCCTCAGTTTGTGTCCTATTTATCGCCATTGTCTTCTTCTCGTCTCTTGTTCCACTAGCACTTGTCTGGTTCTTGTCATCAGTTCCACATTGGTGACTGTGTCGTGCCATTTCAATCCTTCTATTCTGCACAAGCGTCCATTTATGAAAGTCTTTAATTTTTTTGGTTATTGTTTTTGCTAATCTTCAGAACGTATTTAATGGCCGTATTCAACTTTGTTGTATGCATGATATTAAGTTGATTAACGAAAATTTATTTGAAGACACCCGTGTAAGACACCCGTGTCATCAGTTCCACAATAGTGATCTTGTCTAACCACTTCAATTTGCTAACCTTGCTGTAATGAATTTGTTTTTCCTTATTTCATTTGCTAACAGCAAGGTGCATTTTCTTTTCCTCGAAAATTTTCTGAAATCAGTTATGATTGTGTAATACTATTTTGCCTTTCTGAGAATCAGCAGTGAATACAGAATGAACATGACACACATTTATGACCGTTTTTATATTTGTTTTATGCATGAAATTAACGGACTTTTATTTTGATACTGTAAGTCACCAGTGCGTTACCGGGGCCCGGATAGGAGCAATGAATGGTATCACGGTAACCTACCACACTTGTCGTAAGAAGCGACGAAGGAGGGTTGGGCATGGGATCGGCTACCCCATCCGGTGGAAATTTTAAGAACCCCCCCCCCCCCCCAGACTTTCAAAAATAGGTGCCAGAAGAAGAAGTAGCAGTAAAAGAAGAAGAAGACAAGGAAGAAGAAGACAACGCAGAAGAAGACGTAGTATTAGTAATAGTAGTAGTAGTAGTTGTTGTTGTAGCAGCAGTTGTAGTAGTAGTAGCTGTTGTAGTAGTAGTAGTAGTAGTAGTAGCTGTAGTAGTAGTAGTAGTAGTAACTGTAGTAGTAGTAGTAGCTGTAGTAGTAGTAGTAGTAGTAGTAACTGTAGTAGTAGTAGTAGTAGTAGTAGTAGTAGTAGTAGTAGTAGTAGTAGTAGCTGTAGTAGTAGTAGTAGCTGTAGTAGTAGTAGTAGTAGTAGTAACTGTAGTAGTAGTAGTAGCTGTAGTAGTAGTAGTAGTAGTAGTAGTAGTAACTGTAGTAGTAGTAGTAGTAACTGTTGTAGTAGTGGTAGTTGTTTTTGTTGTTGTTGTAGCAGCAGTTGTAGTAGTAGTAGCTGTTGTAGTTGTAGTAGTAGTACTAGCTGTAGCAGTAGTAGTAGTAACTGTTGCAGTAGTAGTAGTAGCAGTAGTAGTAGTAGTAGTTGTTGTTGTTGTAGCAGCAGTTGTAGTAGTAGTAGTTGTTGTAGTTGTAGTAGTAGTAGCTGTAGTAGTAGTAGTAGTAGTAGTAGTAGTAGTAGTAGTAGTAGTAGTAGTAGTAGTAGTAGTAGTAGTAGTAGTAGTAGTAGCTGTAGTAGTAGTTGTTGTTATTGTTGTTGTTGTTGTTGTAGCAGTTGAAGTTGTAGTAGTAGTACTAGTAGCTGTAGTAGTAGTAACTGTTGCAGTAGTAGTGGTAGTAGCAGTACAAGCAGTAGTTGTTGAAGTAGGAAGCAGTAGTTGTAGTAGTAGCAGTAGTTGTTGTTATTGTAGAAGAAGAAGTAGAAGAAGAAGTAGAAAAAGACAACGAAGAACAAGAAGAAAGAAGGAAAGAAGAAGAAGAAGAAATAGCTCAAGAAACGACCACTGCATGATAAAGTACTCCTTGTTCTGGAAGTATTAGGATAACTGAAACTAAAGAGGTTCAAAAACACAAGAGGAAAGGAATTGGATGAGTATTACGGCCCTTCCATTGTGTAACTGACAATACATTAATACTCAATAAGTGCTGAATGTGAAATAAGAGACCGAAAATTCAGTTTTGTTCTTGTTAATTTGATTCATTTAACACTAAACAGCGGGAAGCAATATAAACAAATTATTTTCTTATACCTAGGGCAACAGAAAAATGCAAATTTTCAACACATTTTTAAAATTTATTTTGTAAACAAAATTATTATAAGGGACAAATGCAAATACATAAATTGATTGAAAATGATTCTTTCTATTGAAATATATGTAGGTAGATTTTTGAAAAAATATATTATAATGAAGAAATATCATTACTTGTACGAAACAAAACATCTTTAATTCCATTGCTTTCTAACCTTGAAGATACAAAGCATTTCATCAAACGCCGATCAAAATATGCAAAATAATGTTTATTGTTGCCTGCTTATAACTTTATTTACACTTTAAAAGGTTTTCTTCTACTTTTTGTAATTGCAAAGTCTTTGATCAAGTCCTCAAAACTAATCTGACGTATCTGGTAGTATTTCCTTTGCAATTGCTTCAAATCTTTCAAAGTCATCTCTTGAAGTGCGCAGTTGGCCAGCTAATGACCCATACAGATCTGCACATGTTTTTAAGTTCACATCCTCATTTTGCAGAACTGCTCTCTGAAAATTTTGCAAAATCTCATCCCAAAGGCTCAACATAAAAACAAATTCTAGCTCTTGTATCTTATTTGCAATATTGTCTGCTTCTCTTCTAGTGTCTCACGTTTGAGATTGGTCTTCAGCTAGACATTCTAAAGATTCCAGAATCTTAAAGAAAGACTTCAGAATTGCTGCTGTTGCCAAAGAATGTGCCTCCCATCTGGTATCAGAAAGGGATTTTAACACACATTCATTTCCAATACAAACTTTTAAGAATTTCCCACCGGCTGGTTGAGGCTGACAAAAATGTATAGAGCATTTGCACTGTAGAGAAGAAATTAACTGCCACTTGACAGTAGTCAACAGCACTTCGGCCTACCAGATTTAGTGAATGGGCTGCACAGGGCACATATATGGCAAACTTATTTTCTTCTAAAATGTTTTACTGCATCCCCTTATAACGCCCAAACATTTTAGCAGCGTTGTCGCAGGTCTGACCCCTACATTTTGTTGCTGCATCCCCTTATAACGCCCAGACATGTTAGCAGCGTTGTCGCAGGTCTGACCCCTACATTTTGAAAAATTTAGTATGCAAACTTCACGTAAGTACTGCAACACTTGCTTTGTCATTTCCTCACCGGTATGGCTTTTAGGTTCTAAAATGGTTAAAAAGCGTTCAATAGGCTGCTCATCTTTTAAGTATCGAAGTACAACACTTAACTGATCTATATGTGATAGATCTGGTGTCGAGTCAACTGACAAACTAAAATAACCAGAATAATTTACTTCTTCAATAATGAGCGCGTGGAGCTTTTGAGCCATCAGTTCAATGAGTTCCTCATTATGTGGTTTTGGACAGGTGTCGTATATTTTTTGATAGGTTAGAAAATAGTTATGGTCCCGTCTGAGCAGAGGTGATAGTGGTAAATAGGTGAGAATAAAGGTGTAGAAATAGATTTCACGAGTGAATAGTAAAGGAGAAAAAGTTGTCTCTGGACTGAATAGTTTCTCTAGTCCAGCCTATCTATACGACTATATTGTAGTGTAAGACACTCTTCCAACCCCTTATCTCTATAAAGATAACTTTAACATCCACACACAATTATGTGACAACAAGACACACAAAACGTGAAAAACTATGGTTAATTGGGTATGGATCTGACCAACACACACATGTAAGTTCCTTTTTGTTGTTTATTATCATTAAACTTTTTACAACATCAAACATATAGAGAAACCAAATAGATCAAGTTTACAGATATATGAAAATAACATAATAAGTGCCCTCCCCTTGTTGAGAAAGGATCCCAAAAGGAGTTAATAACCCAGCGGTCTAAGATAAACACTATGTTATAGAATAGACTATGAAGAACAAGTCCCACACTAAATTTCTACTCAGTAAAGTACTCAGTTTAGCGAAATAAAAAAAGAAGTTAGTACAATGATTGTAACAATGGAAAATATTCTATCTCTCTATTTCTCACTCTGTCATATGTGGCCACAAACACTCGTGCTTACCTAATCGGGTGTTGGTATCCATTGAAAAACTACAATAGTCGGAACCTATACTGTCAGGTGGGTTGCCCAAATATGGCCCCAGTCCAGGCTTTATATCGAATAATTATTACAAGGTGGACGCCAAATTTGGTGGTTTAATTTTCCTGGATGAATCCTGTGTCACCGCAAATAGTTACTGAAGCAAGACATTCTCGGGACGTTCACAGTAGCAAAAGGAGAAAAGTAATTCCTGTATTGTCACGCATCTGGTTGCTATGACAAATGTTACAATATGTGAAAACTGATAATAATGGTAAATCCTATCGGCTGGCTCTTGTGGTGAGTGCCGATTTTGAAACAGCGTAGTTTTCTGGATCACTCCGTTGCTACGGCTGTCAAACGTCAGGAATGTATGTTCTTTCGTATGCCCAGTGGGCTGGAAAAATGAGATAATAATTCTGGGTAATGTACCGTCCAGTTACAATTAATCTTACTGTTTCTAACTCTCACTCTGAATGAAGAAAGAGGACCGAACAGGTCCAACAATCGGAGACCCAAAGTAATAATAATAATGGTACTGTTACTGTTAGACCGCTGGCCACTGGTTTTGATCAGATGATAAGGAAGAAAAAAACATTCTAAAAAACTTCTACTATCTTATCCACCCGTAAGCTTTCCCCTATGGCATGTCGGGAAAAAGGGTATGTGCCCTCCCCCGTTATTGCCCCCGAGAAAATGCACAGCGCACAAAGTCAATTATTATTTACTTTATCTATACGCGCACTTTAACAAAAATCGCCTGTCACTACTAGCTATTTGTCGGCGTCCATTGTTCAGTCACATAACATTAACTCGTCACTTATTTAATTTCACACAATGAAATGTAATGCGAATTCTATTCGGTCACTCATCCGTCACACTTAATAATCTCAGTCAGCTAAGCCGTATCTCCTTGTGTAAGAAAAAATGGGGTGTTTGAAATTACATTACTCTGAACGACTGGCAAGAAATATCTATGCGTTAGGTTATTTCATTAGTTTTAAACGCTAGGAAATTATAGTAAATAAAAATGGTAAACCTAACACATTTTAACACCTAAGCACAATTTCTATTACCACAAATCAGAAAATTAAATCCCCACGAGACAATTTAACACATTTAGCGAAGAATGGTTCTAGTCTTGCGTGATTAGATTATCCAAGAATTTCTGAGCGACTCTAATAACTGAATTTGAGAGAGCATGGTATATATACAGATTATGGTGTTATCATCATCAGAAGGCGTTACAATTCACACCTTCTGTATAGTAGGAGAATCAGGAACTGCGTTTCCCGGATCAAAGATTTCTTCGTTCATTCTACTCAGCGATGCTGACCGACAACAGATGATTATGCCGTGAACGGGCCTGTCTTAGATTACGACCCCTTGAGCAGATCAAACATTACCTCCCCCTGAAAACGTGCGAACATCAAAGGTGGTCGGGAAAATATTATCGCCCCTTGTCTCTCTTCAAACAATCCGTTATTTCTACGCGCATCCGTCTAATGACCGATAATTGGCAAATCAGCTCGCGTGAGAAACTCAGGTAAACAAACGCTATTCGCTCCCTTGTTAAACTGGCCGGTTTGCGAAAGTTGGTAAGCATCTCTGTTGTTTTGTTCCAGAAAAAAGGCGTGGATTCAACGGTGAGTCATACAAACAGAAAATTGCGTGGTTTGGCTTAGCCAATGGTAGACACTAAATGGAAAAGCAAAGGCTGTCAGATACAGTATCAATATTTCCGTTCCACGTCACAACAGGTAAGAAGGATTTCCTTTTCCAGAATTCTCATATTTCGAAATGTGCCCTGCTAAAAATGGATCAAACTGGCTTATGAGCGCAAGCAGCCCTAAAACATTCCCATTCTGCAATGACCCAAATCATTCATCTGTTCCTCGAAAAGCTATGCCACGTTCAGCTATCGTACGAATAACAGCTATTACACGCCTCAAGACATGTTCCCAGTAATTGCACTCTTCTTTAATTTGTTTTTCCAACTGTTGTCCCAAGCCCAAACCTTGTTTGCAAGTTAAATATGTTTAGCATAGAGTCTCGGTGAACAGTGGCGTACTAAGGGGAGTGCGAGGGATGGGGGGCGGGCCGCCCCGGGTGACAGCCAGGAAGGGGGTGGCATAGGACACTATTAATATAGTACTTACTGTTAAAATGTTATTTACTAGTGTATTTCTTTACTGCGGCAGGGGGTGTTGTGACGATGAAAATCGAGCATTTCTTTAATCTCTCAGTCACCCCAATCCCTCTTAAACAACTCGATTCCCACGCTGGCCGATTTCGGTATCTCTTACTGACATTCCCTCAGAGAGGTAGGCCACCGGCGATCAGCTTACAATGTCAAGAGCCGAGATCTGAAACCTCTGTTTAACACCTGATAATAGAATGGACGAAGAATTCGCAGGTGCGTTTTTGCCAGTCATGGGGACATGGGCCGATTCAGTATATATGCGGAGTTATAGAAAATTCATCATCAGTCTGCCCAAGAATTTGGTGATTGTCGCAGAGTGAAGATAATTTGTCTATTTTAAATTTTCTGTCCATCCTGCATATTGCTTTATTTTCTGTATATCCTAAGTTTCTGAAAAAAAATGTTTCTCACGCACTTGCCTTTTCCCCACCTTAACCCAGGTGAAGATACGGTCAACCAGCGTTCACGTTCGTTAGGAATTTCCAGACTCGTCTGTCTAGAAATTTATGGCCTGTCTTCTTCCTCATTGTTAATACTTCTGAGCTCGGAACCACAGCACGTACTAGTGACATTCTATATGCAAACTAATTTGCAGCGAGACTTTTGCTATCGTGGGAACGTTTAAAATGTAGCGGGTAAATCGAAAATAATTCTTTCTTTCTTTCTGTCTTTAAGAAACTAGTTTAGACTTCACTTGGTGATAGCATACTGTAAGAGAGAGACGCACGTCTTAGCCTTGTAAAGTAAAAAAAACTATGCATAGGGAGACTTGAGTTAAACACACATAGTGCCCTCTAGTTTAACTTAACAGACTAAAATTCCGGAGCGGGTATGTATTCGCTTTTCCAGTATATAGGAAATTAGCTCAAATACATAGATATGAAATATATTATTATCATGGTGAAAGTCTAATGAAATATATTACTATCATGGTGAAAGTCTAAGTGTATTATATAAACGGGTTTCCTTTATCATGTATGTATCATAAATGCTTACGAAAACTCATTTATTTTCACTGCTTGTATTTTAAAGCGATGTTATGTTACAATGTTTGTATCATTCATAATTTCAATGATCATTTTACTTTTCAATGTTTGTAACATTAATGTATGAGCATATTATTATGAATGCTGGAAGGAATGAACGGTGGAAAGCAAAGAAGGATTCTCTAGCGGACCCTCATGTAACTTTGTCTGACAGGGGAGGAAGCAAGTCTTGTTATTGTGTATGTATCTGGACTGGCCAGCTAATTCATTCACAGCAGACAGGAATGTTTAAGAATGGACTGACCTATTTTAGGAATGAGACGCATGCATGGATATCAACATGCCGACGCTGGACACTGCTTAAATTGTTTCTGTTGTAATCTGCATGTTGCAGCAGAAGAGTAGTTACACATGTATTTTTGTTTTGTCTAACAGATTTACGCAGTGCAAGTCTTGTCTCGTATTGCTGAAAAGAGGTTACCTTTGGCCAGTGGCCATATAGTCCTCGTCCACCAGTAACTCAAACACGAAAAATGCACAGGAAAACCCCCCTTACTTCATGAGGAGGGAGAGGAAATATTGTCATCATTGTAAGCAGACCTCGCACAATACAAAAGAATGTAGAAATCGGCCCAGCCCGCACTTGGCGGCGTGTTTACAAGGAGACGCACCAGAACAGCGTCAAGACAGAACAAAATATGGTAAACCAGAACGGAATTCTGTAACGGATCAAATTATCGCAAACGGGAAATGTGTGCACTGTCTTTATGACACAGGATTACAGTTTGACTGTATAATCGCTTCACATTTGGTCACACCTGAGCAGATAACCTCGGAGACAGTAGATCTGTGTGGAGCCGTGAAAGGAGACACTCCTATGACATTGAAAATAGCAAACGTTTATATTGATTCAAAATTTGTTAAAGGATGGATTCGAGCTGCCATTATGGAGAATCCAATCTACGACGTAATTCTTGGATGTCGCTATGTGTTCTTGGGGGAACCAAGAAAACCTCTGATAGCTGCAGCAGTAACTACAAGAGGTCAGGCGAGGACAGAACAGGAACCAGGACCAGTGACAAACCTGCTACCACGGGAATTAAAGGATGCTCAACACAAGGATCCAACACTGGGACCATGTTTTTAAGAAACTGCCACTTGCCAGTAACCCGTTGAAAAAGGGAAACTTTTATTCAAAATCGGGATTCCTATACCGTAGGTCGGGCAACACTGGACAAGAACATAGCCAGTTGGTTGTTCCAACTACTTATAGGTCACAAATTTTAGAGATGGGACACGCTCTTCCTTTTAGCGGCCACATGGGACAAAATGCTACCATGCAAAGAATAGCAGCGCACTATTACTGGCCTGGGATGAACATGGACATCATCCGATTTGTAAAATCCTGTGCGCAGTGCCAAAGGGTGGCACCAAGACACTGGACACCCCCTGCTCCATTGGGGGAAATGCCTATTGTCGGTACGCCATTCGAAAGAGTAGCTGTAGATATAGTAGGCCCACTCTTAAGAACAAAGCGGAGAAATTGTTGTATTTTGACTCTAGTCGACACCTGTACTATGTGGTCAGAAGCAGTGGCGCTCCCTTCTTCTGATTCTGTGCATGTCGCAGAAGCGCTCGTTAGTATTTTCACAAGGCTCGGATTTCCACAGCAAATACTCACTGATAATGGATCGCAGTTTAGAGGACATCTGATGGAAGAAGTCTTTAAGATCTTCCGTACTCAGCATATTCACACCTCACCCTATAATCCACAAGCAAACGGACAGGTAGAGAGATATAACGGGACCCTCATCACCATGCTGCGAAAATTAGCACAAGAAAGACCAGAAAACTGGGACTTATTCTTGCCGGCTGCCTTATTTGCCTATAGGGAAGTGCCGCATGCCTCCACTGGTCTACCTCCTGCAACATTATTATTTGGACGGCCAATAAAGGGACCCCTGGAAGCATTGCTTAGGTCTTTAACAGACCAGAAAGCAGACGAATCTATTGTATCTGCATCAAAATATGTGCAAGAACTGAAGGAAAGGTTAAAGATAGGTTGGGAATTAGCCAACACTAACCTCCGACAAGCTCGTGCCAAGCATGCAAAACGGTACAATAAGACTGCGAAGGAAAGAGTACTACAACCTGGAGAGAAAGTACTGCTGTTTTTCTCCCAACAGGGAATAACAAACTTCAGATAGGATGGCAGGGACCATTTGAAGTACTCGAGAAAATCTCTCGAACAAACTACAAAATCTCCATACGAGGGAAGGAAAAGATTTATCATGTTAACTTACTTAAAAAGTACATGGAACGCCTCGCTGCTCCTCAAGCACATCTCCTGGCCTTAGCGGTTGCAATGGAAGCGGATAATGACCCCCACGAATATGCTGAATACCCGCTAAAACAGGAAGAATCACACACGGATGTGAAGCTTTGTGAAACATTAACTGAATTGCAACAGCATAATGTCAAACAACTGTTAGCCGAATATTCAGAAGTGCTCACCGATAAACCGGGACTAACCAACCTCTTGGAGTTTGATATAAAAGTATTAGATCCTAAGCCTGTCAGGACTAAGATTTACCCAGTCCCATACGCTAAAGCCAACGCTTTACGAGAAGAGATTGACAAGCTACTGCAAGATAACATAATCTCTGAATCGACATCCCCATACAGTTCGAGTGTAGTGCTTCTACAGAAACCCAACGGGGAAACTCGGTTATGCATCGATTATAGGTTACTCAACACTGTAACAGAGTTCCAACCAGAACCATTACCGAGCCCTAATGAACTCTTTACAAAGCTGAGCAGAGCAACCATTTTCTCTAAAATAGACCTTAGTAAAGGCTATTACCAAATTCCGGTAAAGGAAGAGATTAGACCATTGCTCGCCTTTAGTACCAGTGACGGACATTACACGTTCAATGTAATGCCTTTTGGATTACATAATGCACCTGGAGCTTTTACCCGGATGATGAGAAAACTGTTACACCCTTTACAAAGCAACACCATTCATAATTTTATGGATGATATTCTTATCGCAACGGCTACATTTGAAGAACATGAAGAAGCGTTAGCCCTGCTCCTCAGGCGGCTCAAGGAAACTGGTTTAACAGCACGCCCAAGCAAGTGTCTGATTGGATTCAGAGAACTTGAATTTTTAGGACATACGATAACTCATGGTTGCTTGTGGCCAGTAGAGAAAAAACGTTGAAAAAATCCGAAATGCAAAGCGACCCATAACGAAAAAGGACACTAGGTCGTTTTTGTCACTCTGTGGTTATTATCAACGGTTCATTGAGAACTTTAATAGTTTGACTGCACCGTTGACTGACCTCACAAAGAAAGGTCAACCTGAAAAGGTAACATGGACGGCTCAATGTGAGAGCGCCTACACCACACTCAAAGAAAAGCTGACGACGAAGCCCATATTACGCCTCCCAGACCTCACAAAGACCTTTGTGCTAAGAGTAGATGCCAGTAATCTTGGAATAGGATCAACGTTGCTTCAAGCTGATGAAAACTACCCGGAAATGCTTTTTCCCGTGGCCTATGCTAGCCGAAAATTGAACGCTGCAGAACGCAACTATTCAACCATTGAAAAAGAATGCTTGGCTCTAGTGGCGGGAGTAAAAAGGCACCACGAATTTCTTTATGGAGTCTCATTTGTCGTGCAAACGGATCACGCACCCCTCACGTTTCTAGCAGCTTGCAAAAACCAAAATGCAAAAGTAATGTGATGGGCTATTTTGCTAAGTGTCTATTCTTTCAGGGTCGAGTACATCCCAGGTCCTGAAAATGTAGGAGCCGATTTTTTAAGCAGACATTCAGTAGAGGAACTCGCTAGTTGTGGAGAAAATAATCTTCTAACGCCAGCAGATAAGAAACAATCTGAGGAAACCTCGGAAGAAGTACAGAGAAGGAACTAATGGACGACACCGGGAATGATACACACTAGCCAAATTATCATCTCTCTCTGATTTAGTTGGGCAACTAACTTAAGTTCGGGGTATCTGTCGCAGAGTGAAGATAATTTGTCTATTTTAAATTTTCTGTCCATCCTGCATATTGCTTTATTTTCTGTATATCCTAAGTTTCTGAAAAAAATGTTTCTCACGCACTTGCCTTTTCCTCACCTTAACCCAGGTGAAGATACGGTCAACCAGCGTTCACGTTCGTTAGGAATTTCCAGACTCGTCTGTCTAGAAATTTATGGCCTGTCTTCTTCCTCATTGTTAATACTTCTGAGCTCGGAACCACAGCACGTACTAGTGACATTCTATATGCAAACTAATTTGCAGCGAGACTTTTGCTATCGTGGGAACGTTTAAAATGTAGCGGGTAAATCGAAAATAATTCTTTCTTTCTTTCTGTCTTTAAGAAACTAGTTTAGACTTCACTTGGTGATAGCATACTGTAAGAGAGAGACGCACGTCTTAGCCTTGTAAAGTAAAAAAACTATGCATAGGGAGACGAGTTAAACACACATAGTGCCCTCTAGTTTAACTTAACAGACTAAAATTCCGGAGCGGGTATGTATTCGCTTTTCCAGTATATAGGAAATTAGCTCAAATATATAGATATGAAATATATTATTATCATGGTGAAAGTCTAAGTGTATTATATAAACGGGTTTCCTTTATCATGTATGTATCATAAATGCTTACGAAAATTCATTTATTTTCACTGCTTGTATTTTAAAGCGATGTTATGTTACAATGTTTGTATCATTCATAATTTCAATGATCATTTTACTTTTCAATGTTTGTAACATTAATGTATGAGCATATTATTATGAATGCTGGAAGGAATGAACGGTGGAAAGCAAAGAAGGATTCTCTAGCGGACCCTCATGTAACTTTGTCTGACAGGGGAGGAAGCAAGTCTTGTTATTGTGTATGTATCTGGACTGGCCAGCTAATTCATTCACAGCAGACAGGAATGTTTAAGAATGGACTGACCTATTTTAGGAATGAGACGCATGCATGGATATCAACATGCCGACGCTGGACACTGCTTAAATTGTTTCTGTTGTAATCTGCATGTTGCAGCAGAAGAGTAGTTACACATGTATTTTTTGTTTTGTCTAACAGATTTACGCAGTGCAAGTCTTGTCTCGTATTGCTGAAAAGAGGTTACCTTTGGCCAGTGGCCATATAGTCCTCGTCCACCAGTCACAATAATTCCCTTCAATTATTTCAATCATTTCAATCATTTCAATTACTTCAATTACTGCAATTATTGCAACGATTCTCAACACCAGATATTACCCTTAACAACCATCACCCTACCATACTCCACCCATTTTAACCCTTCATCCCACATTTGGAAGCAAATTCGTTATCTGTGGATATCGCATCAACTGTGGATACGTTACACCTTTCTTGGATTTATAAAATCGTGTTCAGATTCTGTGCCCTTTGTGGATACCTTATTCGAACAGTGAAGTTAATTTCAAGCATTGGATTACGATATATTTTCCCAAGAGAACCCCAGGATATAAGTTGGTTCCAACATTCACACCAAAGGAACAAAGGAACAAACATTCATTTACACACAAACAGTATTTCACATATTTTCCAGCAAAAGCCTATCAGGCCTGCCGGGAACTTTACTAACACAATTCATTCATAATCCTTGTTCTCACTCTTGGTGTAATAATTTTTTTCTTCTTTAAAATCATCAAATTGTTGTGAGTTTGTTTTCTCGTGATAATCTTTATTATTATTTGATGTAAAAATCCTTATTGATTTATTTACATTTCTAAATTGAATAAAATTGAGTTAACCTCGATAGGATTGTTCGTTCAGTTCAGACTACCAAATCCTCAATCTAACTTTACTCCTTTACCCTACTATTTGTGAGTGACACAGTGTGTGCAACAGAGTAATATTGTCGCCAGAGAAAACAAGAAGAGCTGTGTGTGTGGTTTTCTTAGTGAAGAACTCACTGACTCAGCCTGTGCCTTCTGCCTATCTCTCTTGCGCACCACTATCACACGTCCGTGTGCACTATTGTCCATCACGCCTATACAGCTGTCAAGCTTACCTACTATTAATTATATTTTCATGCGACAGTGATATCTGCTAGCGCGAATCTTGGAGTTTTATATAGAAAGAATTTCTGAGATTTGTGGAGAGTGTCATTTCCTTGTGTGGCGGCGATCAACCCTGCGATCTAGCGATCTGAATAGCTCCAGAAACATTCTTAAAATATTATTGGGTCTTAGATTTGGACCTGTGCGGTTCTCTTGTTTTCTTACAGAGAGAGAGAGAGAGAGAGAGAGAGAGAGAGAGAGAGAGAGTCCCCACATATAAACATTTAAAGAATAAAACATCAGAACTGGACAAGAAATTACCCAGACTGTTCACAGCAAATCTGATCCGCCTGTGGTGGCCAAATATCTATATATATATAAACATTTGTTCCAGAATATTGACTATCGTAATTTTTTTTCTTTTCTCAAGTGGATTTATCCAGACAAAGGAATACCTGGGTCCATAACCGGCACCCAACCCCAGAAGGAGAGATAAAAACAGATAGGAGATCCTTTGCTTATCCTTATTGATTTTCTAACAGTGTACCCACCAGACATTTTCCTTAAATATCGGACTTCTGTGTGCTGCCCATGGTGGACATTTTGATCGCAATATATATTTACCTGCACTACCTGACGTGAACTTTTGACACATAAAATTAGCACTATTTAAGCGGACGTTCCCCATTAGGAAAAATGAATCACTCTTGGAGGAACTGGGGTCCCTTGGATAGCACCACACTGAAATATGTCAAAGATACACAGTGTAGCGAAATCTGTGAAAACAATCGCTAAATTCAGTAAGATTTTACTCCTATGATAATAAATAAACCCACCCGGGGTTGTTTGCCTATCTGCTTCCTCAACGCCAGTAGAGCGCTGTATTTTATATCGTAGTAATGCGTAGACAATGACCCTGCAGTTAAATATTACACGCTTTCCAAGTTTCGTCTTTGAGACTAACAATTAACGATCTGCCAGAACTGTGACACCAAAACGCCGTCTGAATTAACGTAATATTTTAACTTTAACGCCACTAATTGTAGCAATCCGGACAATTTCCCGATCTGCGGCACGAAACTGCGGCAAGTATTAACGCAAAGATTAACGCCGCCTTGCCTAACCCCTCTTCGCTCAACACGCGGTTCTAATAATATATCCACACTGTTTGGACACGCCAGAATATATATACACACACACAGTGTATTTCAGGCTAAAAAATTAACTATAAGGTAACGTAAAGAAAACGCGTTGCAGAATTTTTGTGACGTACTACAAAAGGCGCTGCTTCGTCTGAATGAGAACGGCAGTTAAGAAAACGAAAAAAATAACGATGTAACGTGGAAATTTTTTTTTTTTTTAATATATAGTAAGAGAGAGGGGGAATAGAGCATTGGTGGTCGTGTCACTAGTTCGTTGTTTACATAAATTTGAATTTGAACCAAAAGCAAAGCATACAAGGTTAGATAGTAGGAAAACGATAATAGTAAATATAATGACTAAACTTATAAAAATGTAACCACTGTGTGACAGACAGCAAACAGGAGCACAAATTACTTGTCAGAATTATAATTTAGTAGTAAATAAAGGATATATTGATGTAGCAAAGTTGATTTTGCTGGGGAGGTTGTGATGGTATCCTAAAAAGAATGAAAAGGTGTCTGCTATAACCGTGTGAGGTCAAGCACATGTAGGTGTCGTAGATTTTTCGGTAGGAGAATTAAGACTTGGGTTGGTCCCTTCTGAATAGATTGGAATGAGTGAGAGTCACAGGGTGAGAGTTCGTCGAAGAAATAGATTCCACGAGTGAGATGATAGAATAGTGATAGAGGCTGTCTCTGAGATGCGAGAAAGTCTTCTCTCTCTCTCTCTCACCTATCTTCTACGACAGATTTTAAGCAGTCAGTCTACCACCTATACATATTACATATATTTCTATCTACTCACGGGCACGCACATACACGTGACGACAGTTACACACACAGACGTGGGAAATCTATAACAATGAATATATATATATTGGAACGAGCTGTCCAACGCACTGATTTAGTTCAAGAGAGATTTTTTTATTATCATTAAAAAAAAATCTTCTCACAACACTTAAGAAAAAAAAATTGCATCAAGGAAAACATATACAAATAGTCATAAAATTCAAGGAAAATGCTACAAGGATGATAGCCCCGTTATGATCTTAACTCTAGGTTTAGCCCACAGCCCCGTTAGGATGACAGATGATGGCCCAAAGAGTTATAGATGCATGTGGTTAGGGTCTAATATTGTTCCCATTTGAAGGTATAGACTGACTTTGACAGCAGTATCTATTCTAAAGGAACACGTTACTTAAGCAGCAAATCTCGCCTAAGGAAAAAGCAAATATAACAAGTGAGTGTATTATACAACGAACATCCTTCCGTCACTTTCACTCGGTTCTTTCATCAGGGCCCTGATATACTTACAATCGTGTTGTGGTTTCGCCGGCTGGCGCAAATTTTGGACACTCACACTTTTTATCTGTTACTGTCGTTTAATGAAACAGATCCCAGCTCTGCAGATTTGTTTGTTGGTTTCATCAAAATGGATCTGGGGAGCGTCTTCTTCAGGCGATAGTTATTTCAGACTAAAGTTAATGTCACGTGACTCACGAGGTAAGAATTAGGCTTAAACGAGCACAAAATGTCAGAACACGAAGTTTCCCTTAATTAGGAAGATGACCGGTGGACATACTTCTCTCAAACAGAAAATCTTAGTTCCCCACTCACTTGTCAACAATGTCGGAAAGTTAATGTTATTGATTGTAATTATTGTTATTGATTGGGAGAGGGGTTGGTGGGAGGACGAGGATGGCTGTATGCCGCTCCACCTGTGTCCCAGTCTTGACGTGTGGATGCGAGTCGTGGGCGGTGACTGCGGCCCACAGGGGCCAGATCCAGACATCAGGGGTGAGGTATCTGAGGAAAGTGGTTGGGGTGACAGGGGGAGACGTGGTCCGCGGCCAGACGATCCGTCAAGGCCTAAGATCCCATTCGCTGCAGACCCAAATAGAGCAGTCCCAGCTGGGATGGTTTGGTCGTGTCTGCGGAGTGGGAGGGGATCGGCTACCACGGCGGGCATGGGAAGCGGAGAGCCAGGGATCCAGACCTCCAGGACGACCCAGAGTCCGCTGGGAGGACAACATTGGGCAATCTTTGAAGGACCGAGGACTGGAGTGGAACCGGGCCAGGAAGAGGACAGCTGATAGAATGGTCTGGCGCTCTCTCTTCCAAACCTCTACACCTCACGGTAGAAGGGGAACGACTAAGTAAGTAAGATTGTAATTATTCTTGCCGCCAGGCAGAAAATTTACGTAGAGTTTATGGAAGAAATTTAGATCTGGTTCACAGGCCCAGTATTGATCATTACAGTCTTTGAAAACCCGTTAGTGGGATATAGTATTTCTGTCTAACTCTGTTTGCATATGCACTGTCAGATCAGTGTTACTTGAGAAAACCCACGTGGTTCAAAATAAGGACTGTCTATTTCTTCACAAGTATGAACTCTTATTAAATGCTGGTAAAGTTCGGGTCACCCCAGTGTTTCACTGTATAAAAGGAAAAGCACATATAAATCATTTACATATTATGTACTCAATATAACTTACATTTTAAATAGCAAGCCGACCCCTTGACGTATAATTTTAAAACTTCCCGAAAAATAAGTTATATAAAATTTCGATCATCATGAATTAGGAATATCATGCGTATTCCGTCACTATTCACTGATGTCGCGTCTAGCATTTATGAGTTAGTTTTAGAAAAATATGATCTCGACTAATTATTTAGCAGTAAATTAACTTCATTATAGCTACATTATGGTTTAATGCTAGAAATATAATTTATTCTGCTTTCCACTGAAACGCGTCACTAGAAAATAATACAGACTATATAGATTAAGCACTCTGTTCAAAAGAACTAGTTTAAAATGAAATCGGCGATTTAACACTTAATCACTTCACAAAATTCTAGAGAACTACTATATAATATTTACCTCAAACACAGAAGTACTAAGAACTTAAACCACTTCGACCAAACTAAAGGCCATCTCTATTAACAGAGATTATTTAGAAATCGAACGAAGGTTGTTCTAGTCTAACTGCAAAGTTACTGAGTGAAATGAAATACAGTTTCAAACTCGGGCCAATATCTTAAAATCAGACAAAGGGCCCCAACTTATTTCGCCAAGCGAAATTATCTCCCCTACTCCCAACATTTACGTCAGCTTAACGCGTGTCGTAACTGCCACCTACTGACCGAGATGTACGCGAGTCAGTTTCAAATCTCAGACAGCCTGTCTGAAACTGCGTCTATAAGGTGTAAATATTCGCTCCTACTTACGCGTTCGGCCGATGCACTCGTTGTCGACCGGTGAAAATGCAGACGGATGTCGGCTCTCTCCTAGAATTCTCACGCGTTTACGTCGAGAATCTAACTCAGGAGTGTCGTGTCATCTGAAGGTGTAGACCCAAGTCGGCTCGATGTCTGAGATGGACTGCAACTAAATCGCACTTCATGTCTGACTGACATCTATGTAATAAAATTACGTATCCCAGTATGAGAAAACACAAGGTAAAGTTTGAGAATACTGAAGAAAATATTTTTCGCAACCGAGTGATGCGAAAAATACAGGAAAACAAGTACGGAAAGATAATAAAATAAAAGGATTTGGGTGAGAGAATAGGAAGAAGATGTAGGCAATTTAATGATATAAAGACCTACGTGACAGGACGTCCCCCCTTTAAGAAATGGAAGCACTCCATGTCTACGTTATGGAATTAAATTTCCTATAACCGTAGCTTCGGGGTGTCTGTCTTCTTCCCTCTCATCTTCCCCCTCCATCTCTCTCCAATATCTACTCCAGTCTACTCCCCAAAGTTTCCTTCCTCTGGAATGTCTCCCATGCGCGCTTGAAAGAGCGTCGCCGCTTCTGACATTTTTGAAAGATTTCGTGTGATTGCGGTGGAATATCCCTGCCACTATCATCATCTTCGTCAGCTTTGGCGATCGTCAGGAGATGGTCGGAGGTTGGCACTGGTTTTTCCAAGTATCTCTTTAAGAGATTTAAATGGAAAACCTTCTCCTTTCCCTCAATAGAGATCTGGTAGTTGGCCTTAGAAATCTTTTTCAGGACTGTAAACGGCCCTTGCCATCCGATCTTCAGTTGGTTGTTTCCGGTAGGGAGTAACACCAAAACTTCCTCTCCTGCTTCCAGTTCTCTTTCTTTCACGACTTTCCTGTATCGGTTAGCGTGCTTTGTGCGTGCTCGCTTAAAGTTAGTCGTTGCTAGGTCCCACCCTAGTTTCAACCTTTCCTTTAAAACCGACACATATTTACTTGCTGAGACAACTGTCTCATCCGCCTTCTCGTCTGTCAGAGACTGAAGTAAGGCTTCAAGCGGACCCTTTATAGGTTTGCCGAATAAAAGCGTAGCTGGCGGAAATCCTGTAAAAGTATGAGGAGATTCTCTGTAGCCAAATAATGCTGCAGGAATACAAAGATCCCAATCTTCAGGTTTCACTTGTGCCAGTTTACTTAGCATCATTTTGAGGTTTCCATTCGCACGTTCCACGAGCCCATTTCCGGCCGGAGTATATGGCTTAGTGTGGATGTGTTGGGTCCTCAAGATCTTAACGATCTCATCCATCAACAGGTTTCGGTATGGAGATCCGTTATCCGTCAACACTTGCTGAGGGAATCCCAACCGAGTGAAAATCTGCACGAGGGCTTCTGCGACATGCTTGGCATCTGCGCATGTTAGCGGGATAGCTTCTGCCCATAAAGTGCATGTATCGACTAAGGTCAGGATGAACCTGTTCCTTCTTTTAGTCCTTTCGAAAGGCCCTAAAATGTCGATCACAACCCGTTCGAATGGTGTTCCCACTATTGGCATTTCACCCATGTGGACTGGGGGTGTCCGTTGCTTGGGTGGTACACGTTGGCACTGGGCACAGGATTTGACGTACCTGATAATATCAGTGTTTACTCCTGGCCACCAATAATGAGTGGTTATACGTTGGTTTGTGGCGTTATGTCCCATATGTCCGCTGAAGGGAAGAGAGTGCCCCATTTCTAGGATTTGGCTTATGTACTGTTTCGGTACTAGGAGCTGGTTGTAACCTTGGTCATGCTAGCCCGTTCTCCGATAAAGTACGCCATCCTTAGAAAAAATGTCCCCGTGCTGTTTGGGTTCCTTAGCCATGGGCAGTTTCCTAAAGCAGGGTGCCAAAGTAGGGTCCTTGTATTGCGCTTCTTTAAGTTCCATGGGTAACAAATTAGGCGCAGGCTCCCGTTCCTTCTTGGTTTGCCCTCTTGTAGTTACTGCTGCCACAATCGGCTCTTCCGGTTTCCCAATACACACGTATCTCCCGCCAAGTATGACTGGGTAGATGGGATCATCCATAACAGCCGCTTTGATCACACCTCTGACGAAATCAGAGTGGATCTCCACCAATGCGATGGGAAGCGCTGTAGGTGCATCACTCTTACGAACTCCACAAAGTTGGACGGTCTCTGCTGTCTCTTGACCGGGTTTGACCAGGTTTCTGGCAACAATGCAATCATAAGAAAGCCCCGTGTCAAATAAGCAAGAAGTTTGAGAACCGTTCAAAATAACAGTACCTCGCGTTGAGGGTCTATCCCCAACAGGTTGGGAATCACTGTCAATAATTCCACCTTGCGAGACTGTTAATAAGCATCCGATGCGTTTCGGCTCGGTATGCTCACTCTGATCATTAGTCCCGTGCTCAGGGGTTCTCCCTTTGCCACCTTGTCCTTTCTGGCTGCGCTGCCATGTAGGGCGGTCGGGTTGATCAGACTGCTTGGGGTGGTTGGGGTACTTGTTCTTGTAGAACTTAGATTTTTCAGGAGGGGGGTTTTGAGGTCCAGTTTCTCTGTGGTTATTTTGGTTAGAAGCCTGAGAAGATTGCTCTAGGTTATGTTTTCGAAAATGCTCCTCTGTCGGTTTCCGCTTTGTGGCCGGTAGTTCAGCCAGCGCATTGTGATAACGCTCAGACTTTTCCAAAATGTCTTCAAGTTTTTCTGCCCCCTGCTCAGCGAGAAATCTCCGGGTATCAGCAGACAAAGTGTTCTTTATTTGTTCCGTTAAAACAAATTCCTCAAGACCTTCATAGGTAGAGGGGAGCTGTAAAAGCTCAAGGCACTTTGTTAGATATCCCTTTAGACGAGATGAGAACTGCTGAAAAGTTTCAGAGCTCTCCTTCCTGCTGTTGCGAAACAGTTGCAAAAATTTGCGAGCATTCATTTCAAAGCGCTCCAGTAACGCTTTCTTCAACAGATCATAGTTGTCTTATTGGCTGCTTTCCAGTTTGGCGTAAACATCATATGCACTACTTTTCAGAGCCTGAGAAAGCTTCACATTCCAACGCGACCTCTCTAAACCGTACAGAGTTGCAATTTTCTCAAATTTTTCTAGCCAAGTGTCAATCTTCTCATTTGGACAAGGGAAAGATTCTAGCGGAAAAGACATAGCAGTGAGATGGGTAGATTGAGTGTTAGAAGGATCAGTTAAGTAAGAATGAGGAGAAGACTCTCCATTGCTGGAGGTAGAGGCAGCACCAAGACTTTGGACTTCTAGAGCCTTAAGAGCCAACTCGTGCTGTCGTCGTTGCTCATTTTCTCTTTCCAAATGCTGTCTCTCCTTCTCTCTTTCCTCATGCTGTCTTTCCTTCTCTCTTTCCTCATGCTGTCTCTCCTTCTCTTTTTCCTCATACTGCATCCTGCGAATTTCCATTTCTTCCTCAATCTTCTTCTGCTGTAATAGACGGTCTTTTTCCTCTTTAGCTTCAGCTGCTTTCCTCTCCGCATCGTATCTCTCAAGTTCGTCTCTGACAAATGCTTTCGCTTCCTCTCCTTCAAAAATAAAGATGATATACTTCACCCTGGGATACCTCCTCCAAAAATAAAATCTAACTATCGCTGCTATTAATCGGCAATAAAGCACCTAATGCAAAACACGACTACGCCAACTAAATGGTAGTTAAGATTACTTCTGAAAAAAAAGTTGCTACAGTGGAAGCAAAAATAATTATTGCAAAAAAAAATTATGGAGAAAGAAAAAAAAAATCCCCTTAATTTTTAATCCACTATCAAGTTTACCCATGAAGACAGTTCGGGTGAGGGAGGCAATTAATCTGGACAAATAGTCCGAAACGCACTCCTTAACTTAGTTCAAACACCTTCCTGCTTCAGAACCCTTGTGAATGTTATACACTCACAAAACTTTACCAGCGTTTAGTATTACAATCAACATTAATTAACATGTATTCCGACAAAATCAACCTGTAACTCAAATGTATATTATTCAAAATGCTGTGGAAAAAAACTTATCAGTTTGTGTGGTCAGCACGCCCATAAACAGATCGTTAGTCTAGGGGATAAATTATTTTCAAAAGTACAAAACGCCACAAGACAATCACACTCTTACTCTATATCAGAATAAAGAATCTTACAGACGAGCTGATATTTGTCGTCTCGTCTTCCTATTCAAAGTTCAAAATCCTGATAGACGAGTCCACATTTGTCGTACTCGTCTTCCTATTCTAAGTTCAAAAATCCGTCGGGCGAGACCCCATTTGTCGTATCGTCTCAGGATTTTGGGTTCAATTCCCGGTAACGAGCAACCATTTGTCGTAGATTTTTCGATAGGAGAATTAAGACTTGGGTTGGTCCCTTCTGAATAGATTGGAATGAGTGAGAGTCACAGGGTGAGAGTTCGTCGAAGAAATAGATTCCACGAGTGAGATGATAGAATAGTGATAGAGGCTGTCTCTGAGATGCGAGAAAGTCTTCTCTCTCTCTCACCTATCTTCTACGACAGATTTTAAGCAGTCAGACAGTCTACCACCTATACATATTACATATATTTCTATCTGCTCACGGGCACGCACATACACGTGACGACAGTTACACACACAGACGTGGGAAATCTATAACAATGAATATATATATATATATATATATATTGGAACGAGCTGACCAACGCACTGATTTAGTTCAAGAGAGATTTTTTTATTATCATTTTAAAAAAATCTTCTCACAACACTTAAGAAAAAAAATTGCATCAAGGAAAACATATACAAATAGTCATAAAATTCAAGGAAAATGCTACAAGGATGATAGCCCCATTATGATCTTAACTCTAGGTTTAGCCCACAGCCCCGTTAGGATGACAGATGATGGCCCAAATAGATATAGATGCATGTAGTTAGGGTCTAATATTGTTCCCCTTTGAAGGTATAGACTGACTTTGACAGCAGTATCTATTCTAAAGGAACACGTTACTTAAGCAGCAAATCTCGCCTAAGGAAAAAGCAAATATAACAAGTGAGTGTATTATACAACGAACATCCTTCCGTCACTTTCACTCGGTTCTTTCATCAGGGCCCTGATATACTTACAATCGTGTTGTGGTTTCGCCGGCTGGCGCAAATTTTGGACACTCACACTTTTTATCTGTTACTGTCGTTTAATGAAACAGATCCCAGCTCTGCAGATTTGTTTGTTGGTTTCATCAAAATGGATCTGGGGAGCGTCTGCTTCAGGCGATAGTTATTTCAGACTAAAGTTAATGTCCCGTGACTCACGAGGTAAGAATTAGGCTTAAACGAGCACAAAATGTCAGAACACGAAGTTTCCCTTAATTAGGAAGATGACCGGTGGACAACTTCTCTCAAACAGAAAATCTTAGTTCCCCACTCACTTGTCAACAATGTCGGAAAGTTAATGTTATTGATTGTAATTATTCTTGCCGCCAGGCAGAAAATTTACGTAGAGTTTATGGAAGAAATTTAGATCTGGTTCACAGGCCCAGTATTGATCATTACAGTCTTTGAAAACCCGTTAGTGGGATATAGTATTTCTGTCTAACTCTGCATATGCACTGTCAGATCAGTGTTACTTGAGAAAACCCACGTGGTTCAAAATAAGGACTGTCTATTTCTTCACAAGTATGAACTCTTATTAAATGCTGGTAAAGTTCGGGTCACCCCAGTGTTTCACTGTATAAAAGGAAAAGCACATATAAATGATTTACATATTATGTACTCAATATAACTTACATTTTAAATAGCAAGCCGACCCCTTGACTTATAATTTTAAAACTTCCCGAAAAATAAGTTATATAAAATTTCGATCATCATGAATTAGGAATATCATGCGTATTCCGTCACTATTCACTGATGTCGCGTCTAGCATTTATGAGTTAGTTTTGGTAAAATATGATCTCGACTGATTATTTAGCAGTAAATTAACTTCTTTATAGCTACATTATGGTTTAATGCTAGAAATATAATTTATTCTGCTTTCCACTGAAACGCGTCACTAGAAAATAATACAGACTATATAGATTAAGCACTCTGTTCAAAAGAACTAGTTTAAAATGAAATCGGCGATTTAACACTTAATCACTTCACAAAATTCTAGAGAACTACTATATAATATTCACCTCAAACACAGAAGTACTAAAAACTTAAACCACTTCGACCAAACTAAAGGCCATCTCTATTAACAGAGATTATTTAGAAATCGAACGAAGGTTGTTCTAGTCTAACTGCAAAGTTACTGAGTGAAATGAAATACAGTTTCAAACTCGGGCCAATATCTTAAAATCAGACAAAGGGCCCCAACTTATTTCGCCAAGCGAAATTATCTCCCCTACTCCCAACATTTACGTCAGCTTAACGCGTGTCGTAACTGCCACCTACTGACCGAGATGTACGCGTGTCAGTTTCAAATCTCAGACAGCCTGTCTGAAACTGCGACTATAAGGTGTAAATATTCGCTCCTACTTACGCGTTCGGCCGATGCCCTCGTTGTCGACCGGCGAAAATGCAGACGGATGTCGGCTCTCTCCTAGCATTCTCACGCGTTTACGTCGAGAATCTAACTCAGGAGTGTCGTGTCATCTGAAGGTGTAGACCCAAGTCGGCTCGATGTCTGAGATGGACTGCAACTAAATCGCACTTCATATCTGACTGACATCTATGTAATAAAATTACGTATCCCAGTATGAGAAAACACAAGGTAAAGTTTGAGAATACTGAAGAAAATATTTTTCGCAACCGAGTGATGCGAAAAATACAGGAAAACAAGTACGGAAAGATAATAAAATAAAAGGATTTGGGTGAGAGAATAGGAAGAAGATGTAGGCAATTTAATGATATAAAGACCTACGTGACAGTAGGTCTCTGACTCTATAGATGATGATGATGAATTATGTACAGAGAACCTAACGCTACCTCCCTAGGTCTCACACGGTCAATCTTCTGGCTCTAGTGTATGGTGTATGGTGTACCTAGTGTCTAGGGGAGAAATGAATGATGGTACACAACAATCAAACACTTTAAGTTTCTATAAAAGAAGTTAATAACTAGCAGTTAAGTTTTTCTTTGAACAAATATTTACAATGTATTTTGCCTGTCCATTCATAGCTTGTGGACAGGTCTTTGAACATAAGGACAAGATAGTTTACAGAAAAGGAACAATTAAAACTGTTGGGACAATCTGTCCAATAACTAAAAGTTATTATGTATTATAACTGTTCTTCCTGTATGGAATATTAAATTAGTTCACTTTAGTTATCTACCGGGAGAGTCACTGTATATGAGGGATGTAGTTCCTTATACCCCCATAAAATTCCCGTGTAATATTTTGAAACACAAGAAAATGTCAGAGATGCCCTAGAGGTTTTACTCTTCACGTGAGAGTCCTTGTTGTAAGATAATAAGATGGGTAGATGCAGAAATTTCACGTCAACACTCGCCAAAGCTCCTACTGGATATTCAACAGCACATAAGTCTGATTGGAGACTGGTTGGCGTTTATAAGCACTCAGCAGGTTTCCTGTCACCAGCCGGCAACAGGAACATAGGCCCTCTGCAACAAAAGGACACCCTGGCCTTTTATCTCTGATCATTTATTCTAACACTTAATTCCCTACGTGGGTATGGGGTCAGCCTCGCGTGCCTTACAAATGCACTCGCCCCGAATTGTACAGGACTCCCACCTGGTTGTAATCACACCTCAAGTCCTTATAGTAGATACGTAAATTTGTGAATAATAATATATACAGTTATAAATTGAATCATTTTGATGTAAATATTTTGATTGATCATTTTGAATTTCAATTCCAGTATACACAAAATTGTGTACTGGAACAATAAATTGTAAAAAATTAATTCACATTTAAACTTAACTCTGGGTGTTGTCAATTACTTTTCCTATAGTATTAGGTGTATTTGTTGTCACATTATTACATCACATTTTACACTACCCTAGACACTAGCCAGATAACATACATACACCATTATTTTACTTAGGAGAAAATACGTCGCAGGTTGAGGTCGTAGGGTGGTAGCAGCAAGGTGCCCTGATTATACAAACCTATTATCTATTAGACTCAGGGGCCTTCACAGCTTGACCTCACATCTGCATAAATTCACATTCTAGCTATTTAACATCAAAATCCACCACACACAGATATGTTCAAGAGTAGTAGGTAAGTGTGAGAGCGTGTGGCCACAGACTGTCAGATTGTAAGAAAGAGAAATGCATATTTCATATTTTGTATAATCATTATACTCACTTCAGTCTTTTCGGGTTCACAAATACTGTTATATCATTTCTTGTCTTCTTTGTTTCAGGATAGATTAACTAGAGACTTGGTTCTTTTTTTACTTTATCGTCTCATCTCATCTCAACCCATAACCCGTCATGGGTCGTAGGGGTGCTATGGTGGAAGCATCAGCAGACAGGGTCCTCCACTGCTCTCTATTCTCAGCAATGCGTACAAGGGTGGAGAAACCGTGTCCTGCCCATTCTTTGATGTTATCAGCCCAGGATTTTCTTTGCCTTCCTCTTCTCCGTTTACCTTCGACTGTTCCCTGGAGGATCGTTTTCGAAAGGGAGTCATGACGAGTTACATGCCCAAACCAGGCAAGCTTTTGACGTTTCACTATTGACAAAAGTGGTTCTTGATGGCCTGCATAGGTGTTTATCTTCTCTCTAACATAGACATTTGTTTTGTGCTCTTTATAGCAAATGCGCAAAATTCTTCTATAACATTTATGCTCGAAAGCCTGAATCCTTCGCTCCGTATCTGCAGTGAGTGTCCAGCCCTCACACCCATACAAGAGAATAGATAATACAAGTGATTTGTATAATTTGATCTTCACAGGAAAACTGATGTTACTTTTCCAGATCACATTCAACCTTGTCATGGCAGCTGAGGCCATCTCAAGTCTTGTCTTGATTTCTTTATTTGATCTTCCATCACTACATATAGTGGACCCGAGATATTTAAAGGTGTTAACTTCTTCTAACGTTTGCCCATTTAACGTAATGTTGGTCGGAACATGTTTCTTATGGCTATTCACCAATATCTTGCTTTTTTCTATATTAATTTCCATCCCATATGTTCTTGTTACTTTCTCCAGTCTAGAGGTAAGGTCTTGAAGTTCTGATTCTGTTCCAGCTATCAGATCAATATCGTCTATCCCTATACATATATATTATTATTAACTGTAATCTTTTGGGTTAATTACCTTTGTCGGGATCTACTTTGGGATTCCTTTACAATAGAGGAGGGCCTATTGGGTTAATAAATTTTCTTGCATTTTTATGTCTGTAAACTATACGTTCTGATAGATGATATTGATGTTGTGATTTTTCTAATATAATAAACACAATAAACCTTAAGTTTTCGTGTTGGTCAAAACCCCCGCCCATTATATGTTAACCATAGTTCGTTTTCACGTCTGTACGTATTATGTCACAGAATTGTGTATATGTAAGTGAAGTGTAACTGATATATATGTACCAGGAGAGAAAGTGAGTCTAGTTAAATATTGTCGTGAGATAGGCTGGATTAGAACAATTACTCAATCCAGAGACTGTCCTTTCTCTTACACTCTCACCCTTGTGAAAAAATAAAGCTATTTCTTACCCCTTATTCTCACATAGTTTACCATTATCACCTCTGCTCAGACGGGACCTTAAACATCTTCAACCTATCTCAATAAAATCTACGACAGGTGTCAAAGGTAACATCTGTCCCGGGTGCCAAGTACTTTAGGGACGTCTCTGTCGGTAAATAGTGCTTCTTTCATGGTGATCAATTACAATAGTATTTCGCCAGTCACTGAACCCTTCTCTTTTAACAAAACGCGAGGAACTTTTAGGAACAAACAGTTTACCAACAAAACAGTAAACTGACCCTGTTGATGGTGAATACAATAACCACTCTCTCTCTCTTGTATTGCTCACCATTGGCTTTTGCCCCAAAGACAAGTTTTTGTGAACAGTATCTTGCCGGTTTGCCACTATTGAAAGTCCGGTAAGATTTGTCAAATGGCCCATTGTGGTGTTGACAGTCACTGGATCCACAAGCAATCCAATAAGCCACATCATCAGCAGAGAAATCGAGCCACAACCCTGGTTCTTTTGCTTCATCTTTTGCTTTATTTGCTTCATCTTTTGCAGACTGAATCATTTCACCACGGTCCAGTAGACTTTCATTTTCAGAAATTATTTCCACTTCAGACTGTCTTGTAAAGCATCTTGCATCAACATTTGCAATAGAAACGTCAAGAGAATTTACACGCAGCGTGAGATCAGTAGTGAGACATGTGCTGGTTGAACCAGCCTGTGACACCTTATTGACCTCAACATCATCATGATATACTGACCTTGAAGTGTCCACTTCTGATGACGGAGATTAGTTTTGATCCGGAAGGTCATGTTGTATAATTTGTGTGATACAATTAGTCAGCTTTTCAGTCTTGGCCACTAAATTCAAAGCATTTTGTTGGTTCGTTTTTGCTAGTTTTCTCTTTTGTGCAGCACTTAATTGAACACGTTTCATCTTGGGGTCTGAAAAATACAGAAGTAAAAATAAAAACAAAAACACAAAAGAATAAGGATCATATATATTTATAAGGATTAGAAAAACATGGAAGTTCAAGCAGAAAAACGTTAATAAGTCAAACATACTGAACTCTAAGTATATGGATAATTTGGAACTCAATGAATTGACTTTGGAAATTCACTAAAGCTTAGCCACCTGTGCCTGCTTTAAGAACAATATAGCATAGGTTAAGTTTCGAATTTTCGAGGTTTTTTATGACGATCAGTGTTACTCGTGACTGTTTTGCGTAAGCAATGTAAACTGCGGATTACAGCACTCAATAGTTTACAACACTCAATAGCTACATCAAGACACAGACCATCACATACCTCCTACTGGCAGTGGCTGTCGCACAACTGTCACTGATTCACGGCTGAGCGAGCAGCGAGCCATTGAGGCTGTTCTGTGTGGAAGTTGCCAGATTCCAATTTTGTTGTATTCCAAACTTTAAAATATATCATGAACCTCTTCAATACTATAATAATATTAATAGTATGATAGTAATATTGTATTATTATGTATACATATATTTTTGTCATTTATTGTGAGGCCCCCTTTTTGTGGGCCTTAGTTCAGCTGCACCATTTGCATCCGGCAGGCGGCACTGGAAAAAATCTGTGGTCCCCCCCCCCCTCCTCCCCCCTTCCGTTGATGCCCTAAGCACGTGCTTATATTGCTTAATGGTTAATCCAGCGCTGGTTACACTAGTCAACAACCAAAATGTACCAGAAATGAAAATAGCTGATCTTAACTAATTTTGGTGTGCTGAAAACGAAAATGACATTTAAAAATGTTGATTGGCTCTAGTTTTCAAGATATATGCTACTAGTTTATTTAATAACGGTCAATTTATATATATGACGCAACTGTTGTGAGCGATTGCATAATTTTTTCTAATGACCAATAAAAATGTAACTAGAAGTTGATGATACAATCCTACCTATGATTACATCACCTTTGTGTATAAATATCTTATCTCTGATAAAATTGTGCCATTAGTTAGTGCATTTGTCCTTATCAAAAGTATCGTAGTTAGAAATGCCTAGGACATGTGTGAACAGTGCTAATAATTTCTGTTATATATGTGGTGAGGTGACATTTCTATCACAAAAACGAAATATAACTAAAGTGATTAAGAAGGCGTACAGTTTGTATTTTGGCTGCAGAATAGGAGATCAAGATAAGAGCTGGGCGCCATACATATGCTGCAATACATGTGCAGCACATCTTAAACTGTGGTTGACTGGCAAAAGGCAAGCTATGCCTTTTGCAGTCGCAATGATTTGGAGAGAGCCCACTGATCATCTCAACAACTGTTACTTTTGCATGGTCCCTCCAATTGGGAAAGGCATATCAAAGAAGAAAAAATGGACTCTGGAATATCCAAACATCCCCTCTGCAATACGTCCGGTACCACATGGCGATGACCTACCAGTTCCCAAAGTGCCAGAATCATTTTCAGCTGCTTCCACTGATGAAGAAGAGGACATTGGTGGTCCTGAACCATCAACCTCAAGCGACCCAGATTTTGAGCAAACTACATCCACTGAACCACACTTAATAACCCAAGGTGAACTGAATGATCTTGTAAGAGATCGAAATTTACCGAAGAACAAGGCGGAGCTTTTTTGTTCTAGATTGCAACAGTGGAATCTCCTGGCAGAAGATGTTACAATTCCTGTGTATAGGAACCGCCAGAAGCCGCTTATTACATTCTTTTTCAAAGAGGATGACCTTTCTGCGTGCCACAACATTTCTGGTTTAATGGCAGCCCTCAAAATCAATTACATACCGGAAGAGTGGAGGCTTTTCATTGATTCATCCAAGGCTAGTCTTAAAGCTGGTTTGTTGAATAATGGTAATGTGTTACCGTCAATTCCAGTTGGTCACGCAGTTCATATGAAAGAAACTTATGAAAACATTAAGCAGCTTTTGAAGTGTATAAACTACGATCATCATCATTGGTCACTTTGCGGTGACTTAAAAGTGGTCGCTCTTTTGCTTGGACTACAGAGTAGATACACCAAGTACTGTTGCTTTCTCTGTGAGTGGGATAGCCGTGCACGAAGTGACCATTACATCTGAAGACATTGGCCAATCAGGCAGTCATTGCAGCCTGGCAGTAAAAACGTTGAGAACCCAGCACTTGTCGACACCAGCAAGATTTTGTTGCCACCCTTGCACATTAAGCTGGGTCTCATGAAATACTTTGTCAAGGCAACGGAGAAAACAGATGATGCTTTCAAATACCTCATCAGAAAATTTCCAAGACTGAGTGAAGCTAAAATAAGAGAGGGAGTATTTGTTGTTCCGCAAATTCGAAAACTTCTTCATGATGACGAGTTTCTTTGCGTGTTGCATGGCAAGGAAAAAGCAGCATGGCTAGCATTTAAGTCAGTGGTGGACAATTTTCTTGGAAACAACAGATCTGATAATTACAATGAAATTGTAGAAAATCTCCTTCTGAAGTATATGAGTCTTGGCTGCAACACGTCTTTGAAAATTCATTTTCTGGATTCTCATCTGGATTTCTTTACGTCAAACTGTGGAGCGGTCAGTGTAGCGAAATCTGTGAGATAATCGCTTATTTCAGTAAGATTTTAGTCCTATAATACTAAATACACCAGCCCTCAGGTGTCTGGCTATTTTCATCTTCAACGCCAGTAGAGCGCTGCCTTTTGTGCAGTGGAAACGCTTAAAAAATGACCCGCCGTAAAAATCTAACACGCTTTTAGTTTCGGTTTCGAAAACGTACAATGAACATTTTAACATCTCGCCGATCTGCTGCACGAAACGGTGGGAAAAGCTTGTAATTAACGTAATATGTTAACTTTAACACTAAAATTTGTAATAATTCGGACATTTCCCAGTAGTAAGAACGAGACGATTGTAAGAATTAACGCCAACACTACCAAAGTTTTGAAAAACCCCTCTTCGCTCTGCAAGCGGTCGCTTTAATATATACACGCTGTGGGCAAAGCTAGCAGAGACAAACACATAGTTTTCCACTTCCTCCTAGCGGTAAAATTCTGACGTCACTCAAACTGGTTGGTTATTTGAATAATGATAGAGACAGGGGGGGGGGGAAAGATGGCCGACTTGTGTAAAAGTTATATTTGACGATTGACAGTGACAAAACTGAAAATCTGAACCATAATGAAACTGACCATAAAAATCATATGGTACTATAGCTTAGAGTCCCCTGATCAAAAATATGTTTTAAAAAATATGGTAGTCCAAGTATTAGCCAAGTTATTGAGAAAATACTAAATGTCTAAGAACGCTTAGACTGTTGTTCTTGCTCGTTACACATAACGTTATTGGGGACGCTAGTTTAAAAAAGAGGCATCGGAGTAATTCAAATCCTATTAGTTGGTATAAGAGTATAGGAGTAAAAGGGGGTGCCTGCTTTCATTGGTCGGCTCTAATAGATATTGGCAAGAGGCATAGTGGTCTCGTGGCCATTTGACTAGAAAATTTTATACAAACAACTACGTTGAGAGCAGATGTGATAAATTGTAAAATTAACTACTAAATTCACAATCTGGACGAGGCAGAGCAAATCTGAGGCCATATTCTTTGCCAGTAAACGTTATTTGTGACATATTTCTTTGAACTAGTGGTAAGAATGCTTTATGTATTTACATGCTTGATTAAAACTGCACAAGTTAGATACTGCTATGGGGAAAAGTGAAGGACTTGCCGGGAGCAAACATTATTGAGTCCGCACATTGAACTGTATTTGACTGTTGCATATTATTATGATTTTGTATTAACTATTTTGTATTGGAAGATGTTAGGAAGCCTCAGTGTTCCATGAACACTCTTTAACATGCCTTAGAGCGTTTATAATTTAGAGAAGAAAAGAAAAATCATATAAAAGGAGATGTGGTTACTCCACGTTATTGTATTGAAGTAAACTAGGTAAAAGTACAGTGGCGTATCTGCCATAGGGACCTGAGGTGTGGTCACAGAAAGGTGTGAATCATATAATTAGGGGCTGATGCACATGAATGCACAAGAGGCTGTCCCCATACCATCATGTATACATAGGGATAAGAAGTTGTGATCAGATATGAAAAGGCCAGGGTGTCTTTTTATTGCAGAGTTTTTATTTCCTGTTACCATCTGGTGACAGGAAACCTGATGAGTGAGTGAAAAGTGAAAAATCTCCATTGTAAAGTATATACTGTCAGCTGATAGCCTGAAGGAGAATGTGTGTGGGTGCTGATCTATTATATCTGCAACGACATCCTGACTTATTATCGTCATACCAAGAATCCCAGGTGACAAGCTGGGACATCTGACACTTCAGCATAATAAACTTGTTCTTATTAAAATAAAACTGAATTATATGGGGAATGACGAAAACAACAGCTCCTCATAACCAATGACCAACACTATCAGTTATTAAAGTTTAGTCTGTGAATACACCTACAGGAACTCTATATTCTTCTTCTTCGTTCGCCCTGAAAAGGACGGTGGTTGCGTTGTGTCTGTTTACAACGTAACTGTGATATCTGCACCTTTCGGTCGACACATCCGACTTCTGCACGGCATTTTTTAGGACCGGGTTTGCCTTCCCATTTCGATCCACACTCGCTCAGCCAGCCTGCACAGCTGCAGACTGTTTCTAGGACCACCACGTGGAGGTGGAGTGCGGTCTTGACCAGCTCTGGTTCGCTGGTCCTGACGCAGGCAGTCAAGCTATGAGTCGCTGACTGCGGTCTCTATTGCTGCGTCTTGAGGTCCCGAACTCTATATAATAACATTACATTCATAGGACCAAGAGTCCATATTTTTTAGTTAAAGCATTATATGTAAATATATTTCCTCATTTTCAAAGACCTGTCCAAAAGAGATGGCTGGACAGGCAGATTAAATTGTACAAAGAAAAAAAACATTCCAATTTTAAAAGAAAACTTTAACCACAGTCTTATTTATTTTCTTATAGTGAGTTAAAGTGTATTGTGTTGATGTACCATCATTTTCATTTCACCCCTAGACACTAGAGACATCATACACCAGCCACTAGAATCAAAATACGGACTGTGTGAGATCTAGGGAGTTAGCGTTAGGTTCCCTGATATATATATATATATATATATATATATATATATATATATATATATATATATATATATATATATATATATATATATATATATATATATATATATATATATATATATATATCATTATCATCATCATCCTCTTTTTTAGAGTCAGGCACCTACATGTGCTTGACCTCACACAGTTTACACAGACACAACTATCTTTCTTGTTAGGAATAACATCTTAACCTCCCCAGCAAAAATTACATATGCTACAGTCAGTGATGAGCATGGTGAACGATTTCACCAGGACATTGCTGCTATGGAGACAAGGTATCAAGGCAATTGGAGCCCTTCAATGCTTGCTGATTACTGTTGGACTGTGACAAGAGACACCTCATCGATTGACTACAAGAAGCGAGCAAAGAGTGCTCGAACAGCGACTGAATAATGACGGAATGGGTTCAAATGTGCCTTTTTAAAACATGATATGTGAACTTTAAATAATGTTTTTATTTTTTCTATCATTTTATGTTGAAATATCAATTAATTGAGTATGCAACCACAATTTTTATAATGCTAAAGTAGAAAGACTAGCTGTTCACCCTAGAGAATTAAACAAGCATACATTATTTGTATTACTGTAATGTAAATTCATCATTAAAAAAAAACCAGAGCCAATTGGTGAATTTCATTATGATATTTGAAATCAGCATGTCAAAATCAATAAGAAATGGTATATTTAATTTCTGGTACAAATAACTTTTGAAAATTTGTTGACTAGTGTTATCAGACATATAATAACCGAATTCCGAACAACGAAAAATCAGTAAGTAGATTCACTTTTGCGCATTCATATTACCATGAACCAATCCTGTATGACGTCTTTGGCAATAGATAAATGCAGGCTCGACCAATAGAGGGCGTCCTGTTGGCTAAGCAGTTAGAGAGCTTTTTTCCCTCACAGCCCATTTACCGGATTCCGGGATCGAAACCTGGTAGATCACGCTACTGTCTATCCAGCTGTCAATGAGTATCTGACTCCTCTTGAGTTAAGGAACGCAAAGGCAGCAAAAAGCATAGGCCTTCAATAGAATTATACCACGTGTTCCTGTCACGTGCCATCCGCTCAAGGTCTGTCCATGTGTTCTTCATCCCCTTCATATCTATCCCCAGTTCTCTTCTCCGTGTGTTCTTTGGTCTCTCTCTCTACCTCTCTTAATCTGGGGATTCCAGAATAAGGTCTGCCTTGTAATGCTATCAACAGGTTTCCTTAATGTGTGTCCTATCCATCGCCCACCTTGCTGTTAGTAAATAAAATAGAAAACACAATGTCATTGGAGCAAGGGTAGTAATTTGAAGTGGTATCTTCTTCCTCGTTCGTCCTGAAAAGGACATTGGTTGCGTTGTGTCCGTTTAGTTTACAGCGAAGCTGCGATATTTGCGCCTTTCGGCCGACACATCCGACTTCAGCACGGCATTTTTTGGGGCCAGGTTTGCCTTTTCACTTCGATCCCTACTCTCTCAGCCAGACTGCAGTGATGCAGCCTGTTTCCAGGACCACCACTTGGAGGTGGAGTAGGGTCTTGGTCAGCTCTGGTTCGCTGACCCTGACGCAAGCAGTCAAGCTATGGGTCGCTGACTGCGTTCATCTCTCTTGCTGCATCTTCGGTCCCTAAATTGAAGTGGCATGACAAGATCACTATTGTGGAGCTGATGACAAGAACTAGACAAGTGAAAGTGGAACAAGAGATGACAAGAACGAGACAAGTGCCAGTGGAACAAGAGATGACAAGAACCAGACAAGTGCCAGTGGAACAAGAGATGACAAGAACTAGACAAGTGCCAGTGGAACAAGAGATGACAAGAACCAGACAAGTACCAGTGGAACAAGAGATGACAAGAACTAGACAAGTGCCAGTGGAACAAGATATGACAAGAACGAGACAAGTGACAGTGGAACAAGAGATGACAAGAACCAGACAAGTGCCAGTGGAACAAGACATGATAAGAGGACGCTGGAGAGGGGTGGGACACACTTTGAGGAAACATTCATTACCACACAGTCCTTGGTCTGGAACCCCCAGGGTAAGTGACGTAGAGAACAACCAACGAACACAAGGAGATGAGAACTGGAGACAAACAAAGAGGGGAATGAAGAAGACATGGAAAGACTTTGAGCTGATGGCACGTGACATGGAGACTAGGCATAAGTTTGTTGATGGTCTATGGCACGTGACATGGAGACTAGGCATAAGTTTGTTAATGGTCTATGGCACGTGACATGGAGACTAGGCATAAGTTTGTTGATGGTCTATGGCACGTGACATGGAGACTAGGCATAAGTTTGTTGATGGTCTATGGCACGTGACATGGAGACTAGGCATAAGTTTGTTGATGGTCTATGGCACGTGACATGGAGACTAGGCATAAGTTGTTTGATGGTCTATGGCACGTGACATGGAGAGTAGGCATAAGTTTGTTGATGGTCTATAGCACGTGACATGGAGACTAGGCATAAGTTTGTTGATGGTCTATGGCACGTGACATGGAGACTAGGCATAAGTTTGTTGATGGTCTATGGCACGTGACATGGAGACTAGGCATAAGTTTGTTGATGGTCTATGGCACGTGACATGGAGACTAGGCATAAGTTTGTTGATGGTCTATGGCACGTGACATGGAGATTATGCATAATTTTGTTGATGGTCTATGGCACGTGACATGGAGACTAGGCATAAGTTTGTTGATGGTCTATGGCACGTGACATGGAGACTAAGCATAAGTTTGTTGATGGTCTATGGCACGTGACATGGAGACTAGGCATAAGTTTGTTGATGGTCTATGGCACGTGACATAGAGACTAGCTAGGCATAAGTTTGTTGATGGTCTATGGCACTTGACATGGAGACTAGGCATAAGTTTGTTGATGGTCTATGGCACGTGACATAGAGACTAGGCATAAGTTTGTTGAAGGCCTATGCTGCTTGGGGAGCTGAAGTGTGATAAATAAATGAATAAATGAATAAATGAATGAATGAATGAATGAATGAATGAATGAATAAATGAATGAATGAATGAATGAATGAATGAATGAATGAATGAATGAATGAATGAATGAATGAATGAATGAATAAAATATTAAAATTAACATAAATTCAAATGTAAATAGAGGACAAGTCAAAAAGCAATAATCATATAATGAAAAACATTTGCACTGAAGAAATTTTGTACGAAAAATACGAAATTGAATATTACTTTATAAATTCCAAGCATTAAAACCCCACCTTCTGTCTCTTCAAAAATAAACTACTCAAAAGCGTGTGAAGAATATATTGTTTCATGAAAAAAAACACACGCAATTATAAATTTTTATTTACCCTATATACAATAGAGGGCTAGGAAAGGTATCGGTAATTCATTTCCCTATTTCGTTCCTTAGGATTTTATTTTTTAAATCAAATTTTGGCGAGGCGCGCCGCGTTCAACCAAAACACATGGGCCCATCGGTTATATTAGAGTGCATGACTAAATATAAATACCGCGTGGTTTGGTTAGGGAGCATGAAGCTACACCTGCAGCTTCCTAGCATTAAACATACACCAAAGTATCCATGTGCTCTCTTGCTGTGATGGTTTATGTAACAATTTGTTTTACATGTTGCGTGTGCCAACCTCATGCGGAACCTCATATTAGTCGCTAATCACAACTTGCCTGATGAAGCAGTAGCCATGTTCTTTCTTTGTCTCCTCAGAGCCCCCCCTCCCCCCTCCCCCGGGAACTACACGGGGCTATATGTCGTAGATTTTATCTGATAGGTAATAGATGTTGATAGTCCTGTCTGAGCAGAGGTGATAGTGATAACTATGTGAAAGTAAGGTGGAAGAAATAGTTTTTCTCACGAGGTGATAGTGTAAGAGAAAGGACAGTCTCTGGGTGAAGTAATTTCTCTAATCCAGCCTATCAGTACGACTTTCTTTAAATCAGACCCACTTTCTCCCCTTGTACAAAATACAAGCTACACTGCACCCACATGCACAAAATTATGTGACAAATACGCACAAACGTGAAAAACAACCTATGAATAACAGATAGGGTAGGGTTTGACCAACGCAATAACTAAAGGTATATTAAGTTTAATTATCAGTAGAACTTTACAACATACATCATCTACATCAATAGATCATGGTTTACAGACAAATGAAAATTAATCAGATAGGTTCTCCCCTCTGGTATAGGAAAAGAAAAGAAGATCCCAACAGAGGTTAATTAACCCTAAAGATCAAAAGTTAACAATAAAGGTATGGAATAGTCAGTAAAGAAAACAAAGAACAAGTTCCCAATTACTCTATCCCGTAACTACTCAGGTTAGTAAGAACAAAAGAAAAGATTTGTATGATAGTGGTAACAACAGAAATCAGTTTCTTTCTCCGTTCATTCAATTAACATACGTACAGTGGTCATTTTCAGATTTGCTTACCAATAGTTGTCGCAGGCATTCCGTGGAAATAAACACTAATAAATAATATTGCTATTTAGTGTCTTATTAAGTTTTGCCAAATCCAGCCCCAGACTCGCCGTAGTTGCTGACTGCAAATGTCACGGGAGTCGCTAGAGTTGGTGATTTAATTTTCCTGGATAAAAAAATACGATATCTCTGCCTTCAGTAGGTTGGATTAAGGTTCAAAAGTGGTGATCGCCGACGTAGGATGAATAATACAGATATATATTCTGTGTTGTCTAGCCTCTAGTTGCTGAGACGCTATGTTAAATTACACAAATGTTGCTGAACAATATATTTTGCCACAGCTGGCTGCTGAGATTTATATAAATGAAATCTGATAATAGTTCTGGTCCAGTAATATTATGATTATTGTGCTAGTTTGGTCTCTCTCATAAAATGAAGAAAATGGACCGCACAGGTCATAGTCCGAAGACTCAACAATATTATAAAGTTTCTGGTTTCTTATACAATTATAAGACTATAAGAACGCACGTTCATATGGCCGTAAGTCCGCTAGTACGCAGGTTTTTGATCAGCCTATATTATAGGAAAAAAAATATAAACATTTAACCATAATAACAATATAATCTCTAACACGTGTTAAAGTAGGACCCTTTTCACCACTCCGTTATAAATTAGATTTAAAACACAAGTGTCTAGCTCACCCTATCGTTCTTTTAACGCGTGATATGCACACTAGTCATTTATAAACTTACATAAAGATGGATAGCAGTAAATAATATATACTGTCAGTTATTTAATGTATGTACTAGTCAATTTAAAACATCTCTTACTGGGAAATAGCGAGTAATTAACTTTACTTTACAGCTTGAAAAATTTTAGCTATAAGTTATTTAATTAACACAGAGGATCCCAGTGAAAAATAAATGAAAACTTTAAGCACACCAAATCACTTAAAGGCTAGTATATAAATTACCGCAAAACAGAAAAATATGAAAGACTCCACGAATTCTAATAATTCACTCTGTACGAGAAATCTAGGATATCGAGCTAGTGAATTCAATAAAATCTCTGCCTTCTGATAATGACTATTGGAGAGACGAGTTATATATCCATAGATGCCGTTCTTTTCGCTCTAAATGCGAAGTCACACCTACGTCCAGGGCCGGGCAAATTTGCCGTATGATTCCTGAATGAAGGGATATTTCTTCACCTCTGCCGCATCTCAAACTCTGTCTTGTCTCACATTCTCCCCGTTCCATTCCTGAATAAAAGGATATTTCTTCACCTCTGCCGCATCTCAAACTCGTAAGTTAATTACGCTGAAAATGTAACACTCCAGTATACGTCTCAGGCTTATCGCCCCCTTGATTCTTCAAAGAAACTAGTTAACGCCTTTCTGCTCACTTCGCTCTGTTTCACATAGTGCTTAATTGCCAGATGGCTCGCGTGTTAATTGCGATCGTGAATTAGGCGTTCGTGTAGCAAAAAAATTTAAGACCTAGATGGGGAGGGGCAAAAGTGGACGGTCAAATGCTGCACTATTTCCATATGTGACACTATAAACCTACTAGTACTTGCACTAAGGTCGTGATTTATTTCTATAAACCTACTAGTACTTACACTAAGGTCGTAATTTGTTTATATAAACCTACTAGTACTTGCACTAAGGTCGTAATTTGTTTCTATAAACCTATCAGTACTTGCACTAAGGTCGTAATTTGTTTCTATAAACCTACAAATACTTACACTATGGTCGTATTTGTTTCTATAAACCTACTAGTACTTACACTAAGGTCGTGATTTGTTTCTATAAACCTCCTAGTACTTACACTAAGGTCGTGATTTGTTTCTATAAACCTACTAGTACTTGCACTAAGGTCGTGATTTGTTTCTATAAACCTACTAGTACTTACACTAAGGTCGTGATTTGTTTCTATAAACCTACTAGTACTTACACTAAGGTCGTAATTTGTTTCTATAAACCTACTAGTACTTACACTAAGGTCGTAATTTGTTTCTATAAACCTACTAGTACTTGCACAAAGTCTGTAACATTTTTCACCCTCCTTAAAATTAGTCCACGTTATAAAGGAATGTCGCAAAGAAGAAAAACAGGATAACGAATATATAGGCGTCGTCCACATATGGCGTCACGCAGTGAGGTGGGAGAGGGGTCTAAAATTTTGTGACGACGTGTGACGAAAGGGGGAGAGAGGTTCTTTTAAAATGTGACGCCACCCAAAAAAAATACGATTGAAGCTCGCTCCTTTTATAAATGATGTCGGAACAAAATATATTTTGTAATCTTCATTCTCATAGCCTACTTTTATCCACAAAAGTTAGTATCCCCCTGATGGATGACTTATATTAATATTATAGTCTCAGCTGAAATTGTTATAACCTTTAATTGTTTTAAATTATTTTGTGATTATATATTTCTTTTTTTTTAAATACAGTGTAAAATAGACCTTTCCGATAAAAGATGTTGATCTGAGGGAAAAATGGATTTCAAATTCGCTCAATGAAGGAGCAACTTACTTTGCCGTTAGGAAATAATAGCTAAGAGAAATGACTCATTGGTGAACAACTTTAGTTTTTAAATAAATGGCCAAAATTGCGTGACGTCATTTATGGGTGATCCCTTTCACTAAATCCGTGACACCTTTTACCCGTCTTAAAATTATTTCCCTTATGAAGGAATGTAGCAAAGAAGAAAAACAGGATTAAGGATATACTGTGTATTGATTTGGAAATATATATATAAGCTGAAGCCGAAGTTCGACAACTTTTTGTTGTTGTTGTTGTTGTTGTTGAGAAGTTGATGTAATAAATATTTTGCCGTAACAACACGATCGATTAGTTTTATTTGATGTGAGATCATGGCCATAATTCCGTCAGATTTTTTTCTGTATACGGTATTATTATTTCTTTATTTACCTAGGGAAATTATGTCAGATTTGGTGTTCCTGTCGGACAAGTTATAAACAAACATGCGCGAGGTACTGTTGTCAGGGCAGTAGTGAAAGTTCCAAGTATGGTCTTACAAATGTGCCAAGTTCCGACAACCCGCAAGGGTTAGGTTAGTGTAAGGAATGACAAGAATCAATATACGTGTTTTCTATGCCCATTCATGAGTTATGTGGTACGCCATTAACAACACACGGCGTCGTTAACAACCAACGTGTCATATTCAGGAACTGGGAGGGCCATGTTCATATGTAGTTTCGCATTTGAAAGAATTCGGAGCTTGTAAACACGTATAGTTCAAGTGTACTTAGGTAAGATTTTTCTTAAGGTGAACTGATAGTTCCGACTGATTGTATTTCAGAAAGTATTAATATTAATCTATATGCTATTGTGAGTGAAGGTTGTACGATTCCCACCAGAGGCTAGCTAAAATTTGTCGTAGATGTGTGTACTGTATTTGTCGTAGATATGTGTACTTGTTACAGATAACGAAAGATTTTTTTTTTTTTTTTGCGTTCGGTATCCGCCACTTGTGTTGATAATAACAACACGGTGACAGATGAGAAAAGTTGCCCCTACTCGAACTGTTTATTTAAATAGTCCCTTTCGTTCCTCGCCAATAGATGAACTTAAAAAACATGTGAAATATTATAAACATTAATTATCAGGCAGAACACTTTGAGAAGCCGTCGCTAGTATTTGCCCTGACCTGATAACCTACTTTTCAGTCAAACTGCGCGTACAAATATATAGATTTGCTAAAAGATTGAGAAGCACAATTCAGTCCAGATCTAATAATCGATACATCTTTGGAATATTGCCATACTGTGACTGACAGAGATCACTGTTTGACAGAAATCTCATTCATGTAAAGCCTTCATCATTTGTAAAGATTGCGAGACATGTACAAGGTATAGCGGACTTCGTTGTCGCTAGGCACGAGGATTCCTATCGTGTGAAGCAAGAACGGAGGTCAGTACCCTGTAGGTTTTATACAATTTTTATTTGTTTCTTTATTTATTGTCTTTTGACATTTCGTATTTCAAAAAATTGTTATTTTTAATTATTTAGTTCTGTAAACTTTGAACTTGGTCCATGTTATATTCGGTTAACGGAAAATTTGGACGAATACGAAAGGACATGAACTTTATCTTCACAGGCTTGAGAATTGGGTTCGTCTAACATTCTGCCTTCCTTTCTCTCATTCTTTATACTGAGAGAAGGGAAACAAGTAGATGTTAGTATGGGACTTTTAAAATATTAAAGAAAAAAAATTGTAAGATTTTTTTAAAGAAAATTTTTTAATACTACACGATATGAAATGAACACTAAAAGTGACCGCGCACGCTATGCTGGATCTCCATAGTAACGTAATATGCTTGTAAAACTCACACGGGTAGTTTACTCTCCCAGGATTGACAATAACATTATCATCATCAGGGTAGATAATAACATTACCATCACCAATGGGAGATAATAACATTACCATCATCATGGTAGATAATAACATTACCATCATCAGGATAGATAATAACATTACCATCTTTCTTTCTTTCTTTTGAATCCCTGGGCGCGAGATATCCACTCTTTTGCGTTTTAGGGGACGAGTTATTCACTCATACCCTTGAGCCAGTTATGGGAGGTGAGGTGTGGGCTTTGTTTCAACCCCAAGGGAGCATCCTAGACTCAGCGGTATGGTACACCAGGCCCACTTTGGCGTGTATGCGATACCAAGAGGTTTGATACTCTCTACCCGGTGCAGGGGGGTTATATCTCCGAGACAAGACTGACACGAGCAATCAGTCACCGGCCATGCCACGAGCAGCCAGACAGCATAGTGGCGCGGTGGCGAAGCCACCGCCACCATATGGCTGTCAAATGTGGGCTTTCTTGCAACCCCAGGGAGCATCCTAGACTCAGAATCAGGGTAGATAATAACATTACCATCATCAGGGTAGATAATAACATTATCATAATTAGTGGAGATAATACCATTATCATCATCCGGGGAGATAATAACATTACCATCATCAGGGTATATAATAATTAAAGCAGACACCCTGGTCCTCCAGGTTGGGGGTTTTAGCATAGGGCCGACACCCCTGTCTATGTAAAAAGAAACGAAGTTACGGAAACGACAACAAATGAACAAACTTTGCTGCGGGACGGACATCCGGAGTCTGAAACTGGTATGACTGCCAGTGGTGAAAGCCGAAAGGAAGCCACTGATACGAAAACGGACATCCTGACCGCAAAACGTGAAACTAGAATGGCATTTTGGAATGTCAGGACAATGAACGTGACGGGAAAACTAAAACAGGTCACAGGGGAGATAATAACATTACCATCATCATCAGGGTAGATAATAACATTATCATCATCAGTGGAGATAATAACATTACCATCATCATCAGGGTAGATAATAACATTACCATCATCAGGGGAAATAATAACATTATCATCATCAGGGGAAATAATAACATTATTATCATCAGGGGAGATAATAACATTATCATCACCAGGTGAAATAATAACATTACCATCATCAGGGTAGATAATAACATTACCATCATCAGGGTAGATAAAAACATTACCATCGTCAGGGGAGATAATAACATTACCATCATCAGGGTAGATAATAACATTACCATCATCAAGGTAGATAATAACATTATCATCATCAGTGGAGATAATACTATTATCATCATCCGGAGAAAATAATAACATTGCCATCATCATCAGGGTAGATAATAACATTATCATCATCAGGGGAGATAATAACATTACCATCATCAGGGTAGATAATAACATTATCATCATCAGGGGAGATAATAACATTACCATCATCAGGGTAGACAATAACATTATCATCATCAGGGGAGATAATAACATTATCATATTCAGGGGAGATAATAACATTACCAACATCAGGGCAGATAATAACATTACCATCATCAGGGGAGATAATAACATTACCATCATCAAGGTAGATAATAACATTACCATCACCAGGGGAGATAATAACATTACCAACATCAGGGTAGATGATAACATTACCATCATCAGGGTAGATAATAACATTACCATCACCAGGGGAGATGATAACATTATCATCACCAGGGGAGATAATAACATTACCATCATCAGGACCTTTCAGCACCCCAAAGAGCGTAGGCCTTTAACAAGTTCATGCCAAGTCTTTCTGTTCTGTGCCATCCGCTCAAGATGTTTCCGTATATTTGTTATTTATTTCTCTAGTTCTCTTCTCCATGTGTTTATTTTTTTCGGAATATATCTACCTCTCCCATCTTTAGGGCTTCAGAACAATGGTTGGGCAGAACATCTCATTTCAACCAGTGGTGAAAGCCGAAAGGAAGCCACTGACACGAAAACGGACATCCTAACAAAACGTGAAACTAGAATGGCATTTTGGAATGTCAGGACAATGAACGTGACGGGAAAACTAAAACAGGTCACAGCGGAAATGAGAAACTATAGATTACACATTCTAGGGATAAGCGAGAGCAGATGGACAGAGACAGGAAAAGTTAAAAAAGCAACAGGAGAAACAGTACTTTGCTCTGAAAGAGAGGATGGACAGCACAATGAAGGTGTAGCCATTATTCTACAGAAAGGAATAGAAAGATCATTATTGGAATGGAAACCCATCAACAATAGACTGATAAGAATAAGATTGAGATGGAGATTCATCAACACTACAATAATACAATCCTATGCACCAACAAATGACAGTGACGAAGAGGTCAAGGACGAATTCTATCAACAGCTGCAAAAAGAAATGGAAGCCACACCTAGATACGATCTTATCGTAGTAATGGGAGACGTCAATGCGAAATCTCCATACTTGTTTAACATCTATGCAGAAAATATAATGAGAAATGTTCGGAGTGACCAAGAATGTGAACATTGCGATCCATTCACAATTGGTGGAAATGCAATCCCAGAACTCAGGTACGCAGATGACACAGTTATTCTTTCAAACAGTGCCAAGGGACTAGAACAGTTAATCCTGTCTGTCAAAAGACACAGTGAGGATCAGAACCTTTTTCTGAACACCAAAAAAACAAAGATAATGTCCACAGACAAAACAAGATGGCAACCAAAAATTACCATCAATGATGAGGAAATTGAAAATGTCACAAATTTTGAATATCTTGGCTCCATAATTAACAACAATGGAGACTGCTCAAAAGAGGTCAGAAGGAGACTGGCCATAGCAATGCAAAGGTTAAATAAAATGAAGAACCTATGGCATAACACTAGCAAATTAATAAAAGTAAAACTTCTGAGAACGTGCATCTTTCCGGTAGCAACATATGGATGTGAATCATGGACCATTACTCAAACACTAAAGAAAAAAATCGAATCTTTCGAAGCAAAGTGTTACAGAAAAATTCTCAGAATATCTTGGACCAAGAAGAAGAAAAATATAGACATCCTACACGACCTGAACATCGAGGAAAACTGGCTCATAAACAATATCATGTCCTAGAAACTGAAATATTTTGGCCACATTAAACGTCATAGTGGCTTAGAGAGAGCAGTGACGGAGGGTATGGTACCTGGAAGGCGAGGCAGGGGCCGACCAAGACGACGGTGGACACAGGACACTGAAGACACTTTGAACATGACAATGGAGGAGGCAGGAGGGCTAGCTAGAGATCGAGAGTCTTTCAGGCGGGCTGTGATGAGAGCGACGTTCTGCAAAGGACATGCTACATGATGAGGAGACATTCATTACAAGATGTGAAAGTAAGAAGAGGTGCAGATGTGGGAAGTGATCACTACTTAGTAATAGTAAAACTGAAGGTGAAACTCAGAACTGCTGGACCAATTGTAACTACGCAGAAAAGGTATGACATCAGCAAATTGAAGGACCCCTTACCAGAAAAGCTTTTGTGGCTGATATAAAGAAACGATATCAAATTGCCAAAAGCCAGGAAAAGACATCGACTGATGATATTGACCAGAAATTGAACACTATCTGTGACGAAATCAGTCATGCAATTTTTACAACTCTCATCGACTCCGGCAGTATCACTTAATTTCTTCATTTTTCTCACTTATCGTCCTATTATTTGGCATATTTTATGCCCTACATTCTTTTACTGTGACCACTCCCTAGACGTATTTACGTTCCGCCAGGTGAACTATGGTATTATCGTAACAATACCCGGTCATTACACCGGTCAGCGGGTGATAAGCTTATCAATCGAGGCGCATAGCCACCTTTGTTAAAGACACTCTCTATTGACACAAGCTGGTCTCGTAGGAGGATTAATAGGAAGCCAATATTGTCTGTCTGGGACAGCCGTCTGAGGTGTGCGAATACACAGGCGTTAATGAGATAATAGCTTTCGCCGAACCATCCCTGTGAGATTATTACAGATAATATGTCTGGGTAGACAATCTTGACGGAAGGCATTTAGACAGGTAATCAGTGCACAGATGGTGGTTATGAGTGTTGCATAAAGATGCCGGCGGAAATATTATGGCTTATTATAAAGAGGTCACTCGTTGGAATATTAAATTTAATATTTTAAAACACGTGGGGGATATTTTGAATTAAAACACCCCAACCCAGTGCTAAAGAGCTAACCGTTGGTTTGATTTGAGAAGCCGGACTAGACAATGAATTTCATTGGAAAATTCGGCGGAAGCACAAACTGGGATTCGAACTTAGAATGAGAGATATAATATAGCGAAATTAGAGTCACAGAACAGACTGCATTGAAACGTCAAATTAGCAACTCCAGAAAGCCGGAGAAAGAAGGATCGGACCGAGAATTCCATAATTATAAGTGACAGATCGAGTATTTGGGGTGGTGAAGTGGGATGTTATAGATATTTATAAGGGACTTAGTGTACTGACTGAGATCAGCTGTGAAGGTATATATATATATCTAATAAGAGTAGTATATTATATATATAACCTTACTTGCTGCCACATATCTATATATCTCAGTCAGAATTATTCTGGAATAGTGTGGTGACTACGTTTTGTGTCTAGGGTATGTGTATGGTGAAGTGTAAGTCACAACAACAGACAGATAAACAATTTAATTTAATCCACTACTCTTAACAACACTGTGACACTCACATACATATAACACTCTATGAGAATAGCTTAAAGAAGTCACTCGTAACGGTTCAAATAACAATATGTATTCATTACTGGCATGAAGGAATATGTGTCCTGATTCAACTACAAGGGAACCAGGAATCACAATCAATTTAAATTACAAGTTATGTACAGAATGTATTTAATATGAATATTGTAGTGACATATATTAGTACAAATGTTCTATGTGTGTCAGTTGTGTAGTAGTAAAATGAGGTAATACTGGTTTTGTTTTGTTCAAGCTCTGTTGGTATTGGTCATCATGACTTCAATAGTTTGTCTTTAGGGACTATTATTGGAGATGTTCACAGTTCCTGATTTTAAGACAAGTAAATTCCCCTCTGAATAGTATTTTTATAAAGTTATTTCAAGATGAGGGGACATAATGTTGAGCTCAGCTGGCCAATCGCTTATCTGGCGTGATGGCGGCAGGAAAGGACTCCTCTGCTCGAATTCTCCTCTGGGCTCAGGAGACACCTCACTGATAGCTAAAAAGACCAAGGAGTATGCTGTCCGACTCTGGATTCAGCAAATCTCTGACCAGATGCTGCTCACTACCATCAAGACCACTGTCCCACAATTTCATGGAAATAAACACAGATACGTTGATTAGCAATGAATTCTGGCACAAACTGGCACAAATTCCGTTCTGCCTATGTTCCAGGCTTTTATTTTAGCAAAAATGTGAGCTAGCTTCAACGTACTGTCGCTTTATCAAGCTTATTTGAATTAGTGGTCTCGAACTAACGCTCCCAAGTGTGTATATCAGCGAGACTGGCCAATGAGCCACGTTTCGACAAGTGTTTGAAAAAATGTTATCTTTTCCCGTCTCCCCCAACAACCAAGATAGTATTTATAACCCGACCAATCGTGGTTAGGCTTTCATTTGTTGCGCTCCAATCAATTTGGAGTTTACATGGTAGGCTATTTATGTAACGTAAGGTTTTTTCAAACACGTTATAAAAAAAAATTTTATGAGCAGAAATGATTTTATGCTGTCAGGCACCCCCAATATTTTATTTTTGGGTATAATTTATTAATTCCTGGACTATTTGCGTAACGTTTTACATATTATTTGTCAGCAAACCCTAAGGAACCCAAAAATACTAATTTAAAGGAGCTACGTGGCTGCGTTCAAAATATGCAATTTCTTCTATCTCCTGTTTAGAAGATGTGCTGTCTGGGTACTGTTATGTGTTCAAACGTAAACCCATATAATGTTGTCTTTTCTAATAAGAGTCTGTTATGATTTATAAACCTAACTCTGGGAAAGGGTAGTGTATTTTATCACTGTCCGTCTGAAAAAAAATTAGTGCATGTAGACTTACACGCGTGATGGTAGTAATTGTGTATCGCGCGAAGCGGGTTTAGTGTTCGGCTTTCTGCCTCTCCCTTCTCTTTTTATCCCTTTAGTCCATCTGTTCGTTCGTTTTGGTAACGCAGTATAATTAATGTTAGGGTTAATTTAGGTCATTACGCAGTACGTCTCAATGCTTTTCCAAGAAATACAGCACACGTTTCATTGAAGAAGGCGGGTAATAATACAGTAAGCTTTACTATCAACGTGAAAGCGTTACAATTTGCAGACGAAGCAGAAAACAAGGGGGATTTCGAGTACATTCTTTGTGACAGCACTGTCATTTTACCATTGCTCTTCTCTTTATTAATTTTATTTGTTAGGCTTCATATTTACCTAATAATTTATATATGTGGATTAGAATATTTCATGACACCTCCCCTCTTAAAACAGACATTATATGTCAGTCCTTTATTCTATATACACATAGAGAAATTTATTATTATTTCTGGGGTTTACGGTGATTCTCATCACACGGATGGCGGCTTAAAAAATCCGCTCCCAGATTTGTTTTTCCAGATATATATTCAATGCTAAAATTATATGGAGCCAGAAGCAAAGACCATCGGAGTAACCTAGAGTTCTCATGCTTAGCCTGTGCTAAAAACGATAAAGGTTTGTGGTCAGTTTGCAACTTAAATGCCTTCCCATATAGATAAATATTGAATTTCTTTATTGCCCATATTACTGCAAGACATTCTTTTTCGCTAGTTGAGTAGTTGATTTCAGCTTTATTCAACTTTCTGCTAGCATATGCCACTGGGCTTAATTCCCCATCCAATGCATCTGATTTCTGTAGTAAAGTTGCACCTAGCCCAATATTACTTGCATCCGTCCTTACTATGAATTCTTGACTTAAGTCAGGTAATTTCAAAATGGGTTTACTTGTGAGCTTTTCCTTCAATTCTTGGTAAGTCATTTCACATTGTGGTGTCCATGTAATGCGATCTGGAAGTCCTTTACGTGTCAATTCCGTTAAAGGTGCACATATGGAATTAAAGTTTTTGATATACTTCTGGTAGAAACCACATAATGAGACAAAGGATCTCACGTCCTTCTTGGTTTGTGGTCTCGGGGCTTTCTGTAGTTTCTCTAAATTCTTTGGGTCAGGGGTCATGTTTCCCTGATAAACTGTGTGTCCCAAAAATTCCAATTCTTTACATCCAACGCAACATTTGGTTGGTCGGGCTGTTAAATTTGCCTCCCTAAGTCGATCAAACAGCATGTTCAGAGAGTCAATGTGTTCCTCAAATGTTTCTGTTGCTATAAGGATATCATCCATAAAATTTGTTATACAGGGATTATTCAGAGGATCCAATAATTTTCTCATCATTCTAGAGAAGACACTAGGCGCATTCTTCAATCCAAATGGCAATCTATTAAACTCATAGTGTCCTTCTGAGGTACTAAAAGCTAGGTATGGTCTAACCTCAGGCTTTACTGGAATCTGATAGTATCCTTTACTCAGATCCACTTTTGAGAAATATTTAGCTTTATTTAGTCTGGCAAACAGCTGATTTGTATCCGGCAATGGATCCACCTGTCCTTCTGTAATAGCATTCAGTCTCCTGTAATCTATACAGAGTCTATGTTCTCCAGAGGGCTTCCTTAAAAGTACAACACCGGAACTATACGAAGACTCACTGTGCGAAATAATTCCTTCCTTCAACAGATAGTCTATCTCTTCCTTCAAAGCTTTTTCCTTAGCAAACGGAATCGAATATGGTTTCATACAGACAGGTGTGGAGTCTATTAATTTCATATCATATTCCAATAGGTTTGTATGCCCTGGTCGGTCTGTTAACACCTCTGCATGATTATTTAGAACCTGTTGCACTCTCTCTTTCTGAGTTTTCGTTAAATGTGTACTGATTTTCACCTGTGCTGCTGTCTCACAGGGGTGTAATGGATATTCAAATGATGAAAGTGGTTCCTTTTTCATCTCCATGGCGATGGACAAGGTCAACAAGTGTGTCTCTTCCTGATGTTCTCTTTCCAAATATTTCTTCAGGAGATTCACATGATAGATTTTTTCTTTCCCCTTCTTATCTATCTTATAATTTGTTCTAGACACCTTCTCTAGAACTGTATATGGACCCTGCCATCCAATTTGTAACTTATTCTGACTCCCGGGCAAAAGAAGCAGTACCTTCTCTCCCACAGCCAAATTTCTGTCTTTCGCCTTCCTGTTATAATAGGCAGCATGTTTCTTCCTGGCTTGTTTCAAATTTTCATTGGCAAGTTTCCAGCCAGTTTTTAACCGAGTGGTCAGCTCATTCACATACTGGTATGAAGATGTAATGTTTTCCTCTGCCTTTTCATCAGTCCACGTTCTTAACATAGCTACATATGGACCTTTAATTGTGTGGACCTATTTGTCCATGCACCGGTATGGTCTCTTCCACTCGAAGCTTTATAGTGATGATTTTTCCTCCCAGAATTATCATTCACAAAACGACCGCTACCAATTTTTCTTTTGGGGCTTTCTCCCCTCTTAAAATTCTTGATGAGAGATTTCCTCTCTACATCTTCTTCCTCCAGTTTGTTTAAGTCCGATTGAGGGATTTTCGGCTTATCCTGGGGTAAGACATCTTTTGCACTCTCCGCATAGTGGCCATTGTAAAACAGTTAAGTGAAGCTTGTCCGTGAAAAGGGGCTTCCCATTCCATTTGGTCCACTTTATCAAATCTATTTTTTTCTTTTTATTGTCAGGCCTGATTTTGCCCCGTGGCGTGTCCAGGTCCTGATCCATGTTCCCACTTGTGGGTGTTCCCTCATGTGCTATGCTACACCTTTCTACAAAATTTTCAATGTCCCATCTTGCTTTGGGCCAATAATAATTGTGAGCCACCTTTTGAATGATGGTACCTATCTTCTCATGGTCCCCATCTGGTTTCACATGTAGGCTCCTTATTAAGTCTGTCCTATATCTTTTTGGAAGAACCAGCTGTCCGTGACCATGGGATCTAGTTCCGGCCTTCCTATACATCAACTTGTTTTTCATGTAAAAATCTCCCTTGCCTGGAGTTGTATGACAAGTTGACAATTTTCTGAAACAAGGCTTGAGTGTTTTATCCCCAGCCTGTGCCTTCCTCATCTCTTCTGGAGTGGTATCCAACATAATATCCTCCTCCTGTCTTGAGGTCGACCTGACCTGAAGGGTTGCCATATACACAGGTTTCCTTCTGCAACGGTCAGTGTCATGATTGTCCATCTGACAATTTTTACACCACCTTTTTCCTTGGTTGAAAGATTTTCTTTCATCATATTTCCTTTCATCGAATTGTGGGAATTTATTTTTATTGTCATACCGTGGCCTATCAAATTGGTGCTTACCTTTATTTTGATCCCTAGGATCAAATTTATTAAAGTTCTGTGGTGCCCTAAAGTTATCCACCTGTTTCTTTTTATTACCTGTTACCTCTGCTTGAGCTGCTTGATACCTTTCAGCAACATTTAGCAACTCACCCAGCCTCTCTGCACCTTGTTCCATGAGAAACTTTCTCAGGTCTGGAGCCATGGACTCTCTTAGTTGCTCTATAAGGACCATTTCCTTAAGATCTTGGGTTTTCCCCAGAGAAGTCCATTTCTCCAAGTATGTCTCTATTCGTGCAGAGAACTGGTGATAGGTTTCACCTGACAGTAGTTTAGCATTCCTAAATTTTTTCCTGTAAAACTCTGCATTCTTTTCATACCTTAACAAAAGAGCCTGCTTTAGCATGTCATAATTTTCCTGATCACCTCTGCTCATTTTTGCAAAAACTTCATAAGCTGCCCCACGAAGTCCCTGAGATAACTTTAAGCTCCACCTTTCTCTCTCCAACCCATACGTGGTAGCTAATAGTTCGTACCTATTTATATAGCTCTCAATATCATCGTCTTTCTCAACAAAATGATCTAAATGAAAATTCATAGCTGAGATTGAGGCTCCTTGAGTAACCGTAGCATCAGAGGCAAAGGGACTGGCACCATTTTCAGGAGCATGGCCTTGAAACTCAAACTCCCTTAGTCGTAATTCATGTTCCCTTTGTAATCTTTTCTCCTCCTTTTCTGCTTCCCTCTCTGCAGTCAATCTTCTTTCTTCTGCAGCTTGTCTTCTTTCCTCGGCTTCCCTTTCTGCAGCTAATTTCTTAGCCTCAGCCTCAATCTGCAACCTCTTAGTCTCAGCCTCAGCTTCAAATTGTAACTTCTTAATTTCCCTTTCAGCCTCTAACCTTCTTTCGGCTTCAAACCTTCTTTCTTCGCGTTCAATAAATTTGTCACATTCCGTAGTAACATAGGCAACCATAACTTGCCCATCTAATCCTAACTCTTTTGCAGTCTGAACCGCAGCAGATCGAAATTTGGCCAGGTCCGCCATTGTCTATCAGGTAACTTAATACAATGTCTAACCAACAATTCAATCTCTAATGGACAAAACAGGCACCGTGAGCTCAACCTTATTTAATTCCACCCAAGGATACCTTTTAATTCTTATATTCCCTGAAGTGAATTACCCCCAATATTTTTAATAGTTAAAGATTCAAAATCCCAAGAGCGAGACCCCAATATATGTGGTGAAGTGGGATGTTATAGATATTTATAAGGGACTTAGTGTACTGACTGAGATCAGCTGTGAAGGTATATATATATCTAATAAGAGTAGTATATTATATATATAACCTTACTTGCTGCCACATATCTATATATCTCAGTCAGAATTATTCTGGAATAGTGTGGTGACTACGTTTTGTGTCTAGGGTATGTGTATGGTGAAGTGTAAGTCACAACAACAGACAGATAAACAATTTAATTTAATCCACTACTCTTAACAACACTGTGACACTCACATACATATAACACTCTATGAGAATAGCTTAAAGAAGTCACTCGTAACGGTTCAAATAACAATATGTATTCATTACTGGCATGAAGGAATATGTGTCCTGATTCAACTACAAGGGAACCAGGAATCACAATCAATTTAAATTACAAGTTATGTACAGAATGTATTTAATATGAATATTGTAGTGACATATATTAGTACAAATGTTCTATGTGTGTCAGTTGTGTAGTAGTAAAATGAGGTAATACTGGTTTTGTTTTGTTCAAGCTCTGTTGGTATTGGTCATCATGACTTCAATAGTTTGTCTTTAGGGACTATTATTGGAGATGTTCACAGTTCCTGATTTTAAGACAAGTAAATTCCCCTCTGAATAGTATTTTTATAAAGTTATTTCAAGATGAGGGGACATAATGTTGAGCTCAGCTGGCCAACTCTGCTTATCTTGAGTGATGGCGGCAGGAAAGGACTCCTCTGCTCGAATTCTCCTCTGGGCTCAGGAGACACCTCACTGATAGCTAAAAAGACCAAGGAGTATGCTGTCCGACTCTGGATTCAGCAAATCTCTGACCAGATGCTGCTCAGTACCATCAAGACCACTGTCCCACAATTTCATGGAAATAAACACAGATACGTTGATTAGCAATGAATTCTGGCACAAACTGGCACAAATTCCGTTCTGCCTATGTTCCAGGCTTTTATTTTAGCAAAAAATGTGAGCTGGCTTCAACGTACTGTCGCTTTATCAAGCTTATTTGAATTAGTGGTCTCGAACTAACGCTCCCAAGTGTGTATATCAGCGAGACTGGCCAATGAGCCACGTTTCGACAAGTGTTTGAAAAAATGTTATCTTTTCCCGTCTCCCCCAACAACCAAGATAGTATTTATAGCCCGACCAATCGTGGTTAGGCTTTCATTTGTTGCGCTCCAATCAATTTGGAGTTTACATGGTAGGCTATTTATGTAACGTAAGGTTTTTTCAAACACGTTATAAAAAAAAAATTTTATGAGCAGAAATGATTTTATGCTGTCAGGCACCCCCAATATTTTATTTTGGGTATAATTTATTAATTCCTGGACTATTTGCGTAACGTTTTACATATTATTTGTCAGCAAACCCTAAGGAACCCAAAAATACTAATTTAAAGGAGCTACGTGGCTGCGTTCAAAATATGCAATTTCTTCTATCTCCTGTTTAGAAGATGTGCTGTCTGGGTACTGTTATGTGTTCAAACGTAAACCCATATAATGTTGTCTTTTCTAATAAGAGTCTGTTATGATTTATAAACCTAACTCTGGGAAAGGGTAGTGTATTTTATCACTGTCCGTCTGAAAAAAAATTAGTGCATGTAGACTTACACGCGTGATGGTAGTAATTGTGTATCGCGCGAAGCGGGTTTAGTGTTCGGCTTTCTGCCTCTCCCTTCTCTTTTTATCCCTTTAGTCCATCTGTTCGTTCGTTTTGGTAACGCAGTATAATTAATGTTAGGGTTAATTTAGGTCATTACGCAGTACGTCTCAATGCTTTTCCAAGAAATACAGCACACGTTTCATTGAAGAAGGCGGGTAATAATATAGTAAGCTTTACTATCAACGTGAAAGCGTTACAATTTGCAGACGAAGCAGAAAACAAGGGGGATTTCGAGTACATTCTTTGTGACAGCACTGTTATTTTACCATTGCTCTTCTCTTTATTAATTTTATTTGTTAGGCTTCATATTTACCTAATAATTTATATATGTGGATTAGAATATTTCATGACAATATTCATAAACAACTACAGCAAGCGCTGGGTTTGTTTTATGCTACTTCGCTCAGAAACGCGAAAGCAGCAGCGACCACAGACTCCAACTGGAGCAGTGATGAGTAATAATTACATCACATGTGCCTCAAGTGTATCATATCATTTTGTGAGATATATGTAACTTGTTAATGTTAGTTCAGGCGCAAATCATTGTTCGCGCTGTCCAAGCACATAGTTTCCCAGTTTAATACCCAGAGGAATAGTGGTGATTTCTATTCATCTTTCCTGAGTTACACTGTGTATACTCAAGAATTTGATTATTCTGAGAGATTAACAATAGTGAGTGAACAGCGAGACAAAGCACCCGTTAAACTTCCAACTCAGTGTACTTAGCAGAGGCATTTTTCTTTCTATTTTTTCCAAAAGTTCGGGGTTACAAGCTATCAGACGGTTTGAAGTACTAACGTTACTACACCGCTAGTGTGAGAGAAGAGCATCAACACTAACCGCCTACATTGGACGAGTTATGTGGAGAAGTGCACTCATCACCAAAAAGAAGTGATGGAAACCACCGCTACAGGACTCACCTAGAGTTAAGTTCTTGTTAAAAAAAAAGGTACCAGCAAAACGGACTTTTATCACTCCCCTATGAAGTCTCTATGAAGACGCTTTCATCTAAAATTTCACCAATCTTTCCATATTTATTTTAACGTGTTAAAGACTAATTCCCTATTAAATTTGTTACATGTTATTTTAAAACTAAACAAACATAGTTGATTCAGTTATTACATGTATGAAAGCAAACGTATAAGCAAGACTATTATATATATATATATATATATATATATATATATATATATATATATATATATATATATTATATATATATATATATATATATATATATATATATATATATATATATATATATATATCGTACATCTAAACATATATTTACATTTATAGAGCAAATACCTATAAGAGGAAATTCGCTGAATTACCTCAGCTGGGGGCTTGAACAGGCTAAAAACCATTGCTTAAATCCTTCACAAAATATAATATATTTTAATCAAATATAAGTTAACAATTGTTCAGCTCAATGCAACATTGTTCTTGACTTCTGAAAATATCTTGTGAATTTCCCTTAGGATAGAAGCGTCATTACCCTTCTATCTACATCTCTGCAAAGAGTAATTTTGTGCGAAGGTAGACCCTTTTGACGACCCATTTAGATACTGTTGAGTTTTGGCCACTGTTGGACCACTACTGCAAAGCAGGAGAGGCAATCCGTGACACCATTTTAACAATATATAAGGAAAGCAGCAAATTATGCTTGGGATTCCAGTAAAAGAAGAAGCAAGATTGGATAACACCAGAAACATTAAACACCATAGTGATGAGAAAATAAATGAAAGAAAACAGAAGCGAAGTCCCCCAGATTAAAGCAACTATATAGCGAACAGTACAGTCAGCTGGACAAGGGAGTTAAACGCCCAATCCGAGCCAACAAAAGGAAATTCCCAGACGATCTTGCAAGACAGGCAGAAGAGGCAGCACTGAGAAATGAACAAAGCACAGTATATCAAATAACTAAAACCGACAGCGGAAAACGAAGTGCAAGCAATATTACATTAGTAAGAGATAAGCGAGGAAATCTCAACACCACAGCAAAGGGGCAGGAAACAAGATGGGCAGAGCATTTCAGAGAAACTCTGAACAAGGAACCACCAAAGACACAGTTGAATGTTCCTGAGATCGAAAATGATCTAGATGTTAATACAGACATTCCACGAAAGGAAGAAATCATCACGGCAATCAAAGGGTTAAAGAATGGAAAAGCTCCTGGCCACGATAACTTAAATGCAGAGCTATTTAAGACAGACCCTGAGCTAGCAGCAGAACTGTTATAACCACTATGTGCACATGTCTGGAAAACAGGGACAACACCAAAGGAGTGGAACAAAGGAATAATTGTCAAATTGTCCAAGAAGGGCGACCTTGCAGACTGCAATAATTGGAGAGGAATAACTCTTCTCTCAGTTCCCAGCAAAATACTAGGCAGGATAATTATACAGAGACTTTCAAACTGAGGAAAGAACAAGCAGGATTTAGAAAGAACAGAAGATGTGCAGATCATATATTTACTCTCAGGAACATTATAGAGCAGTGCTCAGAATGGCAGAGACAGCTGTACATTAATTTCGTTGATTTTGAAAAGGCTTTTGACAGTATACATAGGGACAGTCTATGGAAAATACTCAGGGCTTATTGAATTCCAAGCTGCATAGTGTCCATCATAAAAAGCATCTATGCCAACTTTACATGTAGCGTTGGGCAGAGCAACCTAACTTTTGAGGTGAAGACAGGAGTACGACAGGGATGCCCCTTATCAACCACTCTATTTTTAACAGTCATAGACTGGGTGATGTGCCAGACAACAGAAGGCAGGCCAAGAGGAGTAAGATGGACTACGTGTTCTACATTGGAAGATCTGGAATATGCAGATGTCATTGCACTGCTGGCACATTCACATCAACACATCCAGGAAAAACCGGATAGACAATAAGTATAGCCAGCAGGTGGGTCTGAACATCAATCTAAAGAAGTCTGAGGTCATGACGCTCAATGTGGGCAACCCTGGGCCCGTAACAGTAAGGAATCAGAAACTGGAACAGACAGACACCTTCACATACCTAGGATGCATAGTAACACCAGACGGTGGAGCAAGCAAAGACATCAATAACAGAATGAACAAAGCAAGATTATATGAGAGCTGTGTACTTTCTGTGCTTCTCTATATTGCGGAATGCTGGAGAGTAACAGAGAAGGAAATGTTGAAATTGTCCTCTTTCCACACAGTCTGCCTAAGAAAGATTCTCCGAATCTTTTGGCCGAATACCATCACCATCCAAAAACTGCTTACTCGGAGCAACCAAGAGGATATGCACACCATCATAACTGGCAGACGCTGGAGTTGGGTTGGCCATGTCCTCAGAAGACACCCTGATGCCATCACAAGAACAGCTATGCTATGGACCCCGGAAGGAAAACGAAAGAGAAGCCGACCAAAAATAACTTGGCGGAGAACTGTGGAGGCTGAGATGCAAAGAGTGAATCAGAGTTGGGGCACTGCACGAAGGATGGCTGCCGACCGAGCAAAGTGGAAGCAGTTTGTTGCCGCTCTACAAGACGCCACCAGGCGTGATGGCCACTGACTGCTTTGACGGTCGGCGGCTAAGGATCAAAGAAAGATATCAGTACATGTCAATGTATTTTATGGAGAATAACAATTCTGATATATATACAAGTATATATGAGAAATTTGTGTGCTTGTCTGTACGCTTTCCTTGTTCCCCAGTCCCTCTCCTCCTTTTTCTCTCTTTTTCTATCTCTCTCTCTCTGTCTCTCTCTGCGTGCCCAATTGTTAACCATTTAAAAATAAAGTTCATTTTCTCTCTCTCTCTCTCTCTCTCTCTCTCTCTCTCTCTCTCTCCTTGATTAGTAAATGAACGAATAAAGGTAATTAGCAACCACGTGTAAAACTGAAAGAAGGAGGGAAAGAGAGACATAAGAACATGGATAGGGATGATAATAGAAAGTCGGATAGAGAACATAAAGGGTCTTTAAAGGTAGCCCCAAAGCATAAACTGCCTAGGTGAGTGGCGGGTTAGAGACTTCACCGCACTAGGTCCAGTTTTTGTTGACATGGGGTGACCTTTTCCCTTCCTCGATGTCTCTGCATTCCCTAACTCTAGAGCAGGGTTATTTACAGCTGGGTAAACTGGAGCGTGACGATACCAGGAATCAATCTCGGAACCGGGACCGAAGACGCAGCAACAGTGATAAATGCAGTCAGCGACCCATAGCTTGACTGCTTGCGTCAGGGTCAGCGAACCGGAGCTGACCAAGACCCTACTCCACCTCCAAGTGGTGGTCTTGGAAACAAGCTGCATCACTGCAGTCTGGCTGAGAGAGTAGGGATCGAAGAGGGAAGGCTAACCCGGTCCCAAAAATGCCATGCTGAAACCGGATGTGTCGGGCCGAAAGGCGCGAATAACGCAGCTTTGCTGTAAACGGCGACACAACGTAACAAACGTCCTTTTCATGACGAACGCAGAAGAAGAAGAAGAAGAAGAAGAAGAAGAAGAATCTCGGAACCCAGTAACTTCGCCGCCTAAAAACCAGCCCTCCAATCGCATAGCCAATCGAACGATCAAAGGATCGGTATGATGACAAAAGAGGGATGTTAAATATTCAAGGTAACTGTGAAGGGCCGCCAATACGTGTGCCAGAAGTTCACAATCTGATACACGTGACATTAAGAAAGGCAAAGCCCTTGGACCAGATAATATAACAGTAGAGGAAGTGAAGGCTTTGGGAGAATTTGCAATAGAAGTGATAACAATGCTGTTGAGTGGCACTACAACTGTGGATACACACCTGAGGATCTATTAAAATCCATTTCTGTAGCTTTGCCAAAGAAACCTTTAGCTATAGAATGTCAAGACCACTACATAATTAGTCGTATGTGACCTAAATACTCATGTTACTACTTGTGTAAGTAAAAAGGCCTTGTAAGGAATAATAAAAAGATCCCATCAGCTATTCGAGAAAATACGGAAAAAGGTGCTCAGTGCATCGCGAAAGCTAATATGAACGCTCATTAAAAGAATGTGCATGCACCATCGTTTCATGGTGCATTTTCGTTAAGATAAGCATTGCACTGTGAAACCTAGATTGAGCACCGATTTTAAAAGCACGCAGGCCTTTCAATTTTTTCAAGGTGATTGGTCATTGACTGTAAGTCATGATAAGTTTGATTTACAAAGATCCAACGAAGTTGAAATTGAATGGAAAGTAATGAAGTGACCGCAGGAGAATTAGTGACTTCATTAGAATTTGTTGTTGTTGTTTAACTAGGGCTGCTGAGCTTCTCCATCTTTTGCAGCCAATACCAAGTTGAAGAGTGCTTGGAATTATCTACACTGTAGATCTAGGCTTTACCTGTGGTTTTTGTGCCATTCCGAAATGTGTTGAGTTGAAGTCGTGAGCTCCAGTTTCTCCAGCTTGGCTTACATTTATAGATCGTCATATCTGGCTCCAAGATAGGAGTAAGAAGCGCGTGGCATACTGTTCATTGTTTGCCTTCCAAGGTGGCTCCCCAACTATGCAGAGCTAAAATACTGTGCTCTGGTTCTGGGCACTACAAAGGAATTGTCACGTTCTACACAGAGCTACTTCTCAGCTTCCCCTGCCTATCACTGGGTCCATAGTGAGATCCTACTGCATGCAGTCAACCAGGTCAAAATGAGTTACGTCTGGGGCTCAAGAGACTCCTCCAAACTTAGTGTGCAATGCTGGGTTCTCTACATGTTTCACCACAGGGGGAATCCCTGGAAGTCTGTGGACGATTTCAAGAGTCAATGAGGGTGTAATTAGCCTCAGAGACAGTGGTTCACTTCACATATGTATGTTATAACAGTGTAAATAGCTGGTGGTCATATAAAATGACTCTAGATCTACCTCCTTGCATATCGTCATCGGGATAAGCAGCAGAAAGAGCACAGCATAATTATTTCCCGCCATGTTATGGCGGGTTATTGCTCGTAATATTAATAATTATCATGCAAAAAGTGAGAAGAAAACAAAGAAGGAAACTGTTGTATTGAACAATGCCAATTTGTAGAAGGCAAAGGCACAAACAGCGCCGTAGATATTACACGAATATTAATAAGCCGAGTTTTAGATCTGAAAATGTACACGTATGTGCAGTACAGTGGAGAACAGAAAATGTAAACACATCTAAATGAATAAAACCAAAATAAATCTTACTATAATATCAATTAATTCCCGCAGTTTTCCCGCTTGTCGATAATAAAATTGCTAATTTAGGTAATTATGTCAATTAATATTAGACAAACATAAAGGTATGTTTTCAGGCACTCGTAAGAAATAAAGAAGTAGAACACTTGGACAACAGAAAAACAACAGACGTGAGTGGCTTACCCAGGGTTCGAACCCCGTACCTTCCGTACGACAACTCCGCCTAGCTATCAAGCGAATCACACTGACCCCACGGCCAGCTAGGCATCCCCCAAAAAAAGATGCTTTACTGGCTATTTATCAGTAAGAAACACAAGATAACACCGGAAGTATACAGTGGGCAACTCAGCCCCTTAATGACGCAATCACTTCTGTTGTTCCACTATTAACAGTATGTGTCAGTCCAAACAAGACAAAGACCTTGATACTGGGTCCAGTAAATAGTAGAAGACTAAAGGACAATAGTATAGAACAGTGGGTAGGTTTCTGGTATTGTATGAACATAAATAACACATAAGGAAGGGAAACCCGAGGCCTGTAAACAGTAAATTAATATTAGACAAACATAAAGGTATGTTTTCAGGCACTCGTAAGAAATAAAGAAGTAGAACACTTGGACAACAGAAAAACAACAGACGTGAGTGGCTTACCCAGGGTTCGAACCCCGTACCTTCCGTACGAGGATGCCTAGCTGGCCGTGGGGTCAGTGTGATTCGCTTGATAGCTAGGCGGAGTTGTCGTACGGAAGGTACGGGGTTCGAACCCTGGGTAAGCCACTCACGTCTGTTGTTTTTCTGTTGTCCAAGTGTTCTACTTCTTTATTTCTTACGAGTGCCTGAAAACATACCTTTATGTTTGTCTAATATTAATTTACTGTTTACAGGCCTCGGGTTTCCCTTCCTTATGTGTTATTTATGGTCATACAATACCAGAAACCTACCCACTGTTCTATACTATTGTCCTTTAGTCTTCTACTATTTACTGGACCCAGTATCAAGGTCTTTGTCTTGTTTGGACTGACACACACTGTTAATAGTGGAACAACAGAAGTGATTGCGTCATTAAGGGGCTGAGTTGCCCACTGTATACTTCCGGTGTTATCTTGTGTTTCTTACTGATAAATAGCCAGTAAAGCATCTTTTTTTGGGGATGCCTAGCTGGCCGTGGGGTCAGTGTGATTCGCTTGATAGCTAGGCGGAGTTGTCGTACGGAAGGTACGGGGTTCGAACCCTGGGTAAGCCACTCACGTCTGTTGTTTTTTTCTGTTGTCCAAGTGTTCTACTTCTTTATTTCTTACGAGTGCCTGAAAACATACCTTTATGTTTGTCTAATATTAATTTACTGTTTACAGGCCTCGGGTTTCCCTTCCTTATGTGTTATTTATGTTCATACAATACCAGAAACCTACCCACTGTTCTATACTATTGTCCTTTAGTCTTCTACTATTTACTGGACCCAGTATCAAGGTCTTTGTCTTGTTTGGACTGACACATACTGTTAATAGTGGAACAACAGAAGTGATTGCGTCATTAAGGGGCTGAGTTGCCCACTGTATACTTCCGGTGTTATCTTGTGTTTCTTACTGATAAATAGCCAGTAAAGCATCTTTTTTTGGGGATGCCTAGCTGGCCGTGGGGTCAGTGTGATTCGCTTGATAGCTAGGCGGAGTTGTCGTACGGAAGGTACGGGGTTCGAACCCTGGGTAAGCCACTCACGTCTGTTGTTTTTCTGTTGTCCAAGTGTTCTACTTCTTTATTTCTTACGAGTGCCTGAAAACATACCTTTATGTTTGTCTAATATTAATTTACTGTTTACAGGCCTCGGGTTTCCCTTCCTTATGTGTTATTTATGTTCATACAATACCAGAAACCTACCCACTGTTCTATACTATTGTCCTTTAGTCTTCTACTATTTACTGGACCCAGTATCAAGGTCTTTGTCTTGTTTGGACTGACACATACTGTTAATAGTGGAACAACAGAAGTGATTGCGTCATTAAGGGGCTGAGTTGCCCACTGTATACTTCCGGTGTTATCTTGTGTTTCTTACTGATTAATAGCCAGTAAAGCATCTTTTTTTGGGGATGCCTAGCTGGCCGTGGGGTCAGTGTGATTCGCTTGATAGCTAGGCGGAGTTGTCGTACGGAAGGTACGGGGTTCGAACCCTGGGTAAGCCACTCACGTCTGTTGTTTTTTCTGTTGTCCAAGTGTTCTACTTCTTTATTTCTTACGAGTGCCTGAAAACATACCTTTATGTTTGTCTAATATTAATTTACTGTTTACAGGCCTCGGGTTTCCCTTCCTTATGTGTTATTTATGTTTAGGTAATTATGTCCCATGACTGACTTACGTCCCATCTATTTTCCTGGTGTCTGCGAGGATGCACATAAAAAATAAGACTTCTGCTTCCTCGTACAAGTAGTAACAAGCGAATAATAGAAGTTGTGCTTCGGGCTGGAAACTTCATTATGTATAAAGCAAATTGTTACAAAAACCACCTCTACGAGGGTACATGAATGCTTATCTGCCGGCTTCCTGTAGAGAAGCTACCGTGGTGGTTCCGTGTGCTAACGTAGCGGTTTTTTCTGTGGATATTTATTTGACTTCATGAGGTTGCTAGCCTTATGCACAACCTGACCTTAGGCGCCTCGTACGACATGCCTTTTAGTAACATTGGTTCTGTTCGTTCTTTGTTCCTTCATAAACCCTCCAGGGAACCATTCCACGTGATTAGAATGACAAAGACTGGAATAAACGCAAACAATAAAACTGCTTCGAATTAACAAACATTCGGCGTAACTGTTATCAGTGACGTAATTGGATATTTTTACAACATTTTAAATTCTTTGAAATCGTAATTTAATTTCTGCTCATCTGTGTGACAGACGAACTCAGCCGACCCTGAATGACCCTGAAGTGTTGGATGATATAGTACGACCTTCGTAGCGACCCCTTGGATAACATCAGTGCCCCCGAATATTGTAACCTTTCGTCAAACTGGATTTTTCTTTTCACCTGGACTCATTAGCTATGCAACCGTTCCACACGTTTGCTGATTAATATGTGGACAGTTTATCTACCGTTCATTCTGGTCGTCGCATTGATTTAAGGAGAGATTAAATCACGCCCATGGATATCTCTTGAGCAATCATATGCAGGTATTTTCATTAACTTGGCCAGTGGAGGGCGTTGCCAGCATCAAACGATAGTAGTGACCACGATCAAAGACACGGGGGGAGATCTCGGGAAGGACTGGCGGCATGCTATCAAAGGCAGTAGTGGTCCCTGAAACGAGCGACGCAAGTTTCCTGCCGGTATTTCGCATCTCGGTGTTAAACACGAAACCGATCGCAGTAGGAGCGAACGGGAAAGCCGGCGCAAGCAGCGAGCGAAGATACGAGAGACCAGGGGCGGCTTCTCTCTTTAGTCTGGCGGTCAGATCCCCAAAAGTGTCCTGAGATCTAAAAAGGTGTCAATTTTCTCATGTCCCGCTCATCTTGCAATTAAGTTAGATATATACAGACCACGTAGAAATACACTTTATCACTCGTTGGCCAGACCTTTACAGAAGCACTAGCTATATTTGAAATCCTGCTAGATTATCCCCTGGATTTTTATATATATTTGCAGTGAATTCTATTTCTGTGCAAAACGGTAATATATATATATTGTGTAAAGTGATCAGTGGTCTAGTTCATTCATTCTATTTCACTGGATTTTGTGTTAATTTAAATCTATTAAATTAAACGATCTCAATAGTTCCAGTTGTAAATGTAATGATATATCTGCTATGTTATTTCCAAAAACGATAATAGAGGCTGAAATGCTTTAATTAACTTTTAAAGTCGCGAAGGAATTTATAATTAATAAATTTAGTTAAGTCCTATATTTATAGATGTGTGTTTTAACCATTAGAACTCGCGCAGTGTTTATTAAATACCTAATTAAATACGCGAATATATATATATTTTTATAAATAGTCTTAACGGGAAATTCATCGCGCTTTAGAATGTTATTTGATTTTTCGGTATATTACATGTCTTTTTTCTTTCATACAGAGTGATCGTAACCTTGCGATCCCAGCAATAAAGAAATCATCTTAAAAAAACTTCCAGACATATTGATGAAACATTTTTTAATTTAATCTTGTGGCGGTTCAATGCGACCTAGCTATCATAATTACATGAAAGAAAGCCTACCCAAGACTATTTAAAGAACAATCATCATATTAAAATTACAAATCTGTAAGATAAACTGGAAGTTGAACAGTGCCAGTAGCGATACTTTATTTACTGTCCTACTGTGAGAGAGTACATATTTTCCTGAACTGTGACGGCTTAAGTTTTTCTGTTGGAATACCTGTTTAAAACCCCCTCCTTTTCAAAGCCCATAATTTCCCCTTTCAGAGTATTTGTTTATGTTCCTGAAGATAGTGTTATCCACGTCGTCTGTGTGTTTGAAGCACCAAATCGGTGTGAGAGCAGGTGCGTGTCTGGAAACTGGCAAATAATTGTTTGACCAGGAGAGCCTGAAGAGTAGATTGAGAGAAACGATTTGTCGTAAATAAGTCTGTCTTTACTCTCCTCCAGCACTCTGTGAAGCAACTATTTACTCTCTACATTTCTATCACTGAGCTTTTCACCATCATTCTACACTCTAAACCGGACCACTATTTCTAAGACTCTTTCTCTCAGAATAAATTTACGACAATCTGATCAACTGCAATCTACACATCGAAGGTCTCTAACGTCTTCTGCCTCCTGTCTTGATAGTAGCCTCTTTCTCTTTCATCTCTTGATGTTATCTTTCCACTCATAACGTTGTATTCCTCTTGCACGTCTGCCTTCAACTTCTCCTTCCATTATAGTTTTCAAGATTTATATCTTTTTATAACTGTAGAAGTGATTGCGTCTTTAATTAGTCTGGGACGTCCATAGGTACATATCCAGGTTACGTGGAGATATCGTGCTAGACCTCTGTCTACGACGTTCTATTATTGTGGTGCCTAATTGGCAGAGAGGATAGTAACGATTCGCTCTCGTAGCTTGGCGGTGGTGTCGTTCGGAAGGTCCCGGGTTCGATTCCCGGTAAGCCTATCACTTCTGTTGTTTTTTCTGTTGTCTAGTATTGTACTTCTTTATTTCTCACGAGTGCCTGAAACATACCTTTGTGTATTTATTTACGTTTTATACGAGTGCTATATGTTTCTTCTATCGTCTATACATCCACATCTCAAGGGCCTAATTTCGATACTCTAGCTGTTTGCTCGTTGTCCCATGTTTACATACCATAAACGAATGAAGAGTGCTTATCACACTTGATAACTTTTCAATTTGTGTGTTATTTGTGCGCATGTTAGTTTCATGCTGCTAAATGTCTGCTACAGAGGTTTTCTTCAGTGGGCGTTACATTCATATCAGGGCCTTGCCATCTGATCCAGTCACCTTCTTATACTTCTTAGTTCACTCTCAATCTTTCTTTCTCATTAAAGCTGGCAGTCCATCTCAGGCTTCTCTCGTCACCATACAGTTTCTTCCTCATCTGGGTTAGAAAAGGCTGTGCTGTCACTCTGCTCTTCTGATGGAGCCGACAGTCATGGTGGACATGTTCTACTTTTTGCCCTCCCTATATGGACACATATGTTTGTCCTATTTTCTGTTTGTTGAACAGATGGTATTTAAGTTTGCAGTGGCCGGTTCTCAAATCTGGTCCAGTGATTCTCAACTTTTACAGCAAGAACTTGTTGAACCAGCAATCAGAAATGAGTAAATGACAGGGAAGTCATTATTTGTGATATGATATGATTTCTCTATGATACCATTTCTCTATATAAGACTGTTTAACAGCTTACTTATTCTCTTCTTCTTCCGTCCTTAGTCAAAGACCGACCAAGCAGTCAGAGGCCATCACGCCTTGTGGCGTGTTAAGGGCAACAGCAGATTGACTTTCTCTGTTGTAGTTTCCCATCACGCCTAGCGGCGTCTTTAGGGCAACAACAGATTAATCCATCTGCCGCTGTTTCCGTAATCAGTGTGACAAGCCATTGGGCAACAGCTTACTTCCCTATGTATTAATTCCAGTAAGTCTCAATCGGCGGCAGGCAATCCAGAAGCTGTATGAATCTACTTTAGAAACACGGAGCTGATTAAAGATCTACTTTGATAAAATCTTGTCTGTTTTCAGGTTTCAGACCTGAATTTGATAAGTGCAGCCTATAAGTAACTTTTATAGTTCCATGGGGTGTCTTAATCCGCTATCTGTCACATAAAGATCTACCGATTCATCTGCCGTGGCTACCGGTAAAACACGATCGACCGATCGAAAACCCCCCCCCCCCCCCCCCCCCCTTTTCCGAAATTCTTACTTAGTTAATCGTTCCCCTTCTACCGTGAGGTGTAGAGGTGTTATGAAATTCTAATGAAACAATATTTTTTTTTTAAGTAATTCACGGCATCTCGTATGTGTCCACGCTTCGTAAAAGTTTGAGAAACATTGATCTAAATTCGTCCGTTTGAACTATGCACCCACAAAGACCTTGCTGTGCCACGGAATTTCCCATAATACCTTCCTCGATTGAAGTGATAAATTTTTATTATTTCCTTTTGCTGTATTAACCCCCCCCCCCTCCCCCCTTTCCCTCTCACCACCCCCTTTTTTCATTTCTCCCTCCCCCTCATTGCCTCTCTATTTATATCTCTCAATCGCACTCTGACAATTCTAATTTTACTCCCGTTGATTCCCTTCTTCCCCAATCGACCACCTCCAATCTCCCATGTTGTTTTCCATGTTTGTCGCCAATCCCAGCATATTTTTTTGTTCTGTTAGGTCAACAATCCATGATAAAACCCCGTAACTACAGACCTACCAATGACGTCAGTGTCAAAACTCGATAAGCGACAACTTCGTCGACGCTGAAGGGCGGACCCCGGTTAAACAAATATTATAATCGGTGTGACATTATCACTAAAACTTTATTACCGCAATTTGTATGAAAATGCCTTTCCTTCAAACACTTCTCGTCTTCATTGTCACTTGTGTGGCCTCGTGTGGTTCTCGGGGTTTCTTCTTCTTCAAGAACCATGCCTAGTGGCACAGGCAATCAAATCTCTCTCCAATTTCCCGTTTCCAGTACTATACTACTGGACAAAAGTTAAGGGCCACCAAGAAAAACTCCACTATGGACCAAATAAATGCAACCAGGTGTAAACAATTTATTACAAAATAAAGTTGATTCATCCGTGGAAAAGATCAGTCAAGTGTTTTTTAATAATGTGTGACTCACTAACAAAAAGAAATTTAACTCTCTTTTTCACCCTTTGAACTAGTGGGGCGTGTTGCAAAAACCACGAGTTTTTGCAGCAACAATGGCAATTTTCACGTGCGGGTTAAAGTGACCCAGTTTTTGGACATTTAAAAAAAAAATTAACCTAGTGTACACAGAAATGTATACACATTTCTCTGAGCTCAGTTTTAATGACATTTTCACTTGTCTTTACAGTTGCCAATCAATTAAAAATTGTATGTATGGCTCTACAACGTGTAGTGATGTTTCGTCCAGTGCACTCTTTATCATTTCCTGCAGTTCTTCTCATTACCGTTGTTTTCTGCCTGTATATTTTCAGACCCACTTGCAGTGACCTCTCATCGAGTTGTTTTTGTTTGGGTTTTTTTTCAATTTGTCTTGCACCATATTACGGTTATGGGACAGAAGTGCCAGGCGGTTATGGGACAGAAGTGCCAGGCGGTTATGGGACAGAAGTGCCAGGCGGTTATGGGACAGAAGTGCCAGGTCGTCCGGAAAATCTTGATCGTCAAGCTGTTTAATCAAAGTCCAGTGGATGCCATTTCTGTTGACTGAGGTCGACATTGTCATAACTCAGTCTGTAGTCAGTAGGAAGAGTCGTCAATTTCCAAAGTGATTCTCTGTCTACACTGTCAAATCCCGTTTCGTAGCTCACAAATCCAGTGTAAAGAGGTAGGGTAGCTCTAATGAAATCTAAAGACGAAGATGAAAGATTATTCTTGTAGTTCGTCCTTAATGAAAACATTAAACATTGGTCTCCGTGAAAAAAATGCATGAATTAACCTGGTCTAAATGATGTCAAGTTATCTAAGAAAAAAAAAATTTCGGAGTTGCAGTAAATTTATCCACAAGATACGAGTTAGGGCTGGCCTGTCTGATGAGTTTCATTGACGTCAATGTTTGAATAGATAAGATGAATGTTGCGTGTGAAATCAAAATTTTACTATGAGGGGTCCTCCCTCATTGTATTTGATTGCCTCTTGATTAGACATTGATAGGCCAATTGACCTAAGGCAAGGTTTCTCATCCTTTGGTGAAACGAGGACCCTGTTAGAGTTCAAGTAACTTCACTAACCACGTCCCTCCAAAATTATGCTAGCAAAAAAGATATATCCCCGTGTGGTTGCCAGGGGGTCTCAGAAGCAACAATGACATAACAGGACCACTGCACCCTCAGACATGTCAAAGAAGGTGACTAGTGTGAGGTTATACGTTGAGCTGGTACCCTCGCCATGTAAAACAGATAGCTACAGAAACCATCGCTACAAGATCATGTTAATGCTTGGTGCTGGCTTTCTTCAAGGGGTACAGCTGTCAAGATGGCTCCATGCTTCGTAAGGAGCGCTAAGGAAAACGATGATACTGAAAATGATATCATCATTATCAACACAATCATCATTGCCCTTCAGCTGCCTAAGAAGTAGAAGCGTACAACTAAACCATACCAAGTATTGCTACTGTGTTATCCGTTCCAGGTATGTGCATGTCTTCTTGATCGCATGCGTGTCTGTTTCCACTACCCGTCTACATGTGGTTTTCTATTTCTCTCTCTATATCTCTTAACCTGTGGATTCTAGAGTAAGAACTGCCTTGTAATGTTATCAATATTCAGTATGTAACTTGTCCATGTGGTTGTTGGAGTTTATTTATTTATTTTAAGGGAGGCTTGAAGTTTCTAGAGCAGTGGTGGTGCAGTGGTTAGTGCACTGGCTTCCTGGTTCGGTGGTCCATGGTTCGATCCCCAGTTGAGGTGGGATTTTTTTAGACAACAAATGGCTCCGGGGTCAACCCAGCCTCATGAATTGGGTACCAGAGCAACTCTGGGAAGGTTACGGCGGCCGGCGTGATGCTGACCACATCACCCCTAGTGTGTCGATGGTCAAGAAAATATCGGCCTAACACCATATTCCCAATATGCCTCAATGGGTGTGTAACGGGATCCTTTACCCTTTTTTTTTCTTTTTTGAAGTTTCTACATAATGTTGTAGCCAGCATCATGCCCAACCCTCCTTAGTTGCCTCCTACGACATGCAGAGTAGGGTCTGGCTATTTCTACTTCCCTTTCGGGCCGCGGTGACACGCGGGCAAGAAAATATGGTTTACAAAAGTACTATATGAAAAACTAACCATTAATATTTTAATCGTGTATATTTTCATAGAGATGGTGCTTTATGCAAATTAATGACCTACCTAATCTGATCATTAATGCAAAATCTGAAATACTCTTGTGGTTTAGAGGACCTCCAGTTTGAGAAACATTTATCTAGGGCCGTAAGTAAAGTTGAAAATTTGCAGAGCACATTATTTAGTCTCATCATATTTCATTAGACGTACGCTGTACTGAAAGTTAACCGCCACTTCTGTGGGATGATTTTGGAATTATATTTCTGCGCTGTTAGTAATAATATTTCGTTGGATTAAGTGTGTTTAATTGTCCGTTTTCGGTTTAATTGTCCGCTTTCCTGTAATTGGGATAGAGGAAAATATTGTCAAATAGAATGCGAATATTTTAACATACATGTTTAACTTTTTTTGTTAAGTTAGATGTTTTCTCTCCCGTCGTATTCAGGTCATATATACTACATTTGCCAGCGTGTGTTTCTTTTTCCTGGAAATCATCTTCAATCTCTGAAGTGATGAATATTATTTGGTCCTCTGTTGACCTGTATTGTCTAAAGTCAGCTGGCTGGGTTGTAATACATTTCTTTCGTTCAAGACGCCACATGAACCTGTTATTGACTAACCATTTCATCAATTTACTTGTGCAGCTAAGTAAGTTGATGGGTCTGTATGGGGCTGTAGCTTTCAACTTTTGTTCTGTCTTTTCCGGGTTTTAGTACTGGTATAGACTACCAACTTTATAAGAGAAATATATGTGGTTATTTGAGAACAAACGGCGAAGAAGAAGACATATACATTCCACTGTCGGTAGAGAAACAGAAATGTCTATTGCCTTTGGATATAAACTTTCATGTAGATCTAACCGACTGCTTTATTGTTTATTACTGGACTAAACTGAGCAAGTCTTGCCAAAACGAGGCAAAAATTGCATCGTAAACAGGCTTAAAGGGGTGTATATGACGTGATATTAAGATTACAGTATCTCAGCACGGCCGTCTCTATATTATAAATTCTCCAGGCATGATACTCCTTTAACGTGTACCCTAGTGTGCTGATGGTCAAGAAAGTATGGGCCTAACACCATATTCCTAATATGTCTCAATGGACATGTAACGGGATCCTTTACCTTACCTTTACATTGGTGACGTCATTATACAAGCAATATAGAAGTCACACGCGACAATTGATATATTGATTACAAGGGTGATTGAAAAGTTGCTTCCTATTTTTTAAATTATCTCTTGACTCCCATCCAACTAATGTACACGAAACAAACGTCAAAATAAAGACAGTTAACTACCATTTTATTACGAAATGTCAAGTCTCGTTAACATTTCACATCGGCACGAGATTTTGTTTGTTTAACACGGGATTTCATAGCGGGCAGAAATTTTGGCTGTCTCTTGTTTATTGGCTTATTTGTGTGTTGATAATTACTGTTGTGTAGAGTGAATGCCGGCAGACGTGATAAGACGTAGCTATCGTGACAACAGGAAAGACTGAAGGAAAAATAGATAATTGTACGATACAGGACCGTTTAACATCATGACATGGAAAGAACTGATTAATAGTAATGGAGACAGGAAGTTGTGGAGCTACATTATCGCCTATCTCACCAGGCATGTTAATTGAAGAAGAAAAGGGCAGACGTGGGTTAAGTCCAAAAAGCGGCTTCACTTCTGGAAACTCGCCTTTTACTTATATAACCGATGGACCTTGTATCCAGGCTAAAAAATATAGAGCCTGACTAGAACATGCCTAAAGTCTAATTATTAACAATAACAACTTCGTGCACATGGGTCCATGATACTTTGACATTGTGGCTACAGAAATAACACATGTAGTTTGGTCTAGGGACTTGTGGGTTGACAGTTTTCAATTGTATGCACAACATATATATAACTCTTGTTCGTTGTGGTTCTCTCTCTCTCTCTCTCTCTCTCTCTCTCTCTCTCTCTCTCTCTCTCTCTCTCTCTCTCTCTCTCTCTCTCTCTCTCTCTCTCTCTCTCTCTAATAAAGCTGGCAGTCCGCATCAGGTTTCTGACGTCACCATACAGTCTCTCCCTGAACTTGGTTGGAGGGGGCCATAACGCCACCTAGCTCCTCTCATGGAGTCGACAGTTTTGGAGAACGTGTTCTACTGTCTGTTTGTCTTCCCCATATGGAGACACATCTGTTTGTCTTCCCCATATGGAGACACATCTGTTTGTCTTCCCCATATGGAGACACATCTGTTTGTCTTCCCCATATGGAGACACATCTGTTTGTCTTCCCCATATGGAGACACATCTGTTTGTCTTCCCCATATGGAGACACATCTGTTTGTCTTCCCCATATGGAGACACATCTGTTTGTCCGATTCTCAAATTGTGGTACAGATGGGACTAAATCTTAGTGTAGTTATCTGGGGTCTTTGAGGAGACAAAGAAAGAGAGAACTACTGCTCCGTAAGTCATGTCTTAGGAGAAGATTAATATGAGGTTGTGTATGGGTGTGGCAGCCTCTTTATGTATAAAAGAAATCGATACAGATTAAAAAAAAACTGTGGCAAGAGCATATGCATGCTTTGTTATATACTTTCTGCAATGGGAACAACTGCAGTTTTTGCTCCACAGGGAACAAGAAAATAAATTGTATAAACGACGTGCACTAGAGCTTGCTTGTGTGACTTTAATCAATGATAGACCATCAACTGATGCAGTGGTGTACTTATGGATTTTTCTGGATGGGCGGATTGAGAATATGTAATATATACTGTCCTCGACTCACAACGGGGCTCCATTCCGACGACCCCATCTGAAGTCGATATAGGCGTAAATCAGAAATTATTATATACTTACTATACGAACCATAATGATATGATAACAGTTAACATACCTCAATGCTAAAACATGTAGAATTGTATTAAAACTAATTTTACTCTTTATTTATACTGAAATAATCTGGGAAAGTTAAGGCGGCCGGCGTGATGCTGACCACATTAGTAGTAGGGTAGGCGCAAAACGATTAGCATTTTGGGGGAGCAATGGGTTTATATAAGGAAATATGACGTCAAAAAACCAATAAAATGGGGGAGCAAAGGATGATTATTGTCGTTAGCTGTTCGGTGGGGTTTTTAATGGAGAGTGCGGGGGGTATTGATTGGTGTGTGTTGGCGTGTAGCGGGGCGCCAGAGTAAGACAATGTATAAGCACACACACAGATATATACGACATTTAAAGCAAATAGAGGCGTAATAAGTGTTTATATATAAATTTTTGTTATCACTGCAGGTGAAATTAGATGGTGAGGTGAAGTGGTGACATTGTCGCCGTCAACTATTCTTTTTATGTAAAAATATGACAGGGAATTTCTGTGTTTGGTGTATGTATAGACAGACGCACCATGCGGTTTAAATCCCACATTTGTCCCGCCCTGCGCTTGTTGTGTAGTGAGAACCTCCAAAAAAGTGTGTTTGTCTGGTGTTTTGTGTGTAGGTATTGATGAGAATATAGGGGTGAGAGAAAAAAAACCATGTAAGAGAGAATACAAATGTACACGAAGTGAGACAACATTTTTTTTTAATTTATATAATTAAAAAAAGGGGGGGGGGGGTAGAGGTGGTCAGCCGGCGAGGTTAGTCTGGTTGACATTGTTGTCGTCCAATCGACGATGAATATAACGTATAAGGGTTCTCCGTAAGACATCTAAAGCAAACAGAGGCGTAATAAGTGTTTATATATACATTTTTATTTAGTTGGGCGTTTTCGACCCCTTATTTTGGGAAAGGAATGGGTTTCTATAAGGAAATATGACGTGATAAAACGAATAAAATGGGGGAGTGAAGATAATTATTCTCGTTAGCTGGTCGGTGGGGTTTTTAATGAAGAGTGCCGGGGGGGGGGGGATTGATGATGACTCGTGGGTGTGTGTTGGCGTGTAGCGGGGCACCGGAGTAAGACAATGTATAAGCACACACACAGATATATACGACATCTAAAGCAAACAAAGGCGTAATAAATATTTATATATACAAATTTTTATTATCACTGCAGGTGAAATTAGATGGTGACAGGTGAAGTGGTGACATTGTCGGAGTCAACTATTCTTTTTATGTAAAAATATGACGGAATTTCTGTGTTGGGTGTATGTATAGACAGACGCACCATGCGGTTTAAATCCCACATTTGTCCCGCCCTGCGCTCGTTGTGTAGTGAGAACCTCCAAAAAAGTGTGTTTGTCTGAGGTGTTGTGTTGTTTGGTGAGTCCTTTCGTACTAGTCTTATCGCACTCGCCGAAACAGTGGTACGTTTTACTACATAAAGATATCATCCCCCTACCTTCGTATTCTAGTTTAAACAACCCAGGGGTTCTCTTCTCGTATAATTTCCTATCCTGGCATTTCTGACAAACGATTCGCGTTTTACCCTCACTAGTAATAAACTCGGATCGATGGTCGGGGCAGACTTCGCGAGGAAACCATTGATCGTATACTTTTATAAAATTCCGTTAGCATAGAGGGTCGAACGGCTTCGGTTAGGGCGGGTGTCGTCAGTGCTAAATATAGGCTGTCTGTATCCATCTCGCCACAGAAATTTAGTACATTAAAAAAATGTAACTAAGTATTTTTTTTCCAGTTATCAAACGGTTATCTACTTTTTTGTCCTGCAATTTTCAAACTTTAGTGAAAAGTTTTCTTCCAATCAGCAAAGATGGCCCCAAAATTTTCTCCCAGTCCTGCTCAAATGTTCCAACCTGTAGGTAAATATCTATTAACCTGTTTTAAATTTTGTTATTTTTGCACGTGCCAAATATTTCTTTGAATATTTCTTGCATGTGTCAAATGTTTCTTACAGTTGTCAATATTTCTAACAGTTGTCAAATATTTCTTACAGTTGTCAAATATTTCTTACAGTTGTCAAATATTTATGCAAATGTTTTTTTTTTCCAGCTGTCAAATATTTCTTCAATGTTTTTTCCAGTTGTCAAATATTTCTTCAAATGTTTTTTTCCAGTTGACAAATATTTCTTCAAATGTTTTTTTGTCCAGTCGACAACTATTTTTTCAAATGTTTTTTCCAGTTGCCAAATATTTCTTCAAATGTTTTTTCCAGTTGTCAAATATTTCTTCAAACGTTTTTTCAACTTGTCAAATATTTCTTCAAATCTTTCTTTTTCTAGTTGTCAAATATTTCTTCAAACGTTTCTTCCAACTGTCAAATGTTTCTTTGAATATTTCTTGCATGTGTCAAATGTTTCTTACAGTTGTCAAATATTTCTAACAGTTGTCAAATATTTCTTACAGTTGTCAAATATTTCTTAGTTGTCAAATATTTATGCAAATGTTTTTTTCCAGTTGTCAAATATTTCTTCAAATGTTTTTACCAGTTGACAAATATTTCTTCAAATGTTTTTTGTCCAGTCGACAACTATTTCTTCAAATGTTTTTTCCAGTTGCCAAATATTTCTTCAAATGTTTTTTCCAGTTGTCAAATATTTCTTCAAACGTTTTTTCAACTTGTCAAATATTTCTTCAAAATTGTTTTTTCTAGTTGTCAAATATTTCTTCAAACGTTTCTTCGAACTGGACGACGAAATTTTTGACAGCTGCAAGACTTATTTGAATTGTCAAGTACTGACAACAGGAAAAAATATTTAATGAAAAAATATTTAATGAAGTATTTGACAGCTGCAAGAAATATTGGCATCCGGATTAGTCATTTGATGAAATATGTAACAACTGCAAGAACTATTTAAAGAAATATTTGAAGAAATATTTGGCAACTGCTAGAAACATTCGAAGAAATATTTAATAATTGCAAGAAACATTTTACAATAAATATTTTAAGAAATTTTTGATAAGTGCAAGAAATATTTGGCAACTGCAAGAACGAGTTGAATAAATATTTTAAAAAAATATTTAACAACCTCAAGAAACATGTTAAGAAATATTTGACAAATACATGAATTATTTAATGAAATATTTGCAATTACAAGAATCAACTGGAGAAATATTTGAAGAAATATTTTACAAGTGCAAGAAAACATTTGCATAAATATTTGACAACTGTAAGAAATATTTGACAACTGTAAGAAATATTTGACAACTGTTAGAAATATTTGACAACTGTAACAAACATTTCATGCAAGAAATATTCAAAGAAATATTTGGCACGTGCAAGAACGAGTTGAATACATATTTTAAAAAATATTTGACAACCTCAAGAAACATGTTAAGAAATTTTTGGCAACTAGAAGAAATATTTGAAAAAATGTTTGGCAACTAGAAGAAATATTTGAAGAAATATTTGGCAATTACGAGAAATGCTTGACAACTGGAAGAAAACACAACCTCAAGAAACATGTTAAGAAATATTTGACAAATACATGAATTATTTAATGAAATATTTGCAATTACAAGAACCAACTGAAGAAATATTTGAAGAAATATTTGACAAGTGCAAGAAATATCTGACGAATTATTTGGCAACTGCAAGGAACACTTGACAGTTGCAAGAAACATTCGAAGAAACATTTGACAGTTGGAAGAAACGTTTGAAGAAATATTTGACAACTAGAAAAAAACATTTGAAGAAATATTTGTCAACTTGAAAAAACGTTTGAAGAAATATTTGACAACTGGAAAAAACATTTGAAGAAATATTTGGCAACTGGAAAAAACATTTGAAGAAATAGTTATCGACTGGACACAAAAAAATTTGAAGAAATATTTGTCAACTGGAAAAAAAAACATTTGAAGAAATATTTGACAACTGGAAAAAACATTTGAAGAAATATTTGACAACTGGAAAAAAACATTTGCATAAATATTTGACAACTGTAAGAAATATTTGACAACTGTAAGAAATATTTGACAACTATTAGAAATATTTGACAACTGTAAGAAACATTTGACACACGCAAGAAATATTCAAAGAAATATTTGGCACGTGCAAAAATAACAAAATTAAAAACAGGTTAATAGATATTTACCTACAGGTTGGAACATTTGAGCAGGACTGGGAGAAAATTTTGGGACCATCTTTGCTGATTGGAAGAAAAGTTTTCACTAAAGTTTGAAAATTGCAGGATAAAAAAGTAGATAACCGTTTGATAACCGGAAAAAATACTTAGTTACATTTTTTTAATGTACTAAATTTCCGTGGCGAGATGGATACAGACAGCCTATATTTAGCGCTGATGACACCCGCCCTAACCGAAGCCGTTCGATCCTCAATGCTAACGGAATTTTATAAAAGTATACGATCAATGGTTTCCTCGCGAAGTCTGCCCCGACCATCGATCCGAGTTTATTACTAGTGAGGGTAAAACGCGAATCGTTTGTCAGAAATGCCAGGATAGGAAATTATACGAGAAGAGAACCCATGGGTTGTTTAAACTAGAATACGAAGGTAGGGGATGATATCTTTATGTAGTAAAACTTACCACTGTTTCGGCGAGTGCGATAAGACTAGCACGAAAGGACTCACCAAACAACACAACACCTTAGACAAACACACTTTTTTGGAGGTTCTCACTACACAACAAGCGCAGGGCGGGACAAATGTGGGATTTAAACCGCATGGTGCGTCTGTCTATACATACACCCAACACAGAAATTCCCTGTCATATTTTTACATAAAAAGAATAGTTGACTCCGACAATGTCACCACTTCACCTATCACCATCTAATTTCACCTGCAGTATAATAAAAATGTGTATATATAAACACTTATTACGCCTCTGTTTGCTTTAGATGTCGTATATATCTGTGTGTGTGCTTATACATTGTCTTACTCCGGCGCTCCGCAACACGCCAACACACACCCATCAATACCCCCCGCACTCTCCATTAAAAACCCCACCGAACAGCTAACGACAATAATTATCCTTTGCTCCCCCATTTTATTGGTTTTTTTACGTCATATTTCCTTATATAAACCCATTGCTTCCCCAAAATGCTAATCGTTTTGTGCCTACCCTACTACTCACATCACCCCTAGTGTGCTGGTGGTCAAGAAAATATGGGCCTAACACCATATTCCCAATATGCCTTAGTGGGTGTGTAACGGGATCCTTTACCCTTTATAGTGAAATAAGACAACGTACAAGTTATAACATAAAATAACATAATCATTGTGAAGAAGACGCCGGAGTTGGATCGGACACGCATTGAGGAAACTTGTTGATAGCATTACAAGGCCGTCCTCATTCTGGGATCCCCAGGGTAATACAGGGCGAAGGAGACCAAGGAATATACGGAGAAGAGAACTGGAGACAGACATGAAGAAGACCTTGAGTTGATGGCACGGGACAGGAAGACTTGGCATACGTTTGTGGAAGGTCCATGCTCATTGAGGAGTTGAATTGTGATGTACGTACGGATGTTTAACATCTTCTTCTACCGGTGCCTGGTCTGGAACAGACATTGGCGATCATGACTCTCCAATCTTCTCTGTCTTTTGATAGTCTAATGAGGCTGTTGTTGCCTATGCTGTTGTTTGTTGCCTAGTTGTTTAAGCTGTCCACATACATCTTTCTCTGCCTTTCTCTTCCTCTCCTACCTGGTATTTTCCCACATAAGACTAATTCCTCCACCCCTCCTCTTCTGTTAATATGTCTCATAAATTTCATTTGTCTTTTCCTGATGGTTTTAATGAGCGATCTATTAACACCGGCAGCTGTCAATACCTCGGCATTTGTTTTCTTCTCTGTCCACGATATTCTCAGTATCCTTCTCAAAAACCACATTTCCGCTGCCTCCAGTATTTTCACCATTTGGTTACTCATTGTCCAACATTCGCATCCATATAAAAGAACGGACCACACGTAGCCCCTTAGAAAGCGAATTTTTGTGCTTATGGTGATGTTTCTGTTTTTCATTACGTTGCTCATCCTAGTAAAGACTTCTTTGCACATGGCGATCCTTTTCTTTATCTCTGTGTCACATCTGCCATCTGATGTCAATGTGTAGCCTAAATATTTAAAGAGATTGACTTGTTTAACATAATCATCATAAATTTTATTTGCGCTCTTTACGAAGCAATGAACCACCACTGTAGTTGATCTCCTTGTATAAAACCTGCACTAAGCATTCACACTGCAGCAGTGGTGGTGTCTGTATCAATTTGTTGTACATGAAGGGTTGTCAGACCCTTGTACAACCTCATATAATTCACCTTCTACGACATGCCTGCGGGTACATAGGCCTATTCTTTCATAGTCTCTTGCAGAAACCACTAGAAATTAACTGGGACGAAATAGCATAATACAAGCTATAAATTAAAATCCAGCAGGATTAATGGGGTGGCCGTTGTAAATACGATTGGCCGTAAGTCGCATAAGTCGTAAGTCGAGATGAGCGCCAGGAGTCTTGCCTCCATAGTAAATACATTCCTTACAATCAGTTATCGATGGAATTTTGCCACGTTTTAGCAAAACATGCTCAGTTCAGTCCAGATAACCATTCAAACTAGAGAACATTTAAAAATAACTGACAGTATATTTGCCAGGCTAAGCTGATATTCATAAATATATACTGTATATCGTACACTATTTTCTTTTCTTTTGTATTCCCTAGGTGGCGACTCTGAACACTAGAAAACAGTTACTGACAACAGCAGCGTTGCTGGCAAGCTTAGAAGGACATCTCATTATTTACCATTACCATGTTCTGTGTACAGTATACAAACAACAGTAGTGAAACTAAGCGGCTTGAGTCCCATATTAATCAGATTCTGGAATGGGACAATGTAGTCACTTTTTCTTAACAAAAGTATATCTGAGGATTCTGGTTTCAAATTTTAAATTATTTTTAAGCTGAATCTGATGACAGAAGCTCACACTTTCTAGATCTGCCACACGGATGAAAACTCATGTATCAAGGACAACCCAGACGACAGTGCTGCAGTCTAGCAATACCTTCCCTACAACATCTAAGTGAAAGTGGTTAAGAGTTTGAAAGCTTCTGCACACGACAAAGTGTCACATAACAACATTCTTCAAAGTCCATGGGTTTTTTTTATTGTCTTTAAATTCTTAGAAAGCTTTCTGTTACTCACAACTCAAGAATCAAACCAGTCTTGTTCATATTATTCTCCAACTTTCTTTTACCAGTGTTTCTTGCAAGAACATTATGAAATGTGAGTTTTAGCACACGAGTTGGTTCTGCATGCAGGATGGGGTTCAATGCTACTGATGAATGTTATCTCAAAGCTTCGAGATTTCATATTATCAGTAGATATTCAGTTTATGGATAACCATATTCAGTGTAAGGAGAACCATAAAAAGTGTAGAAGATATTCAGTTTGTGAACAACCAGAAGAAGTGTAGTAGATATTCAGTGTGTGGACACATAGAAACAGAGACGTAGATATTCAGCGTACGGGTAACTGGAGAAGTAGATATTCAGCGTGCAGGTAACTGGAGAAGTTGATATTCAGCGTGCAGGTAACTGGAGAAGTTGATATTCAGCGTGCAGGTAACCGGAGAAGTTGATATTCAGCGTACAGGTAATCGGAAAAGTTGATATTCAGCGTGCAGGTAACTGGAGAAGTAGATATTCAGCGTGCAGGCAACTGGAGAAGTAGATATTCATCGTGGACGTAACTGGAGAAGTAGATATTCGGCGTGCAGATAACTGGAGAAGAAAAATGCAAGAATGAAACTTTCTAGTTCATCACAAGAAGATAATCGTAGTTCTCTTGGAAGAAAATGTGTTTTTAATCTTTCCCCTACACCCCGATCCCCTCAGTCATCACCTTTATCATCGCTGTCATCATCGTCCACCTCACCGCTGACCACCACTGGGGTGTCAGTAACAAATGTTTACTGCAAGCCGGTACAGTCTCTAGGAGACGCCCAGTGCCACAAACAGAGTTTCTCAGTCAAGACTGAAAATGACTTGCTAGAAAGAAAACATTCCCCATATTTGCACGTGCCAAGTGAATCCTTTCCTTCTTTCCTAACCTCCCCATGTGCTCCTGCCATAATCACCCATCAGGAAGACCATCTCACTTCTAATCTGGTAATGGCTGATAAAGTTCATTCATACAACCTAGTTCACTATAGTTCTCCAGACAGCATGGATGCAGATGAAAGTCTTCCAGTAAGTCGTGTTTGTTGTACTGTTTGATGTGTTTGTTTTGCTTGGTGAAGTACATATGCCTTATCTATATATATTGCTTGGCTGCTGAAGTAACAAGTAAATGAGATTCAATGATGTACTAACTAGTAACAAGTAAATGAGAGATTCGGCGATGTACTAACTAGTAACAAGCAAAGGAGAGATTCAGTGATGTACTGACTAGTAACAAGTAAATCACAGATTCAGTGATGCAATCAAAATATGTGTATCTAGGTTCACTAAGTTAATGACACTGGTAATTAATAGTATGGGTGGGGTGTTGTCATCATTCCCTCTTTCTCTTGTAAATTTATCTTGAAAGTTTCTTGCCAACAATTTATTTTATGTTATTTCTATACAGAAATATAGTATTATAGTGGATAAACTGAGTGCCGACATGTATGGCACTTATCTAGAAAATAGATGTTGCTGTCATTTTCACAGGCTCTCTGGTATGACCACGCTGACAAGGTTCCTGGTGCAGTAACTAGACCTCATGGTCCAAATAATAGGTTACTTTAGTACACTGCAACAACGCCACCAGGGTTCTGGTACCCACACAGTACCAGAACAAAAACCTCACAATTCAAAGAAATATCACAAACGTACGTTGACTGGCTTTAGCATAAATAGTAGTTTAAGTTCAGCTTTGCCTTCTGTTCAGACTGCCAATGGTTAATAACACACTTGGTACTGCTGAGGACAACGCAGCTTGCTTCTAACATATTTCTTTTCAACTGGCGCTGAGCTGTAAACGCTTTTTGCCAATATGCCTAGACCGGCCCAATCACAGCGAGGGTCTAGCATTTCAATTTTCAAAAATTTAAAAAGAAAAACACTACTTCACACTTCTAGGAGTGATTTTTTCTAAATATAGATTTTATCTTTTCTGCCCAACCAATACTCTCTGTCTACCCTCCTATACCCTCCAATCAGATTCGAATTACTCCTATGCCTCCTTTCAAACTATCGTTCCCAATAGCGTTACAGTTAACGAGCAAGGACAAAAGTCCGTTCGTCTACGCGTTTCCAGTCAAATAATATTTTCTCAATAACTTGGCTAATAATTTGACTACCATTAATATTAAAACATATTTGTGCTCAGAATACACTAAGCTACACGAATATATAATTTTTATGACTATATTCATGTGCGTTTAGATTTTCAGTTTTGTCACTGACAGTCGTTAATTATAACTTTTTACATAAGTCTACCATCTTGTCCCCCTCCTTCTGTCTCACTTTTTAATTTTTCAAATAAACCAACTTGTTTTTTTGTGACGTCACAACTACACTACGCGTCGAGAATTTAAACTGTCTGTGTGTGTATATCAGTTGGCTTTGCCACAGTGTGTATATACTAGTTGTCTCGCGGGCAGAACGAAGCGGGTTTTGGCAAGGCGATGGTAGCATTTTGCGTTAATGTATTACAGTCGTCTCGTTATTTCTACTTAGAACAAGTCCAAAAGACTACCAAATTTTGCGTTACTGTTGACAGATTACGTTACTTTAGACAGCAGTTTGGCGTTACATTTCTAACAAATCGTTAATTATAAGGCTAGGCTGCAGAATGTATGCAGCAGATCTGGCAAAATGTTAAATATTAGTAGTACGTTTTCGAAACCGAAACTAAAACGCGTGTTAGATTTTTACTGTGGGATCGTTCTATAGGCTTTAGCACTGCACAAAATTCAGTGCTATGCTGGCGTGTGAGAGGATCACCGTCAGACACAATAGGGCGGGTTTATTTATTATCATTTTATGACTAAAATCTTACTGAAATGAGCGATTATTCTCGCAGATTTTACTACACTCATTGACTGTATTACATCAAATATTTTCCGAGTACCATTTACCGACTGTGGCTCTTCCCTCAGGCATGTTGTACATACGTGAGGCTCTGCAAGGAGATTACAGCCTCGTCATTTAAAATAAATTGCTGCAAAAACAGTCACTGCAAGACCACACGAACCCGTCCTTCGGTTGCAAGCTTCCTGTAAGGGAATAGCTCTATGCTCCATAAGGAGAAAAGAAATCATGATGATTACTTACTAGTTTTGATGATAGGAAACTATATATTCAGATATTCAGAGCATTACAACAGCAGGCAATCTGATCATCAGAAGTGGTCTTCCCATCAGACAAGTGCTTTTGCCCTTTAATATCCTTTACACATTGGGGGATGAGGTGTTACCAAGTGTCAACATCCTGTTGACTTTTTTTTCCATCTAGTTGTATTATTGAATATCATGTCCTCAATTAAACATTAGTAATGTCTAATCAAAATATGTTAAAATTCTTGATAAAACTTTACTGCTCCATCAGCTTAACCATTCCACTACCCAAGGAGCACAGGCCCTGAACAAATCTATGCCAAGTCTTCTTATCCCATGACACCAGCCCAAGAACCCTCCATGCCCCATCATTCCCCCATCCCGAAGCCCCCCCCCCTCATGGGCCCCCAGTCTACCTCCACCTCTCCCACTCCAGGGACCCCAGAACAAAGACCATCCGGCAACCCCATCAACAGGTTTCCTCAACGCATGTCCCTCCCATCTCTAGCATCCTACCACCACCCCCATCGGCACTCATCTGCCCCCTGCCACCAGCTGCCATAACTCTATACTACTTGACTAGCAAAATGTCAAATTTTGTAAACAAAATTTGGTAGCTTTGCTGTGTTAAACCAAAGCAGTAAAACTTAGTCATTGTCCATACTTTTTCAAGATAGAAATATTAATAACTTTACCCCCATCCTTGAGCACATAATACAAGCATATATTTAGTCAAGAATTTACATCTTCACCATTTACCCTTCAGTTCCCTATGGAACATAGCCATAGCCCTTCAACAAATGAATGCAAAGTCCTCCTACCCGTGGCTACTGGGAAAGGGGGGGGGGGGGTCTGAGTGGGGAATTGCACGCATGAGTGACAGCCAGGAAGGGGGTGTCATCGACACAAGGCCGGATTAAGAACTCCGGAGGCCCTAGGCTATTAAGATTTTTGGGGGCCCTCTCCAATCTTCTAAAAGGTAAATGTAGAGAAAAAAAGCTAATGGGTTTCAGATAAATGTTTTTATTAATAGGCCTATCTAATAATATGTATTTTTTTTTAAAAGTTCATTACAGCCCCTAGATTTTGTTAACGGTAGTGGGGCCCCTGCAAAGAAAATTTAATTTAAAAAAAAAAGAGAAAAAAAGCGTAGGTGGATGTAATTAATAAACTAACCTGTGCAGATACTAACTATAACCTCGCACGCACGAGTGTACTATCCTGCACGAGTCGTTTTTGTACAGCTCTGTGCGTTATGACTCCGTTGCTTTTTTTCGCATGACCCCTGTAAGCCTGGGACTCGTGTCTAGTGGGCCTAATGGTTAATCTGGCGCTGCATCGACACTTTTATGACAGTACTTACAGTTTAAAAATCTCCTTGCGAGCATAATTTACTTTTCCAAGCATTTACTTGGGGGGGGGGGGGGGGGGGGGGGGGGGGGGGGGGGGGTGGGGGTGGGGGGTGGGGGGGGGGGGGGGGGCGGTAAAGTGCCAACGGTAGGATTCACCCCAGGTGTTAAATACTTCAAGTCCATCTCTACTCCAACCAACAGCTCAAGGTCTGTCAGTGTCTTTTTTGTCCCTTTCATTTCTGTTTTCAGATTTATAAAGAATTTCGATTATTTGTAAAATTATTTTCTAGTAATCAATCACACAGTTTTTAATTTTTTTTTTTTTTTCTCTCTTCAAATAACACATTTTCATTTATATTGCCATCAACTTAAACAGGTGCAAATTAAGAGCAGACGTTTGGTTTGTTGCTGGATGAGTTGTGGCCAGAAGTTCTGCAACCAAAAAGAGTTAGCCGTCCATGTTAATGATGACCATGTCAGGATAGAATGTCCAGATGTGGATTTCCAATGTCGTTGGCAGGGGTGTCCAAGACAGGGAAGGGGATTCAATGCAAGGTTAGTGTTAACAATTCTTCTTCTGCAATCAGCCAGTAATTGCCCTTGATGAAGATTTTCTAACATTAGCATAAAAATGTGGTGTGCTTGTGTCTGTATAAAACTCACACTTATCTATTTATTTTCCTGACCATTTATCATCATCATCATCGGTTCTTTTTCTTCCAGATGAAAGATGTCTGCTGCATTTGTAACTAGCTACAGATTTGTATTTTGGGTTGCCTTCTTCAGCTCTGCCCATGAGGATCTGGTTGCATTGGCATCAATTTGTACCATTCTTCTCTAGGTTCACTTTGGTCTTTACAGTGTTCTCATCCCCTTACCTCTGACATTATGTTTTGTCTCTCACATCTTTATTGTTCATAGCCCCCTCCCTTGGACGTGCAGATCAGTGTATATGTTTCTGTTCATCTTGCTCAAATGATCTGACGAGGATTGTCCCTCAGGGCACAGTGCCAGTTGTCCTCTATAATTCTGGAGGGTTTCCGAGGAGGCAAGAAAGAATAAGAGTGTTGATCCCTCAGGTATATCATAAGAGGTGGCTAATATGAGGTTGCACATGGAGTTGTCAACCTTTTCATATAAAACAAATTGATACAGGAACCACTTCTGCAAGTATATGAATGCTATAGTGCAAGCTTCCTGGAAATGGACCAGTTTGAGTGGTGGCTCCATGCTCCATAGGGACCAAAAATGGAAAATAATAATGATGACAGGACCCAGTAAAGGAAGACACAGCAGACACAATTCTGAGATGGACTGACAACATAAAAGAATGGGTACATGTACAAGCTGCGAAACTAAATAAACTAACGAATGATAGATTCAAATGGTGACTAAAAGTAAACTGATTATTAATGTGGTGTCACATTGACTAGGAACAAATTTTGACGAAAAGTCAAGTGCTCATAAATTTGGTATGTCAATGACCACAAAAGACTGGTGGCCAGAAGTAAAGTGCTCATTAATGTGGTGATGCAGTGACTACAAAAGAATGGTGACTAAAAGTAGTCAAGTGCTTATTAATTTGGTGTCCCAGTGTCCAAGAAAGAATGGTGACTAAAAGTCAAGGGCTCATTAATGTGGTGTTTCAATGACCACAAAAGAATGGTGGCCAGAAGTAAAGTGCTCATTAATGTGGTGATCCAGTGATTACAAAGGAATGGTGACTAAAAGTCAAGTTCTTATTAATGTGGCATCCCAATAACTAAGAAAGAATGGTGACTAAAAGTCTAGTGCTTATTAATGTTGTGTCCCAGTGTCCAAGAAAGAATGGTGACTAAAAGTAAAGTGCCCTTTAATGTGGTGATCCAGTGACTACAAAGGAATGGTGACTAAAAGTCAAATTCTTATTACGGCCATGAAAGAATGGTGACCCATAGTTATGGAACTGATGATGATCATTCATTTTTACTCACTGTCACTATCTCTATCTCTGTCTGGGTGTATCCTGCAACCTTCAGTTCTATCAGTTTCTTTTCCACATGCTTCTTTGGTCTTCCTTATTCCCTGTGTTTGCCATGTTAACATTTGCTAGAGTTGTTATGTAATACTTTTAATGAAGTCATCCTGCACTCTAGATTTCTAACTTTAACATCATCATATCTTTTTTCATTCCTTATGGAGTATGCAGCCACCATTGTATCTGGCCTCCTTGCAGGAAGACTGAACCAAAACATTATCATGCTCCTGCAGCACAGGTTTCTGTAGTTATTTGTTTTACATGATGAGGTTGCCAGTCTCATGCACAACCTCATGTTAGTCACCCCTTGAAGCATGTCTGAGGCAGCAGTAGGCATATTCTTTGTTTGTCTCCACAGAGAGCTCTGGGGGCAACATGGGACATCAGTGCTGCATCACTGCTTGACAATATCACTGCCTAAATACTTATTAACCTCCTCATCTTCCAATACCTGGATTTTAAGTTCCATGATTGATTGGGACACATTGCCTGTGCAGACCAATCTGAATATAGACACTTGTTTTGTAAACATTATCATCATCACCCTTCAGCCCCCAAGGAGTAGAAGCCTCCAACAAGTTTATGCCAAGTTGTTCCTGTCCTGTGCCATCTGCTCGAGATCTTTCCATATTTTCTTTATCTCTTTAAATCTGAATATATATAGACAATTATTTTATAATGCTAAGTGTAATTCTAGCCACTTTTTTTTTTCTGACCACTACATAATTTATAACTGTCTTTTCAGGTACAAAATGTTAATACACATTCGGACCCACACAAATGAAAAGCCACACATGTGTGGGGTGTGCCACAAGAGTTTCTCACGGCTTGAAAACTTAAAAATTCACATAAGATCTCATACAGGTAGGGCATTTCAACTTGCTATAAACTACTTATTGCTGCCTGTAGCTCCTGATGGGATCAAGAAGAAACAGGAATACTGCACCCTTAGGCCGGCCGTACAAAGTATTTCAATTGAGTTGTTCATGGAGAAGAAAACTGGAGATAGACGTGAAGGGGATGAAGAAGACATGGACAGGAAGACCTTGAGCTGCTGGGATGGACAGGAAGACCTTGAGCTGCTGGGATGGACAGGAAGACCTTGAGCTGCTGGGATGGACAGGAAGACCTTGAGCTGCTGGGATGGACAGGAAGACCTTGAGCTGCTGGGATGGACAGGAAGACCTTGAGCTGCTGGGATGGACAGGAAGACCTTGAGCTGCTGGGATGGACAGGAAGACCTTGAGCTGCTGGGATGGACAGGAAGACCTTGAGCTGCTGGGATGGACAGGAAGACCTTGAGCTGCTGGGATGGACAGGAAGACCTTGAGCTGCTGGGATGGACAGGAAGACCTTGAGCTGCTGGGATGGACAGGAAGACCTTGAGCTGCTGGGATGGACAGGAAGACCTAGCATAAGTTTGTTGAAGACTTGTGCTCCTTGGGGAGTTGAAGTGTGATGATGATTGATGGGGTGGCAACCTCATTCTGTAGAACAAATTGTTACAACAACCACAGCTACAAGAGCATGTGAAGGCTTGGTGCAGGCTTCCTGCAAGAGGACCAACTACAGTCGTGGCTCCATGCTCCATAAGGAGCAAAAAAGGAAATGAAGATGATGATATTCTACATATTAGACATTTAATATCGAGGTACGTGGCATTTTATGGAGAACAACAAAAACAACAGTGAAGAACTTTCAGACTTTCATAAATGGGTGCTTGCATTGAACAGAATGTTCGAAATGGTATGACAAGGTCACCAATGTGGAACTGATGACAAGAACCAGACAAGTGCTAGTGCAACAAGAGTTGAGAAGAAGATGCTGGCAATGGATAAGACACACATGATGAAACCTGTTGATAGTATTACAATGCAGTCCTAGTTCTTGAATCCCCAGGGTTAGAGACGCAGAGGTAGACCAAATACCATATGGAGAAGAGAACTGGAGACAAAGGTGAAAATGATGAGGAAGGTGTGGAAATAACTTGAGCTTATGGCACGTGACAGGAGGGACTTGGCGTATGTTTGTTTAAGGCCTATTCTCCTTGGCAAGCTAAAGGGTATTAATTGATTGATGGATGTGGCATTTTGTTGCATCTTCCATTTTATTGCATCTTACAAAGTGGGATTTTAACGTTACATTAAGATCCTGTGGTATTGATATCATAAGAAAGGTCATTTAAAATCCTGGCATTATTAATCCTTTGGTTTTGGTTTCAAAACAGAAAGGTCATTTGAAAACCTGGTATTATTTATCCTGTGGTATTGGTATCATAAAAGAAAGTTCATTTAAAAACCAGGCATTATTAATCCTGTGGTATTGGTAGCATTAAAAGAAATGTCATTTGAAAACTTGGCATTATTAATCCTGTGGTATTGGTATCATAAAAGAAAGGTCATTTGAAAACCTGATATTATTAATCCTGTGGTGTTGGTAGCATAAAAGAAAGGTCATTTGAAAACTTGGCATTATTAATCCTGTGGTATTGGTACCGGTATCATAAAAGAAAGGTCATTTGAAAACCTGGCATTATTAATCCTGTGGTATTGGTATCATAAAAGAAAGTTAATTTAAAAACCAGGCATTATTAATCCTGTGGTATTGGTATCATAAAAGAAAGGTCATTTGAAAACCTGACATTATTAATCCTGTGGTATTGGTAGCATAAAAGAAAGGTCATTTGAAAACCTGGCATTATTAATCCTGTGGTATTGATAGCATAAAAGAAAGGTCATTTGAAAACCTGACATTATTAATCCTGTGGTGTTGGTAGCATAAAAAAAGGTCATTTGAAAACCTGGCATTATTAATCCTGTGGTATTGGTATCATAAAAGAAAGGTCATTTGAAAACCTGGCATTATTAAATCCTGTGGTATTGGTATCATAAAAGAAAGGTCATTTAAAAACCTGGCATTATTCAGAAATTTTTTAAAAAGGATAAAGGAAGTTCCATAGCATAAACTGCCAACAAAGTGCACTGTTAGAGACTTCACTATACTAGGTCTCAGCTTTATGAGGTGGGGATCTGTTCCCTTCTTTTCTGCCTTTGCCTTCCCTAACTCAAGAGCAGAGTCAGGTACCCATTTACTGCTGGGCAGACTGGAGCGTGATGCTACCAGGTTTTGGTCTCAGAATCATGTAACTGATGATAGCCTTGTAAGTGGAAAGTAGACATGAAGAGATGGACACAAAATAGTCGGAAATCTAGTAAAGCCAGCTTCCCCCTCCATGTGGCAAAGGTGGTTGATCCATTGCAACTGGTCACATTATAGAAAGCTTGCAGCCAAAGCGTTCATGGGCTCTTGCAGTGATTGTTTCTGCTGCAGTTTATTTTTCATGACGAGGCTGCCAGCTCTAGGCACAGCCTCCTATTAGTTGCCTCTTATGACATGCCTGAGTTAGGAGCGTCTATAACCTGGGATGAGTAAAAGACCACAGACTAGAGTAGGCATGAGGGTGTCTCCAGGTTGATGGTTTTCCTGTCCATTTAGGCTTGGTTAAAAACCTTGCTGCTGTGTTTTAAAGGCCATCTGCAGGTAGTAAAAAGGTCATCTTTATAAAAATGTTACTACATTTGTTTTTTACTACAACAAAAAGAGAGCAGTGAGGATGTCGTGACAGAGGTCTGTGTGCATAGGAAGTTTATTACTCACATTAGGAAAGAGAAATCCACTTTCTTTTGGATGTTATGAGAAGAAGAAAGTTGAAATATTTTGTGACAACAGGAACAATTGAAGGAAAACAAGATATGGATGAAAAAGAGAAGATGCTGAACAGTTTGACATCACATGGAGAGAAGTCAACAACAGAACTGATAAACAGTACAGGAGACATATAGTTGTGAAGAGACATGATCACCTATGCCACGAGGCATGGTACTTGAAGAAGTATAGGAAGAATATTTGTTTTATTGCATTACTGCTATTGAGCTATAAATTAGTTAGTTTTTGCTGTCAGTTGGCCTGGAAATGTTTTTGCCTTTCTCATAATTGTATTTTATAGGCTCAGTGCTCCATCATGAACTAGAGGGGATAAATAAAAAAGTAAATCAGCATATTTCTGAAAATAAAAATAGTGTATAAAAACATTACTACCAGATATTACTGATTTGATCTGTATTAAAATATATTATCTAAGTGCCTTTACGATTTACAACAGGGTGATGAACGCCACTTATAAGCTATTCCTGTTTATTTTGTTTTTTTACCCTGAGAATAAATGAAACATATTTGGTTGATTTTCAGGGGAAAAACCATATATCTGCACTTTTCCTGGTTGCAGAAAAGCATATTCAAACTCCAGTGACAGATTTAAGCATGTCCGTACACACCAAGAAGACAAACCCTACAAGTGCAAAATGCCAGGATGTCGGAAACGGTATACTGATCCCAGTTCTCTGCGGAAACATGTGCGTACTCACGGACACACCCTTGACTCATCCAGTGGGGTTGTACTGCATCATTCCCACAGCATTGAAGAACCACAAGGAGATTACTTGAAATTGGTGGAGTCGCACGGTACCACAGGACAAGGTTCTGATGTTCAGACTGATCTGAATAAAAGGCGCATTTGTGAGTTAAGCAGTTATGATAATTGTAATCATCGAAAAGTGCAGAAAAGAAGTGATGTACATGATAATCGTGAAGTAATTCATGGCATTTCAAACTACGCTGGAGAAAATGGAGATTTCAGGCAAAATCTTAACAATTATGAACATTATATAGAAACTGTTAGCAAAGTAGTGTTTTCTGAAAACAGACCAAATAATTTAGATATGTTTGGAGATTCTGAAGACAGAAAAAATAATTTAAACATGTTTAGAGGTGTTGAAGATAGAATGACTGGTTTAGACAGGATGTCTAGAGGTGCTGAAAATAGAATGAACAATTTGGAAAAGGTGTTTAGAGGTGATGGAGATAGAATGAACAATTTAGAGAGGGCATTTAGTGGTGATGGAGATAGAATGAACAACAAATCAGACAGGCTTAGAGATGCCATTTCAAATAGTGATATTCTTCAGCTGTGTTCTTTGAACACTGAGAAAGATCAGTACATCAATCATCTAAAAAATGAGCATATCTCAGAAAAATGTGACCCACTATTTAATTCCCCTTGTTACTGTGGTGAACAAAGGGGAAGAAAAAGAAGTATTGAAGAAGAAAATAAACCAGTTGTTGTGTTTGCCAGTGACCACAATATCTTAAAGCACTGTGATAATATCACTTCCGACTTTCCCCAGACCCCAGATATGAAGTCACCATTTTCAATTAAGAGTTTTTCGCAGAATAAATTTCTTAATTTCAGCCCTGTGGAGAGCGAGTGTCACGAAAAAGCCAAGGTTAACTCATCTTCTTCCTCTCTCACTACATCTACACAGCCTACCAAAACTTCTCACATTGAACACTGGAAGAAAAGAAAAATAATGAACCGAGAGAAAGAGTTGCAGGCATCACTTCAGTTGACATCCTCTCTGAGCCCATCAGCTCAAGAGCAGATGTGTCACTCCTCATCAGCTCCCCATAACTCTCAGTCATGTTGTGAAAGTCCTGCATCATCTTCAGATTCTCTTCTTTCACATCCATCTACTGCCTCCTCTACTTCTTTCATAGACACTCACTCTCCTATGTCTCTTTCTCGTACATCTCCTACATCTAATCATGCAACAACAACATATGCTACCCCTACTTTTGTTCCACCAATTTCACAACTTGTCCCACACTCATCGCCATCAGTGCCTCAAACACCACCATGCCAGGCTATGGTCTCGAGCATGTATTTATCCCATTACTACCCTCCTCCAATGTATCCACTCTTTTCTCACTCCTATTCTTCCATTCCATCTTACTCTGGCGTCCATCCCTCATTTTACTCACCAAACCTTTCAGGTCTCACTCTTTCTACAAGTTCAATTCTTCCTTTTTCAAACTCCTACCATTATGACAACCCTGCTGATCACCATAATGACTGCTACCTCTCATCTGTACCTTCCATCCACCAACCAGAACACCAACTGACAGGAGCTAAGAACACCTGGGAGCACGTCAGTTTTAACTGTGTGCCACTTCTGAGGAGTTTGGAAGACACCTCTATCCTATCTGCTGTCAGTATTAGCCAATTAGCAACCAGACTGGGATTCATTTATCAAGATTTTCCTCTAGATCTCTCCCCACTGTATCAAAATCATAGAACTGGGTTTCCCTTACACTTGGGGGTCAATAGATAATAGACTTCTCTTTGTGTAGTTCTCAGGGGTATGTGAAAAAAAAAAAAGAATAGAATTTCTGCTTCCTCGGGCACGCCATACAAGGCGACTAACATGAGGTTGTAGATGCGGCTAGTAACTTCATCATATAAAACAAGTTGTTATAGAAACCACCACTGTAACAGCATGTGAATGTTTTATGCAGGCTACCTGCACGAGCGACCAACAGGCTGATCACCCGGTTGCCAGTCACTTTGATTACGGAAACAACAACAAATGGATTGATTTGTCGTTGCCCTAAAGACGCCATTAGGCATGATGGGAACAACGGCAAAGAAAATCTATTCGCTGTTGCCCTTAAGACGCCACTAGGCGTAATGGCCACTGACTGCTTTGCCGGTCGTTGGCTAAGGACGGAAGAAGAAGAAGAGACCTGCACGAGCACAAGCTGCAGTGGAGACTCCATGCTCTATAACGAGCAAACAGGGAAATGATGATACATCTGAAATTTCAACGAGGATTTGTCATCCAATGTAATAATTTCTTTCAGTACTTGTTGTCTGTACTGAGCTTCTTATGTGTTATACTTGTTGTCTGAACTGAGCTTCTTATGTGTTATACTTGTTGTCTGTACTGAGCTTCTTAAGAGTTATACTTGTTGTCTGTACTGAGCTTCTTAAGAGTTATACTTGTTGTCTGTACTGAGCTTTTTATGTGTTATACTTGTTGTCTGTACTGAGCTTCTTAAGAGTTATACTTGTTGTCTGAACTGAGCTTCTTATGTGTTATACTTGTTGTCTGTACTGAGCTTCTTATGTGTTATATACAGTAGGCAGGTCCTTACAACTACCTCACCCTTCCATCATTGACCCTTTTTTTTCATAGAGCTGCTTATGCACTATTCTATATTTAGAACCATTAAACACATTCCACCGTCCAGTAGTTTATTCCTGGGAGAGTGTTATGCTCCTACTAGCTTGTTTTCAGAAGATGAAGGTTGCAACACATTTGGCAACAGACCAAATTATTGGAAAAATATGTAAAACAAAACAGAACGTACTGGACAATTTAAGAAAGTGGCATGGAAGAAAATGTAAAAATTGTGACATCACTAGAGACTGGAAGGTACGGAGATATATAATTGCCTGTGCTAACCAGAGTTATCGACATGTCTTTCCTTACAAGTCTAGAGTCGATTGGAGTTCAAGTTCTTCAGCTCCAGTCGACAGCACTGAAATAGGCCAGTCCCAACTCAAGTCGAGTCAAACTGCTAATAAAAAAAACTCGCAAGTTGAGTCGTTATGGTGACTTAAGTCCGACTCAAATTCGAGTCAGTCAACTCAAGTCGACTACACTGATGCTAACTGGCAAAGTACATAAGATGATAAAATGATATATGAAGTTTCTGACAACAATAGGCATCTGTTCTTAGTGTTTGTTATATTCTCTCCCAGAAATGTACTTGCTTAACTTCAGTGACTGAAGGTTAATCCTGATAAATAATTAACATTTATTTATGATCATCCTTGTGCCATATTAAGTCCTAACTGTCTATGAAAGGAGTTACTTTTTAACTTCATTGTTTAATCATTTTTTCTGTGTTTATTATCAAAACTACATGTACTGTGATAGCTGAGTTTATGCAACTTCAAACATTGCAACCCTGTACAGTTATTTGTAAACAGACAAAACATATATGTTGCATTATACTGTAATTTGTTGATAATTATTTGTGGTTATTGTAACATAGTTTTTAGTAATATAAATACACAGTTGTTGTTTTTTTTTAAGATTTAATGAGGGAACCATTTGCAGCCAATTGTGTGGTTCTTACTTGATTATTTAGTGTATGAACAAACAAATGAAATCTTTCCCTATGTCCACCTTTTCATATCAGTGGCTTATGAAGCTAATTTTGCAGCAAGTGTGATAATTAGAACTTCTATAATACTCTTCTAATAATCAAAAAATTATAAGTGTGACAATTTTAAACTTCTATAATACTCTTCTGATAATAAATTTTTTTTAAAAGACAATAATAAAACACAAAAGCTGTGAGTCAGAAAAAAAAACACCAATTTAGTAACAACATAAAGACAAAGAAAAATCAGGACTACTCCTTCCTCAGGTACTTTGTACAAGGCGGCTAACGTGAGGTTGTGCACTAGGCTAGCAACCTCATAAAACAACTTGTGACATAAACCATTATTGCAAGAGTATGTGAATGCTTTGTGCAGGCTTCTTGCAAGAGGGTCAGTTGTGGTGGTGGCTCTATGCTCCATACTGAACAAAAAGAAAAATAATGATACATCTATGAGACAAATAACACACTTAGACAATGAGAGAAAGGAAAAAAAAATGAGCATATAATTCTGCCTTAAATTGTTGTGACAGACATAAAACTATGCATTATAAATTTGTTAAAACTTTCTTAATGTAATCCCCTCATATGCAATTATGGGAATGTATATTTATATGTATGTATGTATGCATTGTGTATAGGTCATGCATTTTTCTAAATGGAGATAACAGCGTAAATCATTTCAATATTTTAGCAAGTTATTTCTCCTTGACTAGACAAAGATATGTAATCTGCAAACATACTATATTCATTTTGTTTAAAGTGATATGTTTTTTTTATTTCCACCCTATAATTTTTCGGGTTATACAATGTCATAAAGATGACCAGTGAGGAGAGGATGACAAGAACTAGATGAAAAATACTAATGAAACAAGATGTGAGGAGACACTTGTTGGATAGGACATACACTGAGAAAAACAGCTGATAGCACTACAAGGGAGACCTTGCACTGGAATCTCCAGGTAAAAGAAATAGAGAAAGATTTAAAACAAACATGTGGAGAGGAGAATTAGACATAGACATGAAGGGGATAAAGAAGACATGGTAAGACCAAGTTCAGAAAAGCACAAAGCAGGAAAGAAAATGTCTATTGATTTGCCTGGCACATTTATATTCTTATCAGAAATGTGTATTACAGGTCTGTATCCTTTTACGCGAAATCCTCAGGGACATCTTTGTTTCAGAAACCAGATTTTTTCAGTTGTCGCCCTAATTACGTTAGAAAAGAAGCTCTGATCATCCAAGATGTGTTTAAAAAAATAGCACAAAATCGCCGAAAACAGTCAGAAATTGCCATTAAAATTGTGATCAAAACGTTGCCCAAAGAAACTTCTGATTTTCAAAATATTTTGGTTTTCGGGTGTTCAGATAAAAAGATATAGACCTGTATCATAAGGTGGATATTCAGAAATGTAGGATGCAGTGCGTTTTTTTCTTCTGTCTAGTTTTGTATCTAGATTTGTTTTTGTTGTTGCTATCTTTGCTCAACAACTATTAGATGAAGGATTCACATTTTGCTTCATATTTTTACTCTTGTATGGTTCAGACATACTATTATCTATGCTAAAGAATAATTTTAGAGACTATTGTAGTTGTTGAAAAGTAGTTTTGACATTCTACTCTTTGCACCTGTGATAAGAAGATGCAAATCTGTACCATCATTTTGACAATACTCTATGACAGACATTCTACATGTACTGACAAGAACTAGCCATTGTCATAGGCATGTAGTAAATATATGACTTGGCACAGTGCACAATTGATTTAAATCAATGCTTTTTAAAAATGTATTTTGACAAGTGTGCAATTGCACATGATGTATTATTTTCTGCATTCTTATCACATACTGGTAGATATCCATCTTCATCATCATCATTCCCTTTTTGCTCCTTGAGGAACATAAAGCCACAACTACATCTGGTCCTCTAATAGGAATTTTGTATCAAAACATTCTAGTGCTGTTGTAAGGATGATTCCTGTTGCAATCATTTTTAAATGAAGAGATTGCTAGCCCCATACACAACCTTATATTAGTTATGATGTGCTTCAGGGAGTAGTCGTTCTATTCTTTCTTTGTCTTCTCAGATATCTTCAGGAATTTTACGGAGCGAAGCTTAACTTGATGTGAGAAAAATGAACAGCACCCAGCATTAAATTTACATATGATAGTAGTGTTTCTGGGAGCCACACTGGTGTAATGGTTACCACACTGCACTGGCGATCGGGTGATCCAGGTTCAAACCCTTGGATAATTCGAGCCCCTTGCGAAGACATTTGAAGAAGTGTTGTCGACCAGGGACTGGAATAACCTGAACAGCTCCTGAGCTGACCCAGCTCTAATGGGTACCCTCCAAAGACAGCGAGTACAAAACCCACCTATACACATGCCAGAGTTGGGCCTTTAAAGCAAAAATTCATGAACATTTCACTTTTACAATGAATTCCATAAAAAGTATATAAATTAGGTCACATAAATTATTGATTTAACTCTTAACGGATGTGAGGTCAATATTCAGGGTAGATTTTCGTAGATGCTCATGCCAGGAGGCCAATTTTCAGGGCCTGTATATTTGAACTAAGTTTTTTTGTTATGTTTTGTCTTAATTTTATATTTCATTAATACTTTTTCAATTTCCTTCGTAACTATATTTAACTTTAACAAACTTTAAAAATATTTTTGGCTCTTAAACTTTAACGCTATATGAAAACTCAAAGTAACAGAATATTCATTGTGTCAAACATGGAAAAATTGCTATGTTCTTTAAGAGTTAAGTTTTCCTTCACAAGAAAAAGTACCTGAATGTTTTATGCCCAGGCAGGCGGAGCACAAGACAGGAACAATATTTTTTTTCTTGTCCCTGACTACTAGACACACTGCTCCCCAAATCTTGTCCCTGACTACTAGACACACTGCTCCCCAAATCTTGTCCCTGACTACTAGACACACTGCTCCCCAAATCTTGTCCCTGACTACTAGACACACTGCTCCCCAAATCTTGTCCCTGACTACTAGACATACTGCTTCCCAAATCTTGTCCCTGACTACTAGACACACTGCTCCCCAAATCTTGTCCCTGACTACTAGACACACTGCTCCCCAAATCATCATCATCATTTTCTTTTGTGCTTTTTACGGAGCATGGAGCCACCACTGTAGCTGGTCCCACACAAAGCATTTACATGCTCTTGCAGCGGTTGTTTCTGTGGCACTGTGTTTGACATGATGAGGTTGCCAGCCCCATGAAAAACCTCACGTTAGTTGCCATGTACGATATGTCTGTCCTTCCCAAAATAGACTAATTAAACTCCTTGTAGTTTTTAAGGGGGAGGAGACAAAGAAAGAATATGATTACCACTCTATCAGGCTTGTCATATGTTGAGGTGATTATGTTGAGGTTGTGCATGGGAGTGGGAACCTCATCATGTAAAATAGTTACAGAAACCACCACTGTAAAAGTCAGTATTGTTGACTCGAGTCAATGGACACCACAGCAACTTGACTCTAGATGACTTGAGATTTCGGCATTAGCAACTTCACTCGACTTGCAAATTTGGTGAAACAACTCGTGGTCCTCATTTACAATGCACTCTTTATTAATTAGAAAAAGAAATGCTCTTGTGTTAAGCGATATCGCCCAAAACAGTACAAGAATTCTTTTGTGCAAAAACACTTTACTTCATAATATCAGACATAATTGGACACTGTTGCTAGACAAACATCTCAAGATACACCGACCGCCAGAACAATAACATTCTTTGGCTATGTAAACATTACCATCCCGCCTTAGAGGGAAATATACTGCATGCATCTATTGGCAGACAAAACTAGAGCATGTGCCCTTAACTTGTAAATTCACTAAGCTGAAGTTTTAGTGCTGATCAAGTATATTATTCCATCCATTCAAACTTGGGGGAAGAGGGGGGAGTATGCTTGAGAAGATAATATTTCTAAAATGTAATACTGAAAAATAACTTTTGGCGATTAAAAAGTCAGTAAATAAAATATTAAAAGTACTAAAATGTATATTTATATTTTTCATTATTATTTGTAGCGACTGATGTGATGTGATTGTTAGATAAAGCGCAGCTGCGGCTATAATCAGTGTTAGATCTCAAATGAGGTTCAACTCGTGACTCAATTTGAAGGCAGTGTAAGGGACTTGCAACTCGACTTGTGTCTTGTACTAAGAGACTTAAGACTTGTACTGAGACTTGAGACTTGTACTAAGAAACTTGAGACTTGTACTAAGAGACTTGCGACTCGACTTGTGCCTTGTACTAAGAGACTTAACTTGTACTAAGAGACTTCAGACTTGTACTAAGAGACTTGACACTTGTTAAGAAAGACTTGACGACAGCTCTGGCAAAAGTACATGAAGTGCATTTGTACAGGTTTCCTATTAGTGGTCACTTGCAGAGACTGCAAAATTCTCCTTCAGTATACGAAATGGAGAAAGAAATAAGAATAAGAAAATATACATATGGAGGACTAAGCCAATTAAACAGTTTACTCATTCATGAATGATACATTCAAATTAAATGATGGCCTTATTTGGACCCCATTATAAGGGGATAGGTAGGAGATAGGGTGAATTTGCATATAAAGTGAATGTCTGACCTCTTCATTTTCACTTTTGCTCCTTACTGAGCATGGAGACACTACTACAGTTAGTCCCCTTACAGGAAGCCTGCACTAAAAATTCACATACTCTCACAGCTGTGGTTTCTGTAGCAATTTTGTGTACATGATGAGGTTGCCAGGCTCATGTACAACCTCATATTAGTAGTCACCTTGTATGACATGAGGTTGCCAGGCTCATGTACAACCTCATATTAGTAGTCACCTTGTATGACATGAGGTTGCCAGGCTCATGTACAACCTCATATTAGTAGTCACCTTGTATGACATGAGGTTGCCAGGCTCATGTACAACCTCATATTAGTAGTCACCTTGTATGACATGAGGTTGCCAGGCTCATGTACAACCACATATTAGTAGTCACCTTGTATGACATGAGGTTGCCAGGCTCATGTACAACCACATATTAGTAGTCACCTTGTATGACATGAGGTTGTCAGGCTCATGTACAACCACATATTAGTAGTCACCTTGTATGACATGAGGTTGCCAGGCTCATGTACAACCACATATTAGTAGTCACCTTGTATGACATGAGGTTGCCAGGCTCATGTACAACCACATATTAGTAGTCACCTTGTATGACATGAGGTTGCCAGGCTCATGTACAACCACATATTAGTAGTCACCTTGTATGACATGATGAGGTTGCCAGGCTTATGTACAACCTCATATTAGTAGTCACCTTGTATGACATGAGGTTGCCAGGCTCATGTACAACCTCATATTAGTAGTCACCTTGTATGACATGAGGTTGCCAGGCTCATGTACAACCTCATATTAGTAGTCACCTTGTATGACATGAGGTTGCCAGGCTCATGTACAACCACATATTAGTAGTCACCTTGTATGACATGAGGTTGCCAGGCTCATGTACAACCACATATTAGTAGTCACCTTGTATGACATGAGGTTGCCAGGCTCATGTACAACCACATATTAGTAGTCACCTTGTATGACATGAGGTTGCCAGGCTCATGTACAACCACATATTAGTAGTCACCTTGTATGACATGAGGTTGTCAGGCTCATGTACAACCACATATTAGTAGTCACCTTGTATGACATGAGGTTGCCAGGCTCATGTACAACCACATATTAGTAGTCACCTTGTATGACATGAGGTTGCCAGGCTCATGTACAACCTCATATTAGTAGTCACCTTGTATGACATGAGGTTGCCAGGCTCATGTACAACCACATATTAGTAGTCACCTTGTATGACATGAGGTTGCCAGGCTCATGTACAACCACATATTAGTAGTCACCTTGTATGACATGAGGTTGCCAGGCTCATGTACAACCTCATATTAGTAGTCACCTTGTATGACATGAGGTTGCCAGGCTCATGTACAACCTCATATTAGTAGTCACCTTGTATGACATGCCAGTGGGAGCACTGGTCTTATTGTGTCTTTGTCTCCTCATAAAGACGGTTATTTTAATAAAGTTCATTTTCTGTAACATCAACTCAGGCAGTTTATGAGTTTACAAGACCTGTATTTGAACAGATTCACCAAGTTTGTTGGGTTGTGTGTATTGCATATGTTTGAGTGAAAGATAGACAAAGTAAACATTAAACTGGAAAAACAGATAAATGAAAATGTTTTTATCATTATTATCACCCTTTAGCTCCCCAAGGAGCATAGGCCTTCAATAAACTTATATCAAGTCTTCCTGTCCGGTGCCGTCTGTTCAAGGTTTTTCTATGTCTTCTATATGTCTATCTACAGTTCTCTTCTCCATGTGTTCCTTGATCTGCCTCCACCTCTCTTACCCTGATGATTCCAGAACAAGGACTGTCTGGTAATGCTATAAAAACAGGTTTCCTCAATGTGTGTCAACATGTTCATATTTTGTGGAGTATGTGATTTTTGCATTCATTCATTACCTGTACAATGCAAGAACTTTGCAGAGAAATAGTAATTATGTGTAATGTTTATCACATTTTGTTGAATTTTTTTACTGCTTGTCTACAAGTAATACGTCATTATAATCAGGTTTGTTATTTTATATATGTTTATATAGTATTATATTTACGGCAGACTGCCAGACGGTTTCAAACCGTTTGTTACGACCTCTGAGAAGTAAGCAACTGCCCACTTCTCTACCAATCAAATCATTCTTACTCCAAAGACTGGTGATATGTCTCAAATGTTTGTTACTGTTGAGATTTCACATACTTCACTGCTGTTAACCTGTTATTTTACTATTTAAAGCAACAAGAAATTGTCTTTGATACAATTTTGCAATATCAAAATAATATACAAGATACAAAGTAAAAGTATTTTGTAGAAAATGGCAATATTGTCTCTGTTTATATGTGTTTTTAAAATATGTTTGGAAGTTGTGATTTCATGATAGGGCACAATGGGCTAATCACCTGTTTGCCAGTCTCTTCGATTACATGTCCTGCCCAGGGCCTTGTGCTCCTTGGGTCCCCTCTACACCTTGTTTCACGAGGTAGAAGAGGTTACGATTATGAGATGAGATGAGATTTCATGATATGAGTGAGTGGCAGGACATAGACTTCCTCTTTGTTTGCTCTCATATGACCGCCTCTATTTCTCTCATAAAGTTAGCAGTTTGTCTCAGGCTTCTGTCATCACCATACAGTTTCTCCCTCAAACTGGTTGGTCATGGCAATGCTGTCAATCTGTTCCTCTCATGGAGCTGACAATCTTGGAGGAGGTATTCTACTGTATGTTTATCTACCCCACACAGTTTTTTTTTAAAGTTGTTCAACAGAAGGTATTTGAGGATACACTTGTTGGTTCTCAGTCTGAAAATTATCACTTAATCTTTTCTTGGTAAGGAAAAGTATGCTTCTGGTGTATTTGACTTTGGGTGTCCTCTCTGCAGTTTTTCTTTAACGACATTCACTCTTAGCCAGGACTCATTTTTTTTAATAAAGAGAAATAGAAAGGTCTAAGGAATTGTTCACAGCTGAATCATTCCATCATCACATATAACACTAGAGAATATCAAGCTAATAATAATGTTATCAATATAAATATGTCAGTCATTCAGTAAGTCACTGCCCTTGGCAAAATAAAGATATTAGTGTTTCATAGGTAATTTCAGCAAATATTTTCTCCAACTCTAAGACAATCCCACCTCTTTCATACTTTTCTTCTCTGCATACCACTAGATCTTCCCCATTTCCTATGTCTCTGGAGATACATTGCATTGTGACGAAAGTACTGAGATTCTGTCTTTCAAATGGCCCATGTCTTTTTCTCCTTGCATTTAGTTCACTATTTTTGGAGGGATTACAGGTAATCCTTCTCCATGTTTTTTCTCCTTCTATTATTTACGTTTTTTTTTTCAAGATGAGATCACGATGGAGTTTGATCTATGTGTTTAGAATGGGGGTGTAGGGAATTAGACAGTATTTTTCTAGAAGAAAGATTATAGATGCTAGATCAGGATTTGCACCAGTGTCCTTTTTTTTAAAGATATTGCGTGGCCATATACGCATTTTTCGGGAGTTAAATTATTTGCGGCCATTTTTGCTTCATTTCCGCAGTATAGGGCTAGGTTTAATCTCGTTTCTTTGTCTAAAACCCATGCACGTTACATCAGAACGATCTAAGGTTCTGATTGGCTGAGAGGTAACTGCAGTTGAAATGCAGAGCTCTCATTGGCTTTAGAACCACGCCGCGCATATGACGTCATGAAGTCGGCGCGTGGGGGTCTTGATTATAAAAAGGCCTATATTTCATAGCCTCTTTCTCTTTTAATGAAAAATTGCCAAAGCCGGGTTGCCATAGTCAAGTCGATTGCCCTTCAGTTGGACATTCGAGATTTGGTAAGCATGAATTTTTGCGTGAGGACTTTATTTAATTTTTCTAGTCCTAGCCGATCATTTAAGTTTCTTGGGAAGTTTTAGTTTAATTTAATTCTTAACTCCAGAGCCATCAATTCGATCTTAGTGATAGACTTGAAACTTTATAGGTGTGGTGAAGTGGGATGTTATAAATACCCACAGGGAACTTAGTGTACTGACTGAGATCAGCTGTGAAGGTATCTATATCTATTAAGAGTAGTGTATTATAGATAACCTTACTTGCTACCACATATCTATATATCTCAGTCAGAATTATTCTGGAATAGTGTGATGCTACGTTATGTGTCTAGGGTATGTGTATGATGAAGTGTAAGTCACAACAACAGACAGATAAACAATTTAATTCAATCCACTACTCTTGTCAACACTGTGACACTCACATACATATAACATTCTACAAAGATATCTTAAAAGAGTCACTGATAAACTTTCGAATAACAATATGTATTCATTACCGGCATGAATGAATATGTGTCCTGATTCAACTACAAGGGAACCAGGAATCACAATCAATTTAAATTACAAGTTATGTACAGAATGTATTTAATATGAATACTGTAGTGACATATACCATTACAAATGTTCTATGTGTGTCAGTTGTGTAGTAGCAAAATGAGGCAATACTGGTTTTGTTTTGTTCAAGCTCTGTTGGTATTTGTCATCATGACTTCAATAGTTTGTCTTTAGGGACCAGTATTTGAGATGTTCAAAGTTCCTGATTTTAAGACAAGTAAATTCCCCTCTGAATAGTATTTTTATAAAGTTATTTCAAGATGAGGGGACATAATGTTGAGCTCAGCTGGCCAACTCTGCTTATCTTGAGTGATGGCGGCAGGAAAGGACTCCTCTGCTCGAATTCTCCTCTGGGCTCAGGAGACACCTCACTGATAGCTAAAAAGACCAAGGAGTATGCTGTCCGACTCTGGATTCAGCAAATCTCTGACCAGATGCTGCTCAGTACCATCAAGACCACTGTCCCTGAAATCAAGAAGGATGTACCTTCTACTTCATAACTAATTTATATTCTCTTTTACACTGATCACAATACAGCACAAACATTGCGTTCAGAGCGTTAGGCCAACAGTCAGCTTCATTTGAAATACTTTATTCCAGTATTACCCTTCTTAATGGTTACTACGCCTCTGCACTTCCAGCATTATTTCTTTCTAGTCAATCATCCAGGTGTCAGTGTACTGTTTGGCCATTCCATGCCGTTTTACTTCTCTCCGACACCCTCTGTTCAGGCTGGAGCATTTTAGGCTTTACCTCACGTTTGCCACTGAACTACACATATATATACAGGCATAAATCAACAATTCACATTCAATTTTCATTAAAAGATATTAAATGGTTCAAGCTTACCACAATTCATACGAATAACACAGATACGTTGATTAGCAATGAATTCTGGCACAAACTGGCACAAATTTCCATCTGCTTATCTTCCAGGCTTTTATTGAGCCAAATATAAGCTGGCTTCAACGCACTGATGCTTTATCAAGTGTATTTAAACAAGTGGTTTCGAACTAACGCTCCCAAGTGTGTATATCAGCGAGACTGGCCAATGAGCCACGTTTCGACAAGTGTTTGAAAAAATGTTATCTTTCCCCGTTTCCCCTAACAACCAAGATAGGATGTGCTGTCTGGGTACTGTTATGTGTTCAAACGTAAACCCATCTAATGTTGTCTTTTCTAATAAGAGTTTGTTATGATTTATAAACCTAACTCTGGGAAAGGGTAGTGTATTTTATCACTGTCCGTCTGAAAAAGTTAGTGCTTGTAGACTTACACGCGTGATGCCAGCATTTGTATATCGCGCGTCGCGTGTTGCATGCGTTCCTGATTTTCAGCCCTCCCCTCTCGCTATCCTTTTGTCCATCTGTTCGTTCGTTTTGGTAACGTAATATAATTAATGTTAGGATTAATTTAGGTCATTACGCAGTACGTCTCAATGTTTTTCTTAGAAATGCAGCACACGTTTCATTGAAGAAGGCGGGTAATAATACAGTAAGCTTTTATATCAACGTGAAAGCGTTACAATTTGCAGACGAAGCAGAAAACAAGGGGGATTTCGAGTACATTCTCTGTGACAGCACTGTTATTTTACCATTGCTCTTCTCTTTATTAATTTTATTTGTTAGGCTTCATATTTACCTAATAATTTATATATGTGGATTAGAATATTTCATGACACCTCCCCTCTTAAAACAGACATTATATGTCAGTCCTTTATTCTATATACACATATAGAAATTTATTATTATTTCTGGGGTTTACGGTGATTCTCATCACACGGATGGCGGCTTAAAAAATCCGCTCCCAGATTGGTTTTTCCAGATATATATTCAATGCTAAAATTATATGGAGCCAGAAGCAAAGACCATCGGAGTAACCTAGAGTTCTCATGCTTAGCCTGTGCTAAGAACGATAAAGGTTTGTGGTCAGTTTGCAACTTAAATGCCTTCCCATATAGATAAATATTGAATTTCTTTATTGCCCATATTACTGCAAGACATTCTTTTTCGCTAGTTGAGTAGTTGATTTCAGCTTTATTCAACTTTCTGCTAGCATATGCCACTGGGCTTAATTCCCCATCCAATGCATCTGATTTCTGTAGTAGAGTTGCACCTAACCCAATATTACTTGCATCCGTCCTTACAATGAATTCTTGACTTAAGTCAGGTAATTTCAAAATGGGTTTACTTGTGAGCTTTTCCTTCAATTCTTGGTAAGTCATTTCACATTGTGGTGTCCATGTAATGCGATCTGGATGTCCTTTACGTGTCAATTCAGTTAACGGTGCACATATGGAATTAAAGTTTTTGATATACTTCTGGTAGAAACCACATAATGAGACAAAGGATCTCACGTCCTTCTTGGTTTGTGGTCTCGGGGCTTTCTGTAGTTTCTCTAAGTTCTTTGGGTCAGGGGTCATGTTTCCCTGATAAACTGTGTGTCCCAAAAATTCCAATTCTTTACATCCAACGCAACATTTGGTTGGACGGGCTGTTAAATTTGCGTCCCTAAGTCGATCAAACAGCATGTTCAGAGAGTCAATGTGTTCCTCAAATGTTTCTGTTGCTATAAGGATATCATCCATAAAATTTGTTATACAGGGATTATTCAGAGGATCCAATAATTTTCTCATCATTCTAGAGAAGACACTAGGCGCATTCTTCAATCCAAATGGCAATCTATTAAACTCATAGTGTCCTTCTGAGGTACTAAAAGCTAGGTATGGTCTAACCTCAGGCTTTACTGGAATCTGATAGTATCCTTTACTCCGATCCACTTTTGAGAAATATTTAGCTTTATTTAGCCTGGCAAACAGCTGATTTGTATCCGGCAATGGATCCACCTGTCCTTCTGTAATAGCGTTCAGTCTCCTGTAATCTATACAGAGTCTATGTTCTCCAGAGGGCTTCCTTAAGAGTACAACACCGGAGCTATACGAAGACTCACTGTGCGAAATAATTCCTTCCTTCAATAGATAGTCTATCTCTTCCTTCAAAGCTTTTTCCTTAGCAAACGGAATCGAATATGGTTTCATACAGACAGGTGTGGAGTCTATGAGTTTCATATCATATTCCAATAGGTTTGTATGCCCTGGTCGGTCTGTTAACACCTCTGCATGATTATTTAGAACCTGTTGCACTCTCTCTTTCTGAGTTTTCGTTAAATGTGTACTGATTTTCACCTGTGCTGCTGTCTCACAGGGGTGTAATGGATATTCAAATGATGAAAGTGGTTCCTTTTTCATCTCCATGGCGATGGACAAGGTCAACAAGTGTGTCTCTTCCTGATGTTCTCTTTCCAAATATTTCTTCAGGAGATTCACATGATAGATTTTTTTCTTTCCCCTTCTTATCTATCTTATAATTTGTTCTAGACACCTTCTCTAGAACTGTATATGGACCCTGCCATCCAATTTGTAACTTATTCTGACTCCCGGGCAAAAGAAGCAGTACCTTCTCTCCCACAGCCAAATTTCTGTCTTTCGCCTTCCTGTTATAATAGGCAGCATGTTTCTTCCTGGCTTGTTTCAAATTTTCATTTGCGAGTTTCCAGCCAGTTTTTAACCGAGTGGTCAGCTCATTCACATATTGGTATGAAGATGTAATGTTTTCCTCTGCCTTTTCATCAGTCCACGTTCTTAACAAAGCTACATGTGGACCTTTAATTGTGTGGACCTATTTGTCCATGCACCGGTATGGTCTCTTCCACTCGAAGCTTTATAGTGATGATTTTTCCTCCCAGAATTATCATTCACAAAACGACCGCTACCAATTTTTCTTTTTGGGGCTGTCTCCCCTCTTAAAATTCTTGATGAGAGATTTCCTCTCTACATCCTCTTCCTCCAGTTTGTTTAAGTCCGATTGAGGGATTTTCGGCTTATCCTGGGGTAAGACATCTTTTTGCACTCTCCGCATAGTGGCCATTGTAAAACAGTTAAGTGAAGCTTGTCCGTGAAAAGGGGCTTCCCATTCCATTTGGTCCACTTTATCAAATCTATTTTTCCTTTTATTGTCAGGCCTGATTTTGCCCCATGGCGTGTCCAGGTCCTGATCCATGTTCCCACTTGTGGGTGTTCCCTCATGTGCTATGCTACACCTTTCTACAAAGTTCTCAATGTCCCATCTTGCTTTGGGCCAATAATAATTGTGAGCCACCTTTTGAATGATGGTACCTATTTTCTCATGGTCCCCATCTGGTTTCACATGTAGGCTCCTTATTAAGTCTGTCCTATATCTTTTTGGAAGAACCAGCTGTCCGTGACCATGGGATCTAGTTCCAGTCTTCCTATACATCAACTTGTTTTTCATATAAAAATCTCCTTTGCCTGGAGTTGTATGACAAGTTGACAATTTTCTGAAACAAGGCTTGAGTGTTTTATCCCCAGCCTGTGCCTTCCTCATCTCTTCTGGAGTGGTATCCAACATAATATCCTCCTCCTGTCTTGAGGTCGACCTGACCTGAAGGGTTGCCATATACACAGGTTTCCTTCTGCAACGGTCAGTGTCATGATTGTCCATCTGACAATTCTTACACCACCTTTTTCCTTGGTTGAAAGATTTTCTTTCATCATATTTCCTTTCATCGAATTGTGGGAATTTATTTTTATTGTCATACCGTGGCCTATCAAATTGGTGCTTACCTTTATTTTGATCCCTAGGATCAAATTTATTAAAGTTCTGTGGTGCCCTAAAGTTGTCCACCTGTTTCTTTTTATTACCTGTTACCTCTGCTTGAGCTGCTTGATACCTTTCAGCAACATTTAGCAACTCATCCAGCCTCTCTGCACCTTGTTCCATGAGAAACTTTCTCAGGTCTGGAGCCATGGACTCTCTTAGTTGCTCTATAAGGACCATTTCCTTAAGATCTTGGGTTTTCCCCAGAGAAGTCCATTTCTCCAAGTATGTCTCTATTCGTGCAGAGAACTGGTGATAGGTTTCACCTGACAGTAGTTTAGCATTCCTAAATTTTTTTTCCTGTAAAACTCTGCATTCTTTTCATACCTTAACAAAAGAGCCTGCTTTAGCATGTCATAATTTTCCTGATCACCTCTGCTCATTTTTGCAAAAACTTCATAAGCTGCCCCACGAAGTCCCTGAGATAACTTTAAGCTCCACCTTTCTCTCTCTAACCCATACGTGGTGGCTAATAGTTCATACCTATTTATATAGCTCTCAATATCATCGTCTTTCTCAACAAAATGATCTAAATGAAAATTCATAGCTGAGGTTGAGGCTCCTTGAGTAACCGTAGCATCAGAGGCAAAGGGACTGGCACCATTTTCAGGAGCATGGCCTTGAAACTCAAACTCCCTTAGTCGTAATTCATGTTCCCTTTGTAATCTTTTCTCCTCCTTTTCTGCTTCCCTCTCTGCAGCTAATTTCCTCTCTTCTGCAGCTAATCTTTTGTCTTCTCTTTCTGCTTCCAATTTCTTAGCCTCTTTGTCAGCCTCAATCTGCAACCTCTTAGTCTCAGCCTCAGCTTGCAACCTCTTAGTCTCAGCCTCAGCTTCAAATTGTAACTTCTTAATTTCCCTTTCAGCCTCTAACCTTCTTTCGGCTTCTTTTTCTAATCTTCTTTCTTCGCGTTCAATAAATTTGTCACATTCCGTTGTGACATAGGCAACCATAACTTGCCCATCTAATCCTAACTCTTTTGCAGTCTGAACCGCAGCAGATCGAAATTTGGCCAGGTCCGCCATTGTCTATCAGGTAAATTTTTATAATGTCTACCCAACAATTCAATTTCTAACTATATATCTAATGGACAACACAGGCACCGTGAGCTCAACCTTATTTAATTCCACCCAAGGATACCTTTTAATTCTTATATTCCCTGAAGTGAATTACCCCCAATATTTTTAATAGTTAAAGATTCAAAATCCCAAGAGCGAGACCCCAATATATGTGGTGAAGTGGGATGTTATAAATACCCACAGGGAACTTAGTGTACTGACTGAGATCAGCTGTGAAGGTATCTATATCTATTAAGAGTAGTGTATTATAGATAACCTTACTTGCTACCACATATCTATATATCTCAGTCAGAATTATTCTGGAATAGTGTGATGCTACGTTATGTGTCTAGGGTATGTGTATGATGAAGTGTAAGTCACAACAACAGACAGATAAACAATTTAATTCAATCCACTACTCTTGTCAACACTGTGACACTCACATACATATAACATTCTACAAAGATATCTTAAAAGAGTCACTGATAAACTTTCGAATAACAATATGTATTCATTACCGGCATGAATGAATATGTGTCCTGATTCAACTACAAGGGAACCAGGAATCACAATCAATTTAAATTACAAGTTATGTACAGAATGTATTTAATATGAATACTGTAGTGACATATACCATTACAAATGTTCTATGTGTGTCAGTTGTGTAGTAGCAAAATGAGGCAATACTGGTTTTGTTTTGTTCAAGCTCTGTTGGTATTTGTCATCATGACTTCAATAGTTTGTCTTTAGGGACCAGTATTTGAGATGTTCAAAGTTCCTGATTTTAAGACAAGTAAATTCCCCTCTGAATAGTATTTTTTATAAAGTTATTTCAAGATGAGGGGACATAATGTTGAGCTCAGCTGGCCAACTCTGCTTATCTTGAGTGATGGCGGCAGGAAAGGACTCCTCTGCTCGAATTCTCCTCTGGGCTCAGGAGACACCTCACTGATAGCTAAAAAGACCAAGGAGTATGCTGTCCGACTCTGGATTCAGCAAATCTCTGACCAGATGCTGCTCAGTACCATCAAGACCACTGTCCCTGAAATCAAGAAGGATGTACCTTCTACTTCATAACTAATTTATATTCTCTTTTACACTGATCACAATACAGCACAAACATTGCGTTCAGAGCGTTAGGCCAACAGTCAGCTTCATTTGAAATACTTTATTCCAGTATTACCCTTCTTAATGGTTACTACGCCTCTGCACTTCCAGCATTATTTCTTTCTAGTCAATCATCCAGGTGTCAGTGTACTGTTTGGCCATTCCATGCCGTTTTACTTCTCTCCGACACCCTCTGTTCAGGCTGGAGCATTTTAGGCTTTACCTCACGTTTGCCACTGAACTACACATATATATACAGGCATAAATCAACAATTCACATTCAATTTTCATTAAAAGATATTAAATGGTTCAAGCTTACCACAATTCATACGAATAACACAGATACGTTGATTAGCAATGAATTCTGGCACAAACTGGCACAAATTTCCATCTGCTTATCTTCCAGGCTTTTATTGAGCCAAATATAAGCTGGCTTCAACGCACTGATGCTTTATCAAGTGTATTTAAACAAGTGGTTTCGAACTAACGCTCCCAAGTGTGTATATCAGCGAGACTGGCCAATGAGCCACGTTTCGACAAGTGTTTGAAAAAATGTTATCTTTCCCCGTTTCCCCTAACAACCAAGATAGTATTTATAGCCCGACCAATCGTGGTTAGGCTTTCATTTGTTGCGCTCCAATCAATTTGAAGTTTACATGGTAGGCTATTTCTGTAACGTAAATTTTTTTCAAACACGTTAAAAAAAAAATCTTATGAGCAGAAATGATTTTATGCTGTCAGGCACCCCCAATATTTTATTTTGGGTATAATTTATTAATTCCTGGACTATTTGCGTAACGTTTTACATATTATTTGTCAGCAAGCCCTAAGGAACCCAAAAATACTAATTTAAAGGAGCTACGTGGCTGCGTTCAAAATATGCAATTTCTTCTACCTCCTGTTTCGAAGATGTGCTGTCTGGGTACTGTTATGTGTTCAAACGTAAACCCATCTAATGTTGTCTTTTCTAATAAGAGTTTGTTATGATTTATAAACCTAACTCTGGGAAAGGGTAGTGTATTTTATCACTGTCCGTCTGAAAAAGTTAGTGCTTGTAGACTTACACGCGTGATGCCAGCATTTGTATATCGCGCGTCGCGTGTTGCATGCGTTCCTGATTTTCAGCCCTCCCCTCTCGCTATCCTTTTGTCCATCTGTTCGTTCGTTTTGGTAACGTAATATAATTAATGTTAGGATTAATTTAGGTCATTACGCAGTACGTCTCAATGTTTTTCTTAGAAATGCAGCACACGTTTCATTGAAGAAGGCGGGTAATAATACAGTAAGCTTTTATATCAACGTTAAAGCGTTACAATTTGCAGACGAAGCAGAAAACAAGGGGGATTTCGAGTACATTCTCTGTGACAGCACTGTTATTTTACCATTGCTCTTCTCTTTATTAATTTTATTTGTTAGGCTTCATATTTACCTAATAATTTATATATGTGGATTAGAATATTTCATGACAATAGGTCCATTTAATTCCTTGTTGAAGGAATAGCGGCATGGTTTAAAAGTTGAGATATCACCGCTTTGTATTATTGCAAAGTCGGTCGGGAGAGAAACTCGCATCTGCGAATTTATATCACGTTAAAGCAGCTTTTACAATTTGGCAGAACGAAGCAGAAAACAAGGGGGATATTTATTTACAGAATAGTCGGGAGCGTGTAATGTGTATTTTTATTTGTGATTTTAGTGAGAGTATTGATGCTCGCTATTTATATAGTTACGCATATAACTGTGGACGGAAGTGATAGAGGTATTAATTGGAGCACGTGTGTGCTATCAGTAATGAATGTATGCAGGAGCGCGTGGTTGAAAAACTGCGGCACCACGTGGCTGAACTATGGGGTTTTCAATTTGATAATCGGGGGTTATGTATAACTTTTGACGGCAGGTAGATGCTAGCGTAAACAGGATTATATGTTATTGATTGTGCATTATTGTTCTGTGAATTCAGAAGATGGGAGAAGTAATTTTAAAGGGAATTATTTTGTATTACATTTTGAATGTGATTACTATTATTGACGGGAATTTTAGGAATTCCTAGAGAGGGCTAGTTTTAGTTGTGTTAAACATTACGGCATTAGTGTCAGCGTAAGAAGTAGGCCACAGTACGTCTGCCCAGACGGGCCAGTGAAAATATTGTTGTTGCTCGGAGTTAGTCAGGCAGAACAAGCGATCTGGGTTAGCCAATGTTTACTTTGTAGGCTCAGGTAGAGGGGAGTTACGTGGTGAAGAGTAAGGAAGTTAATTGTTATTTGAAATGTATTATTATGGTTTGTTTAGCTGTTGTTTTGTTTTGTCTAAAACAGCAGGTACCGGCTTTGTGGGAATGAGAGCGGAATTTTGAGACCACAAAATTTCTCCCACGGCAAAGTTGGGGCATTCGCAGAACCGCAAGGGTTTTACGTTAGTTGCCAGTAGTGGAAGGAGAGGAAGAAAATACGTTTTCCCAGCCAGGGGAAGACATTTTCCAGCGAATAGGATTTTTGTGGATAAATCCTGAGCTCTGACGCTCGTTACACACGCAGATTTGGCAGGCTGCCGCGTTGTGGTAATTTTATGTTCGCTTCTTCACGGCCATAATAAAGCCGACGGCCCAGTTATAGGTACTCGGGCAGGTAATTTCAGAGTGGTAGAAGTCCGCTACAGTTCCAGTCCAGAATCCAGTGGGGTTCTGTTAAACCTCAGTCATCAATTCCAGAGTTAGTGGAGAGAGAGAGGGTAAACATTCTCTCTACTGAAGTCAGCACAGATAGGCAGAACTGTTAGTTTTGGTGAATCATAGCAGAGGACAGCTGCTGAAGTTTAGAGGTGCAGTTAGTTGTGTTCAGGAGATTCCAGGATAGGCTGTGTAGAACCGAAGTCTGTGCAGAGATTGTGTAGTCACTTCGCCGTCGTTCCAGCTATCAGTGGACTTAGAGTTAGAGTTAGAATTTAGAACAGCTAGTTTGGAGTGTAGGCGACATCAAGTGCAGTATAGTTCATTTCAGTTAACCTTACCTTCTTTCTCCATACAGGTTGCAATTGTGGGAGAGGGGTTGGGGTTGATGCATTTTTAACTGTGCTTGATTTTGTTTCAGGTGTGCATCCTCGCCTTTTTGTATTTGACATGCATATGTTTGTTTATAGGTGTATAATAAACTTGTATAAATTGTAGCTGGCATCAGTCATTTCCTTTAGTACAGTAGCTATATGTTGTCTGTACCTTGGTGTTTGTGAATCTTAATTGAACCTTATCCCCATAGGGTAGTTAGAGGTGGTTCGAGGCCATAGCAATTTAAACGTCCGAAGTGGCGAGGAAAGAATCAACCTCGGTTCTCAACCTCGGAGCCAATGGTCTCAACTTTCACAGTTTGCACTATATTTCTATCTGAATCTATCATTTCAGTCTTTCTTCTTACTATTGTCTTGTCACTATATGTAGACAGTCTCTAGTCCTAAATCCATTTCGTGACATGCATACCTGTCAACCTGTACGAATTTTTCGTACAATGTACGTTTTTTTGATACTTTTAGCAGTGTACGGCCATACAGACTCGTTGTACGGATATCCCCCCCACCCCCATAGGAAAAACAAATTTTAATTTTTTTTTTTTTAATAAATAAAAATTCTAAAAATATTTTCCAACCCAAATTTTTTTTTTTTTTTAAATCAGAAAATATTTTCTAGCCGAAGTTCTTTTTTTTTTAATTCCGGGAATCTCAGCGTCAGTTTTTAAATTGAGGTCTCTCCCAGCAACCAATCAAATCCTTTTATACCCAACAATTCGGCAAAAACTTTGAATTCGGCTCAAACACTTTCGGTTTTCAGCGTAACATGACGCATTTTTAAAGTTACCTGTTATCAACGGCCATGCTTGCTATCACACTTCGACGCCATTTTGTTTAAAAAAAGCTAAGCACTTATAACTTGGTTAAATATTGCTGTTGTTTTGCTTTGTTGCAATTTAATTGCTGTCTTAATTTTTCCAGTTATATCTTGCCCTTCAATATATTTCCGATAAATTAATGTCACTTGGGTACCCTCTACACCTCGTTTCACGGGGTAGAAGAGGTTCCGATTATGAGATGAGATGAGATATTTTGTGTAGGCCCTACATAACTAGATAAAAAAAGTTAATTTGCGTTGAGTAGGCCTACCTACTTTACTCCAGCAGTCGAGATTCGCTGCTTTATTTTTTAATAAAGTGGCAATCTATTATCACTGGTCTAGGCTACCAACTCTTAAATAATAATTTTTTAAATTATTGGTGGTACTTTTTTTTCCTAGATTTTATATTCTGTTCATAAATTGTAAAAAAAAAATTTTGTGCTATTAGCCGTTTGCTTTGCTTCGTTGTATTTTTTGTTGTTGTTGTCGTTCTCTTAATCTTTCCAGTTATATTTTGATCATTTAAATATTTCCAATAAATTAATGTCATAATATTCTGTGTCGGCCCTACATAACTAGAAAAAAGTTTGTTTGCGTAAACTTTGCTGCTTTATTTTTCAACAAAAAAATTTACACAGACTGCAGGAGGTCCATGAATGCAGACACACTAATTTCTTTTTTACAGTGTAAGATTAACATTGAAAAACGCTGTGCCGACTTTAAGCCCACAAATGCAATTCTGCAAAGTGCTAAAAGTGCATGTGTTGATTATAATACAAAACACTGTGCATCGAAAGAATAGTACCCCACGATCACGTTTTTTTATATGTAAAGAACAGCATGAGACTATTAGCATGTTTTATATCACACTAATTCAAATGCTAATAGATTTGTATATGTCATTTCTCGTTTTAAAACTGTATTGTGTATAATTTATTAATATATTTTTTTGCGTAAGGATTTTTGGGTGTTTGTAAGGATTTTTTTGGTCCGGTGTACAGGTTTTTGTCTCAGGAGGTTGACAGGTATGCATTGTCCGTGACTGTCTAGCTAAATTATAAATAAATAATGAAAATAAGTAAAATGAAAGCACTTGTAGGAAAGAAAGGAAGAAAGATGATAAAATACAATAGAAAAGAAAGACAAGTGATAAATACTCCTGAGACTGGATCCAAATCTATCCAAGTGATGCAATGGCCTTACTGTTAAAAATGAACATTCTAGACAAATTATCAGATTACTGATGGAGCTGGGTCAAATCTCCAAAGTGCCTATTGCTTCTCTTTCTTTTGTATTAGCCGCCTTGGGGTGCACAGGAATTCAAAGTGCTCTTGGTGTAAATTCCTGGATTAGTTTGGTTTGGTTTTTAAGGACCATCTTCATTGCACATGGACAACTCTATCTGTGCTACAAACTTCTCCCTCAGACACAAGGAGGATCTCAGCATATTGCACGCACTCTGTAGCACTGGCGGAGATCCCAATGTGTGTATACATGAATCACACATTCTATAAATTCTTTGGTGGTGGGTAGGTTTCCTAATTTTTTTAATTTTACCAGGGCAGCAGTTGTATGGACTATTCTTTACGATTTCCAACTGCCGTGGGATTTTTGACGTGCGCAACTTGCACACGGGACTTCCTATTTTTTCGCCCTTATCCGAGAAAGCTAGGCATTCGACCCACTACCCAGGAGATCATTGGGAGTATGACATCATTAGTAACCACTGGTTCTGAAAATAATTTCCATCAATTATATTCCCATGCTGAGATCGAACCCAGTACCTTTTGAATTAGAGGTGAATGCCATACCTCTGAGCCACTCCGACTCCATTCTAGGATTAGAAACTTAACCAAGACCCTGAAGCCCCACCATGTGGTGCATCCTGAAGTTTTTTTTTGAGTTGCCTGGCCAACATTTCAGGGATCGACTAGCTACATCAGTGTGGTCCACCATCATGATTCCCTCTGTGGTGAAACATGTTGAGAACACAGCATTGCATTGGGAAATATATGGAGATCAAAAGAAATCAGGTCCAACAAACAAACAAAATCTTCACCTCCAATGTCAAATCACTCCAACTGTGTGGCTGTCAAACACGAAGAACAACAATAATAACAGGAAAAAATTACAGACTTTCATACATGCATACTCTTGCATGGAATAAAAGAACTGAAATAGTATGATAAGATCAACAACAAAATGCTGGCGATGGATAGGGCATACATTGATGATACCTGCCGACAGCATTACAAGGCAGTCATTGTTTTGAAATCCCCGGTGTAAGAGAGAGGTAAAGGAAGACCAAAAAACGCATGCAGAAGAAAACCGAAGACAAAAATGAAAGGGATGGGAAAGATATGGTAAGACCTTGAGCAGTTTGCACATTTATGGGTCTAACTACGACATTTAGCACAACTAGCTTTGCTTCCAGTCATAATAAGGCTTTTGTCAATAATGAAGGGAGATTAATATCAATAATGAAGGGAGATTACTATCAATAATGAAGGTGTGTCTCAGTCACAAATAGGAATTATCTTTTTTAAATAATCAATTCATAGTTCTGTCAATAACAAATGAAAATCCCTGTCAATAATTAAGAGATAACTTTTAATAATAATGAATGATTTAATATGAAAGTTTCAAACCCTTTAACAAAATGTGTAAGGCAACATAGAAATGTTTAAATGTTTACTACTGTACTGAAAGGTAAAACAATTTTTCCATTAAATATATAACATTTTATCATAAACAAATATAACTAGCTTTCAAAATTGATACATCGGTGTTATAGTGTTTAGTCATACACACATAAATAGCAAATATTATGTAACAGCTTAGCACAGTAACTGCTGAAATAAATTAGAGCGCAGACATGCCAAGTGAAGTAATGATCAAGCTAGTTCTGACACTTTCCTTACATATCATCATCATCATTAATAATTCCTTTTTCACTCCTTATGAAGCATGCAGCCACCACGCTACAGCTGGACCCCATAATGGGAAGCCTGCAGCCACCACGCTACAGCTGGACCCCATAATGGGAAGCCTGCACCAATTTATTTATTTGCTCTTGCGGTGATGGTTCCAATAGTAATTTATTTTACATAATGAGACTGCCAGAAACATGTACAACCTCATTGGGGTGCGAAGGAATTTCTTCTGCTCTTGCATAAATTCCAGAATTAGAAATCTAACCAAGACACCAAAGTACCTCCATGTTGTGCATCCTGGAAAAAGGTAACCATTGAGTTGCCTGGCCAACACTTCAGGGATTGACTAGCCACACTAGAGTGGCCCACCATCATGATTCTCTGTGGTGAATCATGTTGAGAACCCAGCATCGCATTCTTAGCTTGGGGTGGCGACATTCATCATCACCGAAAGCAAAAAAGTTCCGTACAATGCGGTCGGCCGGCAAATTGATGCTCACGCTCTTCTGGGACTGTAAAGGCCCAATCCTGGAACATTGCATGCCCAGGGGACTCACTATCAACAGCAAACCATTCTGTGATCTGCTTCAGAACCACTTGAAACCTGCAATCAGGTCAAAATGTCACGGCTTGCTCAGTTCTGGTGTGTTGTTACAGCATGATAACGCGCGGCCGCACACAGCTCGTGCGACAGTAATGAAAATCATGAATCTGAGTTTGGAGTGTCTTTCACATCCTGCATATTCACCGGACCTCGCACCGAGTGATTATCATGTGTTTGGACCCCTCAAGGATGCACTCTGTGGCAAGAAGTTCAGTATGGATGATGAGGTGAAAGAGGTGGTGCATACGTGGCTACGCAGTCAGCCAGAAGTTTTTTTTTCTTGCGGAATTTAGGCATTAGTGAAGCGCTGGCACACCTGGGAACTATGTTGAAAAGTGATTTAAGTGCTTTCATTCCTATTTGTGCATATTCTGTTAATAAAAAAAATATTAAGGTTACTTTTTGACTCCTCGCCGTATAATGCACTTTTGGTATTTTAACAAAGTAAACCAGAAATACACACAGTACTCAAAATGTCTCAATTCACAGTAGTAATATATACAACAACACCAATGTAGTGCCCAGCAATAAGAAAATCTGGTCCATGTAAGTTCTCATGTGTACATCAAAGCATACATAAGCACACACACACACATATATATTGGTATAACAAGTATATTTTGATACATAAACACATACACATATATAATAATTTATCAGGTATACTTTGTACTAAATGCAACAAGTATATACTTTTATTCTAACTAAAATAAGTATAATCATCACTATTTCCCTTTTCACTCCTAATGGAACAATCCCTTACAGTAAGCCAGCACTTCAGCCAGCACTTCAGTCAGCACTAAAGCGTTCATTGCTCATACAGCGGTGGTTTCTGCCGCGATTTGTTTTACATGATGAGGTTGCCAAACCCAGGCACAACCTCATATTAGTCACGATATACCTGACGTAGCAGTAGCTCTATTCTGTTTGTGCCTGCTCAAAGACCTTCCTGAAACACAAAGGGCTAAAATAGGTCAGCTTTGTTCTAAATAACCCTGTACTGAATACAAGTAACATAATTTTGTACCAAGTATAACAAGTAAACTAACTTGGGGCCAAGTCTGTTTTACAGATGGGTGTATGATGTGTTGGTGTTGTGGGTAGTGGATTCTCCCCCTTGCTTCGCCCTAGGCCTAGTGAATTCATTTTTCATGAAAGAAGTGACCACTGCAGTGTCAGTCACTTGGCCTAGCAAAACCTCTCATACCTTAAGACTGTTGTGCATGGTGAAGAGCCACACCCTCCTTGGTAACTGAGGGTACGAACCCCTAGGCTAAATACAATGGATCTAGACGAGCAAACCTCAATAATAAAACTGGTGCATTAACACTGTACACAACCTCTGTGGGTGGGAAGGAGCCAGATGGATACAGAACAAATCGTAAAGGCACATAGACTCAGGACATGACGATCCTATTGCCTTCAACTTTTGGTCATAAGCTTAGAGCCCCAAAGAACTCAGCGCAACCAGCAGGCAATTTGGTGGCAGGGAATGAGTACTGTGAACCCTACTTGGCTACGTATCTAAGGGAGATGCAGAAATGCCCCCTTATCTCCCCTAGAGCTGGCACAGTACACTTCTGGCTTCTACCCGGGGTGTGAGGAAATCAACATGCACCCCAAGCATCATAATACCATGATGATAAAAATGTCAACTGTTTAATAAGTATAGTAACTTTATTCCATGTATATGAAAGCCACATATTACCCACATTAAAAAAAATGTCTTTATTATATGGATCATGAGGCCTGATAATATAGATGAAGAACAGAATCACGGTACCCTTCCATGCATGTCATAAAAAAGTGGCTAATTCGGGTTGCAGATGGGGCTAGCTGCCTTATAGTGTAAAATAAATTGCTACAGAAGCCACTGATGTAAAATCATTTTGGGGGAGGAGGATCAGCTGCAGTGGTGTATCCATGCTCCATAAGGAATGAAAAAAGAATAAAAAGATCAGAGAAAGTGGGCTACATTGATATAAAGTCTTTAGACAATCACAAGAGAACATTTACAAGTGTAGCTCATTTCCACAAATTAGGTTAAATGTTGGAATTATCAAGTTACTGAGATACTGATATCAACAAGAAAGGTTATTATAAGAACTATGCACATATGAAACATTTATTAAATTTGCCTAATCTAGTGAAAGGCATTATCTCTCTTCTTCTCCACCCACTGAGGAATGATGTTTAGTGGACATGGTTAACTGATCCAGTGTAAGCTCCCCCTTGTAACTCTGACTAAACATCCCAGCAACTTTTGCACCTGGTTCAGAAGTAACCTGCCCTTTCTGGCTTGCCTTTAGTGCATCTATCCTGTATGATTGTCGAGTTCCACTTAAGAAAAGCGAGAGAACAAAAAAATGTATTAAAGGCAGGGTTATGGGGTCAGAAAATTGGCACTTTTAGTCTATATAGTGACATGAAGATGATTGGTACTTAGTCTATATAGTGACATGAAGATGATTGGTACTTTTAGTCTATCTAGTGACATGAAGAAGACTGGTACTTTTAGTCTATCTAGTGACATGAAGATGATTGATACTTTTAGTCTATCTAGTGATATGAAGATGATTGGTACTTTTAGTCTATCTGGTGACATGAAGATGATTGGTACTTTTAGTCTATCTAGTGACATGAAGATGATTGGTACTTTTAGTCTATCTAGTGACATGAAGAAGATTGGTACTTTTAGTCTATCTAGTGACATGAAGATGATTGGTACTTTTAATCTATCTAGTGACATGAAGATGATTGATACTTTTAGTCTATCTGGTGACATGAAGATGATTGGTACTTTTAGTCTATCTAGTGACATGAAGAAGATTGATACTTTTAGTCTATCTAGTGACATGAAGAAGATTGGTACTTTTAGTCTATCTAGTGACATGAAGAAGATTGGCACTTTTAGTCTTTCTAATGACTTGAAGATGATTGGTACTTTTAGTCTATCTAGTGACATGAAGATGATTGGTACTTTTAATCTATCTAGTGACATGAAGATGATTGATACTTTTAGTCTATCTGGTGACATGAAGATGATTGGTACTTTTAGTCTATCTAGTGACATGAAGAAGATTGGTACTTTTAGTCTATCTAGTGTCATGAAGAAGATTGGTACTTTTAGTCTATCTAGTGACATGAAGAAGATTGGCACTTTTAGTCTTTCTAATGACTTGAAGATGATTGGTACTTTTAGTCTATCTAGTGACATGAAGATGATTGGTACTTTTAGTCTATCTAGTGACATGAAGATGATTGGTACTTTTAGTCTATATAGTGACATGAAGATGATTGGCACTTTTAGTCTATCTAGTGACATGAAGAAGTTTGGTACTTTTAGTCTATCTAGTGACATGAAGAAGATTGGCACTTTTAATCTGACATGAAGAAGATTGGTACTTTTAGTCTATCTAGTGACATGAAGAAGTCTGGTACTTTTAGTCTATCTAGTGACATGAAGATGATTGTTACTTTTAGTCTGACATGAAGAAGATTGGTACTTTTAGTCCATCTAGTGACATGAAGATGATTGGTACTTTTAGTCTATCTAGTGACATGAAGAAGATTGGCACTTTTAGTCTTTCTAATGACTTGAAGAAGATTTGTACTTTTAGTCTATCTAGTGACATGAAGATGATTGGTACTTTTAGTCTATCTAGTGACATGAAGAAGATTGGTACTTTTAATCTGACATGAAGAAGATTGGTACTTTTAGTCTATCTAGTGACATGAAGAAGTCTGGTACTTTTAGTCTATCTAGTGACATGAAGATGATTGTTACTTTTAGTCTGACATGAAGAAGATTGGTACTTTTAGTCCATCTAGTGACATGAAGATGATTGGTACTTTTAATCTATCTAGTGACATGAAGAAGATTGGCATTTTTAGTCTATCTAGTGACATGAAGAAGTCTGGTACTTTTAATCTATCTAGTGACATGAAGAAGATTGGCACTTTTAGTCTGACATGAAGAAGATTGGTACTTTTAGTCTATCAAGGATTCCAGAACAAGGACTGCCTGGTAATACTACTGGAAGGTTTTCTCAATGTGTGTCATATCCATCACCAGCGTCTTCTTCTCATCACTTGGTCCACTAGTACTTGTCTAGTTCTTGTCGTAAGTTCCACACTGGTGATCTTGTCACATGATTTTGATCCTTATGTTCTAAGCAAGCACCCATTTATGAAAGTCTGTTACTTCTTGGTTATTACTTTATTGTTCTCCATGTTTTAGAGCCATACAAAAGGACTGACTTGACATCTGAGCTGAATTTGTAGTTAAATGCCATGAGCGAGGTGTACCTAAATATATACAAAATTCGCTACACTTTTAAACGATGAATTTATGCAACATTTCTTTTGTTAAAAAATAACATGACCAAAATAATTATAATGATTATGTTCTAGCTTGTGAATTCAAAACTGCTCTACAAGTTACCTCTGACTTCGAGCCAATTCAGCAAGCAGGCTTTCTCGCTCAGCTGCCATCTGTCGTGCTCTTATGCTCTGAATGGCCACCTGCTTATTTGCCTCCCCTGCCTGTTGTTCTGATTCTCGAACTCGTTCTTCCATTCGTCTGATGTTTTTAGTGTACTCAGCAAGCATTCTCTGGACCTGGGAGTGTAAATATATTGCAATTTTTTTAACATGAGGTGATATTTTTTAACAAGAATCAATATTTGACTCAATTCCTATCATTTCTTCACTGTCCTCGCAATAGCTATACCTATTAACCAACTGCTGGAGCATGTTTCTAGCCTGTTCAGTAGCTACATGAGACAAACAAGTGTTTATTGTGACCCTATTGCTGGATGTCATGGTAAATAATTTTACACAGTGTGGTAACTAATTTGGAAAGATTAAAAATATGAATAAGGTACTTGCTTTATAAACTGACAATAATCCACATTTTGAAAATGATATTTCTTGTAGTAAATTAAAATCTTGGACTAGATCGGGAAGTGTTTTGTTAAACTTTTAATTGGTTTTATTACTACACAATGCTTATCTTTCTGGCCACAGTGGACAAATTTCAGAGCTGCTGAGAGTGGCTTATGGTAGTAAATGTGTTAACAATATCATAATATTTATTATTAATAAAATCATAATGGTTCTTTATACTCACGTCTGCAGTTTTAGATTGGCTGTCTTTCAAAAGGGAAGTTAACTCTTCATTTCTCCTCTTGACATGGCTTAGCTCCTTCCTCAGATCCTCCATCTTACACTCAAACTTGTGAGTAATGGTCTGGCACTCTTCTTTCCACCTTCAATAAACCATGATATACTCTCCGTCAGGACAACAATTCCTCATTTTTATTTTTTTTTTTTAAAAACCAATCACAAACTAAAATTCTCTGCAAGTTTTATTATAAAAATAGACTAAATCTGAATGGCTACATTTCAACTATCATATCAGTCAAGATGCAGTAGATGTCTTTCCACTTCAATAAATATAATCATGCCTAGCATCAAGTCTCTACTGAGAACAAGAAAGAATGGAACCTATGCTCCTTCCCCCTCCCCTCAGCATGTTGTAAGAGGTGAAAAAGTGTGAGGGTGTGCATGGGACTTGCTAACCCACCATGTCAAAGGAACTGTTACAAAAACTGCTACTGTAAAAGCAGGCTTCCTGTATGGGTAGGGTTACCCAACGTCCTCATTTATGCAGACATGTCCTCATTTTGGGGGTAAAAATTACTGTCCGCACATATTTTTGTGAATTCCCTGTTTTGTCTGCATTTCCAGTGATTGGACATTTTTTCTTCACTCTGGCGGTATCCCACAAATTGTTTTGTAAAGATTTATAATTACTTTTCAATTTACACTGTCCATGTTGAGTCCTATGCTCCTTTGGGAGTGGAGGGTTATGAATGATGTTGAGTCCCTAAAAGAGTTCTGTGAGTTTGTTGATGTAGAATACCAGCAACTCCTTAACCACAGCAAAAAACAATGGCAATCTTTATTTCCAGCTGTTCAAAGACTTCTACAAATGTTTTCAGCTCTCAAGTCATTCTTTCTTCCACAGAACAAACCACCAGATGTACTGAAAAAGTTTTTTGAGGATCCATTAAATGAAATCTATTAATGGCATGTTCAGTCCCTAATTAGTGTATTTCATGCTCATATTAGCAAATTAGAAAAGAAAGATAACTCCCTTATTGATGTAATGAAAATCCTTTCAACCTTGCAAGACCTTCAAGAAAGAAAGGATATCAATTTCATGCCACTCAAAGTGAAGGACATGCTAAAGCAAATGGAAAGTGATGGCTACAAATCTGAGGTGCAACAGTTTCAGTGCAATGTAGAAGCACTGTATGAAGGATGTTTAGATTATTTAAAGATGTGGATGCAGCCTTTTCAGGAATTTTCTGGGTTTAAGTGGCTAGATCTTGAAGATATCTCCTGGGAAGATGTAGAAATAAGTATAAAACTGTTGATGGAAAAAGGTGTACAAATTGATGATACTAAGTGTTTTGATCAGTTCTCTAATTTGAAGAGATTTCACTATAGTGTCCGCCCTTGTCCTCCTTTTCATGACTAAAAATTGAGGATTGTCATCCTTTTTGCGTTGAACGATATGGTAACCCTATGTATGGGGGCTACTGCAGTGGTGCTACATGCTCCACAATGAATAAAAAATGAGAAAGAAGGAAGAAGAAGAACCTCTAGTAAAGAGAAGGCCACTGTGGGTGGCATTTTACAGCTGTCTGTCCCCTCCCTACCTCCATCATCTTCCCTGCCCTCCACTCATCTAAACTTATCAGCCTCTCTTCTGCCAGTTCTTCTTTATTAGCTCTCATATAATGTCATCTTTTTCTCTCATAAAGTTGGCAGTCTGCCTCAGGCTTATCTCATCCCCATACAGTTTCTCCTTCAAAGTGGTTGTGCTGTCAGTCTGCTCCTTCCTTCCACCAGTCTTTTATCTCAAATCCTATCAACCATCAAATTAAATCCTATGAACCGCCACATCTAATCCTATGACCCACCACTTTAAATCCTATGAACCACCAAATAAAATCCTATAAACTACCACATCTAATCCTATGATTCCATCAAATCCTATTACCACCACATTAAATCCCATGAACTACCACATTAAATCTTATAAACCACCACTTCAAATCCTATAAATCACCACATCAAATCCTATAAACCACCGCTTCAAATCCTATAAATCCCTGCATCAAATCTTATAAACCACTACATCAAATCTTATAAACCACCATATCAAATCTTATAAACCAATACATCAAATCTTATAAACCACTACATCAAATCTTATAAACCACCACATCAAATCTTATAAACCAATACATCAAATCTTATAAACCACTACATCAAATCTTATAAACCACTACATCAAATCTTATAAACCACCATATCAAATCTTATAAACCAATACATCAAATCTTATAAACCACTACATCAAATCTTATAAACCACCACATCAAATCTTATAAACCAATACATCAAATCTTATAAACCACTACATCAAATCTTATAAAGCACCACATCAAATCTTATAAACCAATACATCAAATCTTATAAACCACTACATCAAATCTTATAAACCACTACATCAAATCTTATAAACCACCATATCAAATCTTATAAACCAATACATCAAATCTTATAAACCACTACATCAAATCTTATAAACCACCACATCAAATCTTATAAACCAATACATCAAATCTTATAAACCAATACATCAAATCTTATAAACCAATACATCAAATCTTATAAACCACTACATCAAATCTTATAAACCACCACATCAAATCTTATAAACCACCACATCAAATCTTATAAACCAATACATCAAATCTTATAAACCACTACATCAAATCTTATAAACCAACACATCAAATCTATCACACAAGCCTTAATATACTAGCTAAGGGGGAGGGAGGAATAAAGTGCTAGCTACCTTCCCCTTCACCACTAAGGCTATACCACTGTTGTCCTAAATAACTTATATCAAAGAACTACACACGGGCTCGTATTGCCAGAGGCATGACACAACAACAGTGGGTGACATATGACTAACGCTCATGAACAGATTATATCCCATTTATTCAATTAAACACATGATCACATATGGCCTGATGAAAAATACAACATTACGACTATATACGTGCCACAACAGGGAATGCATGTACTAATATCAATCTACAGAACAGGTAATCTGGCTACCTGTTGCCGTCATTTTTGTCGGTTCCAGAAGATGTAAATCTATTTAATATTTTTGATGGTCGAAGGTACAGAACTGTATGTTAACTCCCTGACACAGGTTGATTAGGGGTTACCTTCCCTGTGTTTATTCTTTTTTAAGACGGGATAGTTAACTGTTCTCAAATCTGTTTTGTCTACGCATGCGCTAGTTTTAGCGCGAACCGAGCAGACTTCCGTCTGTGATGATGAGCTGGTTTCCTGCCGGACGAAGATGTCCGTTGTTTTCTTCTCTGCATTATCTGGGGGAAAGATAGTCTTATGATCTTAGTGATTCTCCCCAGAGTTATTCTGTTCATCTAAAATGACGACAGGTGTTATTTGTGTATTTCTCGGAATTCTGTCCAAGGTAAAATAACTTAATTATTATGCAAAGCTTGCAGAACATTGAGTATGAACCTGTGAGTAGCGCTCACAGTTCTTGTGATCCAGAGTCCATTTTGTGTGCTTAACGTAGCCAATTAGGTCTATTGGTTGAAGTACTTTACAGAAGCACAATGAACATATATTGATATGAAACCTGCAGGATGGCGGTACGTTTCAGCATGGAAGATAATACATGCCTATGAAAAAAAGCACAGTTGTTTATCAACCATTATAAGGCCCGTCATTACGACCTATAACTTTGAGCAGAAGAAGAAGTACCTGGCAGGTGAAGCCAGGTGAAGTCTTGACTTATTTACAAGTTCACCGACTTCTATATTAAGCAACTATATTTGTTAAGGACTACCTGACGCGTTCAGTCAGGGGCCCTGAGCTATGGTAGGAAAAGAATATGTTGTCAAGCCAGCGTTATTAACATCATACCTACGAGCTATACAAAACTGATGATGTTCGATATTCCTATTCATTACCACATATGAACAGTTGTTAAAGGACAGACCATTGTCGATAACGTCCTTATAGATGAGTGGTTCAAGCTTTATATGCCAGATGTTTTGCCAGTCATTTCCAATATATATGATGTCCTTGATTCTCGTCCATTTGACTGTAACTGTTGATGTCACTGTGTCACGTAAATAAATGGTTGAAAGTTCCAGTAGTTTCTACAATTACTGACTACTGCATGTGAGTGAGTGGGTGTCTTGTTTACCTATCAAAGATCCTAAACGCATTCGTGTCTTTACACACCCACATCACTTGTCAACCATACAAACTTCGAGTACCTCACATACAAGAAATGTCTGATGTTTGTATGTCAACATGACACCCTGTTAGCACCTCAACGCCTGGTGAGCTATTCATGCATAGCAAAGCTGCTTGGCCCAGGTCGGACTGACTACAACAGTACACAGAACGGATATTGTTACGTTCCTACATAACATAACGTAAATCCCACCTTCACATTTGTGGTGACCGTAAAATATACGGTAACATTTGTGGTAGGCCAGATCAGTGGGTCTAAAGCTGTCCATTGGACTGATTGAGGACATTATTTGATGACAACACACATTGATGATGAACTACACATTGGAAACTGGACAAGATCATTTATACTGTTCAGCTCATATCAGCAACACACCTTCAACAGTTTGAAACTCGTCGATGACCTACATTGTAAACGATCACGACTCGTGTTAACATACAAGTTCAGCTGTTGTGGACAAGTCTCATCACTGTAATTTTCAATGGTGGAGCTTCCTCGCATTGCTGTAGATTGTCAGACAACATTGTTGACTAAGGCCAGGATTATATCTAAGATAAGTGGCGGTTTGTTTTTTCGGAAACTTTGTACCGTTATATTGTGAATAACTGAGCCTTCTTACAACACACTTTATTAATGCATTCTTTGTTTACATGTTCTTTGTTTACTTGTTGTGTTAGTGTGTGTCTCGTGGGCTGGTTGGGCAGGTGACTCCGTTAGAAGATACCACGTGACAGAGGTTCTATCGAGAGCGTCTTCTGTAGGGACTACGCATATTTCCCACAGCGGGAATTGCGAGCGACGTGTGTTACTACTTTTCATTTTTTTTCTTAGTTGTGATGAGATGTGTTAGTGTCGTTTTCGTTATGTTTTTCCATTCTTTGATTTTCGATTTGTTTTGTTTGTATCTGTCCGCCTCTCCTTCCTTTCATTTATTTGTATACACCCTTTTGTTTATAATAGTGTTGTGATCTGTTTTGATTTTTCACAGTTATCATTGTAATTTTTTACAACATTAGATTTAGTTAAGCTTTATTTATCATTTGACTTCTGCGAATGTTTTCGGTTGTTATACATTCTTGTCTTTGTATTGTTATCGTCTACTTGTTCATCATACACAGTCTATATATATACTTGGTCATGGACTATTATTGTTGATATGATGCACTTTTCAGATAGTGGTTATTTATGATCATATTATTATAAAGAAACAAGGTGATTATACAAGTTTTTGATTAAAAAACTTGTCTCCCACGGAGATTGGGATAGAATAAAGTGAAGTGAGTATACAAGTCTAGGATTACAGACTTGTCTCCCATTGAGGTTGGGATAAGGTAATTTATTTAATTTTTCAGGTGTAATCTCATATTATTAGACAGGATGTCTACATTAGATGTCTTTATTGAGCAAGGGAAATCCCTTGGCAAAACTGGTGACAAATTGGAAGAGTTTGCACTTGCTCAATATGCCAAGGCACAGAAGGCTGAAGAGAAAAGGATGCAAATGCAGTTGGACAGAGAAGCTGAAGATAGAAGAATACAGCAACAAAGAGAAGCTGAAGAGAGAAAACTTCAAGCTGCTGCTGAAGCTGAAAATAAAAGATTAGACAGAGAAGCTGCTGCTGCTGCTGAGGAGAGAAAATTTCAAGCTGCTGCTGAAGAGAGAAAACTTCAAGCTGAGGCTGCTGCTGAGGAGAGAAAATTTTGAGCTGCTGCTGAGGAGAGAAAACTTCAAGCTGCTGCTGAGGAAAGGAAAGCACAAATGGAACATGAGGAAAAACTATTAGCTTTGGAGTTGGAGAAATTAAAGGTGACGAATATGAGTGCTCCTCAATCAACTTCGGGTAGGATAAAGGAGAATACTTATAAGGTCAAATTACCTCCTTTCAACCTTCTTAAGGACGACATAACCTTCTACCTGGATAGATTCCAATTAACATGCGTAGCGCATAAGGTAGATAAGGAACAATATGTCGAACAACTGATGGGGTTACTTTCAGGTGAACCATTGAGTACTGTAATGGCAGTAGAGGAAACTGTTAGAACTAATTATGATGTTGTCAGGGCAACATTACTTAAGAGATATCAATTAAAAGAAGAAGATTATCATCTTCGTTTTAAGACAATGCTACCAGAAACTGGAGTAGAGTTCTCTGACTTTATTACTAAGATCCGTCTTACATTCACACGTTGGATTGAGCTGTCTAAAACAGAAAAAACATATGAGGCCCTTATGGACTTATTACTTCGAGATAAAGTTATGTCATCGGTCAATGAGTCTTTCCTTGCTTTTACACCAATACCTCGACTTTCGTCGCTTCGACTTTCGTCGCTTCACTCTTTCGTCGGTTTTCAATTCTAACTGCGTTTCCAAATTTCGTCGCTCGCTTCGCTCTTTCGTCGCATTTGGTCACAACTGCGCGTCATCTTGATTCTTTCGTCGTTCAGTCTTTGAACAGAAATCGTTCGGTGTGCACTGTTTTTTTTTTAAGTTGTCCGCATTGAATCTCTTATATTTGTCATTAAACATATTAATACTACTTATTTTTGTAATTAAAATAACAAAACTATTCATATTATATTATTTTTTGTGATTATACTGTAAACAGTTCATAGTTATTTTAGTGATAACAGTCTAATGACAGTGTTCATATCGTGATTATAAGACACGTGTACAGTTTTCATACAGTACTTTTTTGTGTGATTAGGCCTTATACAGTACTACTTATTTTTGTGCTTTAATATATTCATAATGGGTCCTAAGTGTAGTGACAAAGTTAAAAGAACCCATAAGGTTCTCAATTTGCAAGAAAAGCTTAAGCTAATCAAGCTTAATGAACAAGGCATCTTAAATGCTGAAATAGGCCGCAGGCTAGGTGTACCAAGCACTACAGTTAGCACAATTGTAAAGAACAGAGCTAAAGTGTTAGAGGAAATTAAAAACGCTTCGCCAGTGCATACCAAACTTATGAGAAAGAGGCACAATTTTAACTTCAGTCACCCCTCCCTCTAACCTTTCAGATTCCGAGCCATCAACATCAGCCCCTGCCCCAGTTAGATCTCCTTCAAAGTGCCCTTCTCCTAAAAGAATTAGATTGAAATCCTCCAGTTCTGAAGATGAGCCTCCTCAATTTTCTCCATCAGGTTTTCTAAGTCTAGAATCCCCCCTAAATTACCAACATTCAAAACTGTACATACTGTATATATTCATCGTCTACTTGCTCAAGAATGATTTTAAGGTAAGATGCTATTTACGTATTTTTTATTTTTTATTGTATTTTCTTTACTCTTATGTTTATTTCTGTTTATCTAGGTGTCGCACGCATTCGCAAGTGTTATATAGTTAGTTATTTACGTTTTTTGGCTGCCCTAATGCATTTGTAAGCTAAATAAAGGCTATGCTTCGACTTTCATCGATTTTCGACTTTCGTCATAGCTCTGGTCCCTAACCTGTCAAAAGAGTGAGGTATTGGTGTATTCATGAGCGTAAACCTAAAGACATAAAAGACATGGAAGAATACTGTTGCCAGTATGTAACTGCACATCCCCATGCTACTGTTAGCAATGCTAAGGTGAAAGAAGAATTGCCGGTTGCTTCTGCAGCACCATATGGCCCTAACTTTATGAATAAATTCCAGGGTGCTCAACACAACTTCAATAAGAAGAGCAATCGTAATTATAATCAGAATCAGGGTAACCCATCACATAATGGGTCTTCTTCAAAGAACTGGAGGTGATCTGATAGTCCTCGTTATTTTGGGTCCTATAATTATGGAAATTTGTGGAGAGGTAGTCACTATAGACACTTTCAAGGCTATCCTTCGCGGGGGCATCGTAACCAAACAGGTAAACACTATGATCATTGGGGTAATGACAATAGTGATTATGGAAACTGGGATTCGAACCAGAGCGGTGGTCAAGGTAGATCAAACTATGATAATTTCAGAGGGAATAATAATCGTGGTAGATCTCAGTACAAGAAAAAGAGATCACATCACCAGGGAAACTCGGAACAACAAGAGTCTCATGGTGTCAATAATCAGGTGAACGAGAATAAAAATTCTAATGCTGTCACTTGTGCAGCTTTTGACTTTGGGAGAGCATCTAAATGCACCCAATGCTCAACATTATTTGAACCAACCACGGTAACTACTTTAAGTTGTGGTCACCCTCTGCCCGCTCTCCCTGCTGCAATTGCGCATGACGGGAGAGGATCGCTTATCTTGCATAGAGGTCTCATGGATGGTAACCCAGTCTCATTGCTTTTTTATTCTGGGTGCACTACTATTGGGGTTAAGCAATTGCTTATAGATCCTCGCTGTGCCACAGGGAAAATAGTTAAATGTGTAACATTTGGTGGCACAGTTGAAAAGTACTCGACCGCTATTATTCACATTGCTACTCCTTTCTTTACGGGAGATGTCCATGCGTGTCTTCTACCTAACCCTATTGCGGATCTTATAATCGGTCGTATTCACGGGGTTAAGGAATGCACCCCGCAACAAATTGCTGCCTGGGAAGAACAGAATATGCAAACAGCCAATGCAGTGGTAACAAGAGCACAAGCTCTTATTCCTCAAACTTCATCTACTGAAGTTAATGAAGTAGTTAGCCAAGATGATCACTTGGAGATTTCGCATGACTCGTTTGTGAAACTACAAGAAAAAGACCCTTCTTTAAAGAAATTCTTTCTTCTCGCTAAAAACGGTGATCCGAATCAAAATACAAATCACAAATCATATATCACTATGAAGAATGGTATACTAGTGCGTATGGTACAACACTCAGACACGACTATGCATTCTCAAATTCTCGTGCCCAAAAGTATGAGAGCTTTAATTCTTCAACATGCACACGATTCTCAGTGTGCTGGACACATGGGTTTTTCCCGAACTAAGTCGAGAGTTCTGTGATCTTTCTTTTGGCCATTTGTCAATAAAGACATACGAATTTATTGCCGGTCTTGCAAAATATGTCAAGAGGTAAAGTCTAGAGGTCCACGTCATGCTGCGCCTATTCAGGCAGCAGACATTCCTATCCGGCCGTTTCAGAAAATGGCCATAGATATCATTGGCCCTTTTAAGACTAAATCGGCCAGGGGACATCAATTTATCCTTACGTGCGTTGATATGTGCACGCGTTGGCCAGAGGCTATTCCTCTTAAGAGCATTTCCACTGCTGATATCGCAGACGCTCTTTGGCTTATATTTTCTCATTTAGGTTTTCCTGGGGAAATATTGTCAGACCATGACACACAATTGATATCAGAGACAATGTCGCAGGTAATGTCTACTCTGCACATTAAGAGATCTCTGAGTAGTATTTATCACCCAATGTCTAATGGGTTAGTTGAGCGTCTCAATAGAACACTCAAGAACTTACTGGGAAAGATAACTGAGGATCATCCTCAGGATTGGGACAGGGTCCTACCCGCGGCTCTCTTTGCCTATAGGGAGGTCCCCAACAAACATACAGGATTTTCTCCTTTTGAACTTGTCTTTGGCGCGCGACCGCGCGGTCTTATGTCTTTGCTGCATGATCTTATAACTGCTGATAATATCGACAATGACACACAATCTTCATATGAGTATGTCATTGCTCTCAAAAAAAAAATTATTGAAGCATGCAAGCTAGCAACTTCATCATCCAAATTTGCTAAGGAAAAGGCAAGGCTATTTGCTAATAAGAAGAGACGCCTGCGTCAACTTTGTCCTGGAGACAAAGCGTTTGTTTTACTTCCTTCTAGGGAGAACAGACTGCTTATTACATGGAAAGGCTCATATACAATAGTCTCGAAGATTTCCGATGTCGACTATGTTGTCGATATTGATGGAAGGCATAAAACCTTCCATATAAATATGCTTACGGAATATCATGAGCGACCAGACTATTTGCAGCCTATTTTTCAGGCGACGGACGATTCTCCAGTCCAACAAGGTCATATCTCATCCCTGTCGGTTATACAGGATGAGGAAACTACTTTTTCAGATGTTAACCTACCTCTTCCTATGATTCCACTTACTTCTACGGAATCATGGAGAAACGTTACTGTTTCTTCTAATTTGTCTTTTGAGGAACAGCGACAAATATCTTCTACGCTACAAGTATTTCAGGATGTCCTTACCAACATTCCTGGACACACACATGTCATTGAGCATGACATTATACTTACTGATCATACTGTGATCAGAGTAAGACCATATCCTATTCCTATTCATTTTCAAGCACAAGTCGAGAAAGAATTGGATGAAATGATACAATTGAAGATAATTGAACCATCCACCTCAGCATACTCTTCATCCATGGTTATTGTTCGAAAGAAAGACAATAACATACGCCTTTGCGTAGATTATCGCAAATTAAACCAAGTTACAAAGTTCGATGCTGAACCTATGCCTTTATTAGAAGATCTACTTATTAGACTTTCTAACTCTCGATTCTTTACTAAGCTTGACTTATCAAAAGGCTATTGGCAAGTTCCGTTAACTAAACACGCCAAACCTTTCACTGCTTTCTCAACACCTAGGGGTTTGTTTCAGTGGAATTTTATGCCTTTTGGGCTTATGAACGCCCTGGCTACTTTCGTATGCATGATGCGTCGAATTCTCTCATATCGTTCTGATGTCATTGCATACTTAGATGACATCTGTCTTTTTAGTAACACTTGGGAAGATCACTATTTGGGATTAAATGAATTACTGTCAACTCTACGCGAGCATAATTTGACTGCAAAACAATCTAAAACCTTTGTTGGGTTTAGCCAAATTTCTTTCCTGGGTCATCGAGTTGGTCATGGTCTATTGAAGACAGAGGACCAAAACATTTCTAAGATATTAAATATCTCGGTGCCTAAAACAAAGAAACAAGTACGTAGTCTTTTGGGATTAATACAATTCTACGGAAGATTCATTAAGAATCTATCCTCTATCATGGCACCACTCTCAACCCTATTGAAGAAAGGGTCTCATAACATGGTGCGCTGGTCTCAAGAATGTCAAGCTTCATTGGATCAGATTAAGAATTTGTTCTCATCCCCATCTATCTTAAGACTACCTATTGCTGATAAGACTTTTGTTCTTCGTAGTGACGCCTCATCCACAGGGATCGGAGCGGCACTAATGCAAGAGTATTCAGGAACTCTGCATCCTGTAATGTATATTTCTAGGAAACTGAATGCGGCAGAAAGGAATTACTCGGTTTTAGACCGTGAGTTGTTGGCTATGGTTTGGTCAATCCTTAAGTTACAAAGATTCCTTCTTGGTGCGCATTTCATTGTGGAAACAGACCAAAAAGCTCTTACAGCTATTCAGTGTAAGAATTTGAAGAGCTCGAGATCTACTCGATATGCTATTGCTCTTCAACCTTTTCATTTCACGGTGCGAGCTATCCGTGGTCTGGATAATGTGATGGCAGACATACTGTCTAGATGCCCACATGAGTCCATTTAAGTCTTGTGTCCTACTTTTTCCTGATACACTGCTAGACATATGTCTCTTCACTATACATATATATATTAACACATTTGTTGTCAACTTGGAGTTGTAAATTAATTGTTTTCTTTCTCTATTACCATCTTTAGTGTAATGGAGAAGGTTGAGTTGACATAATATAAAGGTCGAAAAAAATTAATGCGGCCACATGTAACATGTATTAGTAATTATAGTACATTATAGCATGTTGCTAATTGTGTTATTTATATTGTTCTCAGCGCAAACTAGTACCAGGTACGGAGTGCTTTGAGAATCATGACGATGCTGCTTACATGATCTACAACATACAGAATTGATTTATACTTGGTGGATATCATCTTATAGTTGTTAGAGTATACACTTCAATTGTCATATGTATATAGAATAACTTTACAAATTTTGATTATGTCCATCCATTAGATGATAGTCATTATATAACATGACACTTTTATAGATTTATATGTTTGTATGACTTTGCAAGATATGTTATCATTCGCATCACTATAACATTGCAATTTTTTAAAATATGTATGTGATTTTTGTTAGCATCGCCAGATGTTTATTTGCTGGTACCTTCCAGATATATTTTACTTCGAGAAAATATTTTCTCTTATTTTGTGAGGTGAACTTTTGTTCTCGCTAGACGCGCTATTGTGCGTTGATGGGGCCTGACATTATGTCGTTATATTTATTGATCCTTTCATCGGCGCATCATTCATGCGTTATGAGCTTGTTGCATCTCGCTCATTGATGTATTTTAAAAAAAAAAAAGTTTCATTTTTTTTATCCGGAGGGGGTGGTAGTCTGTTGCCGTCATTTTTGTCGGTTCCAGAAGATGTAAATCTATTTAATATTTTTGATGGTCGAAGGTACAGAACTGTATGTTAACTCCCTGACACAGGTTGATTAGGGGTTACCTTCCCTGTGTTTATTCTTTCTTAAGACGGGATAGTTAACTGTTCTCAAATCTGTTCTGTCTACGCATGCGCTAGTTTTAGCGCGAACCGAGCAGACTTCCGTCTGTGATGATGAGCTGGTTTCCTGCCGGACGAAGATGTCCGTTGTTTTCTTCTCTGCATTATCTGGGGAAAAGATAGTCTTGTGATCTTAGTGATTCTCCCCAGAGTTATTCTGTTCGTCTAAAATGACGACAGGTGTTATTTGTGTATTTCTCGGAATTCTGTCCAAGGTAAAATAACTTAATTATTATGCAAAGCTTGCAGAACATTGAGTATGAACCTGTGAGTAGCGCTCACAGTTTTTGTGATCCAGAGTCCATTTTGTGTGCTTAATGTAGCCAATTAGGTCTATTGGTTGAAGTACTTTACAGAAGCACAATGAACATATATTGATATGAAACCCGCAGGATGGCGGTACGTTTCAGCGTGGAAGATAATACATGCCTATGAAAAAAAGCACAGTTGTTTATCAACCATTATAAGGCCCGTCATTACGGCCTATAACTTTGAGCAGAAGAAGAAGTACCTGGCAGGTGAAGCCAGGTGAAGTCTTGACTTATTTACAAGTTCACCAACTTCTATATTAAGCAACTATATTTGTTAAGGACTACCTGACGCGTTCAGTCAGGGGCCCTGAGCTATGGTAGGAAAAGAATATGTTGTCAAGCCAGCGTTATTAACATCATACCTACGAGCTATACAAAACTGATGATGTTCGATATTCCTATTCATTACCACATATGAACAGTTGTTAAAGGACAGACCATTGTCGATAACGTCCTTATAGATGAGTGGTTCAAGCTTTATATGCCAGATGTTTTGCCAGTCATTTCCAATATATATGATGTCCTTGATTCTCGTCCATTTGACTGTAACTGTTGATGTCACTGTGTCACGTAAATAAATGGTTGAAAGTTCCAGCAGTTTCTACAATTACTGACTACTGCATGTGAGTGACTGCCATCAATGGTACCTATACCTTGTAGCGGTATGGCAGCTTGCGTACCCTGATAATCCCCAGAGCTATGCCAGTGGGAGTTTTACTCCTGGTAGGTTCAACCAAGCTGGACTGGTCTGTGTGGGTAGGGGTCAGACAAAAGCTGGTACCCTGGTCTTCCAGGTTGGGGGTTTTAGCATAGGGCTGACACCCCTGTCTATGTAAAAAAAATAATGAAGTTACGGAAACAACATCAAATGAACAAACTTTGCTGTGGGATGGACATTCGGAGTCTGTGGCTCGTATGACTGTCAGTGGTGAAAGCCGAAAGGAAGCCACTGACATGAAAACGGATGTCCTGACCGCAAAACAGGATACAAGAATAGGATTTTGGAATGTCAGGACAATGTACGAGACAGGTAAACTAAGACAGGTCATGGCAGAAATGAGAAACTATAGGTTACACATCCTGGGGATAAGCGAGAGCAGATGGACAGGGGCAGGAAAAGTTAAAACAGCAACAGGAGAAACAGTACTTTACTCTGGCAGAGAGGATGGACAGCACAGTGAAGGCGTAGCCATTATTCTACAGAAAGGGATAGAAAGGACATTACTGGAATGGAAACCCATCAACAACAGACTGATACGATTGAGATTGAGATTCACCAACACTACAATAATACAATGCTACGCACCAACGAATGATAGCGATGAGGAGGTCAAGGATGAATTCTATCAACAACTGCAGAAAGAAATGGAGGACACACCTAGATATAATCTTGTTATAGTAATGGGAGACCTCAATGCGAAAGTTGGTACACACAATACATATAATGAAAGAACAATGGGGAAATGCGGCAGCGGAACAGCAAACGAAAATGGGGATAAGCTAATAAGTTTCTGTAGCATTAACAACCTGGTCATTGGAGGAACACTTTTCCCACATAAGGAAATTCACAAGTTAACATGGGAATCACCAAATGGTCGGGACAGAAACCAGATAGACCACATCATGGTTAACGGTAGATGGAGACATGCATTACAAGATGTGAAGGTAAGAAGAGGTGCAGATGTGGGAAGCGATCACCATTTAGTAGTTGCAAAACTGAAAGTGAAACTAAGAAGGGCTGGACCAACTGTAACTACACAGAAAAGGTTTGACATCAGCAAATTGAAGGACCCCCTTACCAGAAAAGCTTTTGCGGCCGACATTAAGAAACGATATCAATTTGCCAAAAGCAAGGAAAAGACATTGACTGATGATATAGACCAGAATTTTAACACCATTTCAACAATATATAAGGAAAGTAGCAAATCATGCTTAGGATTCCAGGAAAGGAAGAAGCAAGACTGGATAACACCAGAAACACTAAACACCATAAAGATGAGAAAGCAGGGAAGTTAAACGCCAAACCCGAGCCAACAAAAGGAATTTCCTAGACGATCTTGCAAAACAGGCAGAAGAGGCAGCACTGAGAAATGAACAAAGCACAGTATACAAAATAACTAAATTCATCAGCGGAAAACAAGGTGCAAACAATATTACATTAGTAAGAGATAAGCAAGGAAATCTCATTAAGACAGCAGAGGGACAGGAAACAAGATGGGCAGAGCACTTCAGAGAAACTCTGAACAAGGAAATACCAAAGACACAATTGAATGTTCTTGAGGCTGAAAACGATCTAGATGTAAATACAGACATTCCACGAAAAGAAGAAATCATCACAGCAATCAAAGGGTTAAAGAACGGTAAAGCTCCAGGCCATGATAACTTAAATGCAAAGCTATTTAAGACAGACCCTGAGCTAGCAGCAGAACTATTAGAACCACTATTTGCACAAGTGTGGAAAACGGGGACAACACCATCAGAGTGGAACAAAGGAATAATTGTCAAATTGCCCAAGAAGGGAGATCTTTCAGACTGCAATAATTGGAGAGGAATCACTCTTCTCTCAGTTCCCAGCAAAATACTAGGCAGGATAATTATACAGAGAATTTCAAAGGCAGTAGACTACAAACTGAGGAAAGAACAAGCAGGATTTAGAAAGAACAGAAGATGTGTAGACCATATATTCACTCTCAGGAACATTATAGAGCAGTGCTCAGAATGGCAAAGACAGCTTTACATAAATTTTGTTGATTTTGAAAAGGCTTTTGACAGCATACATAGGGACAGTCTATGGAAAATACTGAGGGCTTATGGAATTCCAAGCTGCATAGTGTCAATCATAAAAAGCCTCTATGCCAACTTTACGTGTAGTGTTGGGCAGAGCAACCTAACCTTCGAGGTGAAGACAGGAGTACGACAGGGATGCCCCTTATCAACCACTCTATTTTTAACAGTCATAGACTGGGTGATGCGCCAAACAACAGAGGGCAGTCCAAGAGGAATAAGATGGACTACATTTTCAACATTGGAAGATCTGGAATATGCAGATGACATTGCACTACTAGCACATTCACATCAACACATCCAGGAAAAAACGGATAGACTTAATAAATTTAGCCAGCAGGTGGGCTTGAACATCAATTTAAAGAAGTCTGAGGTCATGACGCTCAATGTGAGCAACCCTGAGCCCATATCAGTAAGGAATCAGCAACTGGTACAGACAGATACCTTCACATACCTAGGAAGCATAGTAACACCAGATGGTGGGGCAGGCAAAGACATCAACATCAGAATGAATAAGGCAAGAACAGCCTTCTTTAGCCTAAATAACATCTGGAAGTCCTCCCAATACAGCACAAGCACAAAATTAAGATTATACCAGAGTTGCGTGCTTTCTGTGCTTCTCTATGGTGCGGAATGCTGGAGAGTCACAGAGAAAGAAATGTCAAAATTGTCCTCTTTTCACACAACATGCCTAAGAAAAATTCACCAAATCTTTTGGCCGAATACCATCACCAACCAAGATCTGCTTACTCGTAGCAAGCAAGAGGACATGCATACCATCATAGCTGGCAGACGCTGGAGCTGGGTTGGTCATGTCCTCAGAAGAGACCCCGATGCCATCACAAGAACAGCTATGCTTTGGACCCCTGAAGGAAAGCGAAAGAGAGGCCGACCAAAAACAACTTGGCGGAGGACTGTGGAGGCTGAGATGCAAAGAATGAACCAGAGTTGGGGCACTGTACGAAGGATGGCCACCGACCGAGCAAAGAGGAATCAATTTGTTGTTGCCCTACAAGACGCCACTACGTGTGATGGCCACTGACTGCTTTGACGGTCGGTGGTTAAGGATCGAAGAAGAAGAAGCATGTGAGTGAGTGGGTGTCTTGTTTACCTATCAAAGATCCTAAACGCATTCGTGTCTCTACACACCCACATCACTTGTCAACCATACAAACTTCGAGTACCTCACATACAAGAAATGTCTGATGTTTGTATGTCAACATGACACCCTGTTAGCACCTCAACGCCTGGTGAGCTATTCATGCATAACAAAGCTGCTTGGCCCAGGTCGGACTGACTACAACAGTACACAGAACGGATATTGTTACGTTCCTACATAACGTAAATCCCACCTTCACATTTGTGGTGACCGTAAAATATACGGTAACACTACCACAATCCTAAAATGGACACAGCGCCATCATGCAGGAAAAACCTACATAGTAACACTGACTATGAAAATTCATGACCGAAACTTAGCATGTACCAAACTCAGCGCTAAGTAAATAACCACTTCCCTGGAATCCTTAATAGCAGAAATAGCTTACACTAGAAATAGGGCTCAAATGGCGGGCACCGCGTCACTCTCCTATATATCACAGACAGCCGAAGCTGGCATACCAAAAACTGCGTCCGCCATGGATGGCAGTCAAATCTCCACTGACTATATTCGCGCCAGCCTTGCGCATTCCGTTACTTCCGCTGATCACATGTCTCCGTTGATCACATGACTATCAGGACAGTTTTTGACCGTCTAACAATCAAGAAATATGGCCTAGAAATACGCTGTGACAAAATCCTATAAACCACCACATCAAATCCTATAAACACCACATTTATTGTCTCACCTCGCACTCATTCTCTGCTGAGCAGTTAGAAGATTTCGAAGTTCTGTCACCATCTGCCTGTGAGCATCCTCTGTTGTCTGCAGTTTGACCTCCATGTCTCTGATCTTCACATGCTGTTCTTGTTCCACCAGGGCAAGCTTTCAGAGATTGAAACAACAAACAAAATAAAACCATTGTGCATTTAAAAATCAGTAGCATGCAGTTTTCTGCTATGTAGTGCGTAACCGCTGAGGTCACTACGATGTTTAGAGCAGAGCACAATTTTCCAGTCCTAGTTAAGCAACAATAACCCTGAGGATAGCCCAGAACTAGATACTGTTTAACCTTTTGGAACATTCCACATTTACCTGTCGTAATATGCTTAGGCCTACTTAATATTTACAAATTGTGTAACCTTCATCATTATCATTTTCTTGCTTGCTCCCTGCGGAGCAAGCAGCCACTACTGCAGCTGACTCCCCTTGCAGGAAGCCTGCCCCAAAACATTTATGTGCTTTTGCAGCAGTGGTTTCTGCAGTAATCTGTTTTACATGATGAGGTTGACAGCCCCACCCACAGCCTCATATAAGATGCCTTGTATGACATGCCTGAGGGGGCAGCAGTTCTATTCATTCTTTGTCTCATCGTAGACCGTTCAAATACTTTATGAGTGCTGATATTATATGCCGCCGTAGCTGATTATGTTGTGAATTATTATATAATATACTGTCTGATGATCTAGTTTTTCATTTTAATATACTTTACTTCTTAATTGTAATCAGATGCTGTAAATGTATGTTATACTACTTATAATGTTGCATCGCCATTAAACTAATACCTTAAGTATGTTGGAGAATGTCTGGATAACTAGCAATAAAAGGTAAGAGGAAGGGCAAAATGCAAGACGGGCCTATATACACGATTCTCATCTATCAGTCAATACCCTTTACCTCCCTAAGGAGCATAGGTTATAAAGCTGGATCTCGTATAGTGGAGGCGTTAACAATTCACTCCCTGTGGCAGTATCTGCTTGGGACTCAAAGCCGCTCACCTCTGGGAAAATTTTCCACATACGCTGACAACACACGAAGTCCCTAGTCATTCAACAGCAGATTTCCAATATTTCACGAGTTCTTATTGTATGCCACCATAATCTGATTATGTTTCAAGTGATTTCTAATTGACTGTATGAGTGGTTTAGATTTTGTTTGTTTGTCTTTTTGGTTTCTTTTTTAAATTACTTTCTTTTACTTTTTATTTAATTTTAATTTTTTTTTTTTTAACATCCTTAAATTTGATCATGACTGAATATTACAAATGTATGCTATTTTTTTCCTTGATAATGTTGTATGCTTAAATAATGCTTAAAATACATGTGCGACTGAAAGGATACTGTATACAAGATGACAGAGAGAGGAAGGACAGAATGTAAAACAGGTCTGCGTGCCCAATTATTAACCCTTTTAAAATAAAGTTTGTTTGTTCGTTCGTTCGGTCTTCAGGGACCCCCGGGAACTACATGGGTCTAGTCCATAAATACAAATTGTATAACTCCGAAGAAATGTCCACAACCTCATACTGTATATCCTCCAATGACAGTCCACAAGCTCACATAATGTACTACCGAAGGTCCACAACTAAACAATTCATAACTGATGCTCCACAACTAAAAATTTAATGTAACGACTATCACTGACTCACTTCTTTCATGAATTTCCGCTGCGCACCATTTCTTTCCTGCTGGGCTTCTATCAACTTTTTGTCCATGTCATTCAGTTTGTTTATGCTGCTCACGCGATCCTCGTTGATCACTTCAAACTCTGACTGGATGCTGGAAAGTCTCTCTTGCAGCTGTTTGATCTCTGCCTCCCTCTGGTGTTTCTGCTGTTTATTGCTACAGATGAAAACAGCAACTGTTTAAAATTACATGAATATTTTACGCCTTTGCTTTTTTTTTTGTTTAAAACGTTTATTTTTTACTTTATGGATATTTTTGCTTCAAATCTGAAAATAGATTCTAAAACTATTTTTATTTAAATCAAATGAAAACAAATTTCATATCTGATAAACTTTTTAATCTTGAGTAAACATTTAATTTGTACCGATCAGCGTTCTGTAAGTAACCGATATTTTGGTTTTTAGGTTCCTTTCTTTCATAGCACCTTAAATAATTCCATTACAACTGTCAGACTCACTCCATAGTTAGCTTGTCAACTTGTGCCTGAAGACTATCAATCTTCATGTTAGCCTCATCTCTTGCTCGTTCTGCATCGATGGCCCTCTTGTTCAGCTGCTGGTATGCTTCCTTTGACCTGGAACCTTCCACCATTCCCTCTTTGTAAATCTAAACACATAAATAAAAAGCCTGTTTAATTAAGATCAAGCTAGCAATAAAATGCAGCTCCGAGACTACAACATTAGAGATGAAATCTAAAATAATGGACACTAGTTTAACCTGAAACCAATGTTCACAATTCTTTTTTTAAAGATATTTGAAAATGTAAGAGAAAAAATAAATATTAGACACAACCAAAATTATGACAAATATTCAAAAGAAAAAACTGGAAATCCACAGAGTAAATCACCAAAAACAGAAGAGCACAAATAATCAATACAAAAAAACTACAAAGCTAGAACTACACTATGTAAATTTTTAAAAATAAAAAAAAGCACTTTTGGCTATTTACGAAAAGTTATTTTAAAATTTGTTCACCACTTTATTTTGCCTTTTCTGTCTTTGTGGTAGAATAAAGACCTTGTTAATTCTACAAAATGAAGACAACAAGAAAATAACAAACCTGCTGCAGCTCTGATTCTACTGCTCTCTTCTCCCTGAGAAGTCTATCAAGGCGGGACTGTTTCTCAACTCCTTCCTGAAAGTTTATAAACACTTTTACTAGGCAGTAGTAATTATTTTCTAAAACTTTCACCGAGACAATTGATATTATGCATGTCAGTTTTCTGTGCTACTGAGATACAAAATACATTTCATAATGGAAGTTATGAGTAATGAACTGAGATAAATGTTCTTATGTTGCAAGTTATGTACTGAACTTGAGTAATGAATGAATTCCAAGCATATTAAACTAACTTGTGTTATCTGCTTATGAAGCTGTCAACTGAACTACTACATGCATCATATACATATGCATGGGGGCATATCTGGTGTCATCCTTATATGACCACCAGCTAAGTACAGTGCTACATTATACACATGTAGCAGTGAACCTGTCTGTGAGGCTAATTACACCCTCATTGACTTTTGAAATCATCCACACACTTCCAGGGATTTCCCCAGTGGTGAAACATGTTGAGAACCCAACATTGCACACTAAGCTTGGAGGAGTCACTTGAGCCTCAGATGTAACTCTGGCTTTTACCTGGTTGCCTGCATGCAGGAGGATCTCACTGTGGACCCATGATAGGCAGGGGGAGCTGAGAAGTTAAGGTGACCAGATATCCCGATTTTTCCAGGACAGTCCCAAATTTATACCCTTTGTCTCCAATTTTTTTAAAGGTCATTCAGGATGCCGATTTGTTCTGGATTCGGCCAAGCTGTCACGGTTTAGAGAATTTTTCTTGACATAAAGGAATTTTTGAAGGTCGGGAAGTTAAGTTGATAATATTCAGTCTCTTTGACATTACCAACGCTGTGCACAATGCTCATCGCAAATGGCAGTGTCACACCTTATTTCCTATGGACGATTATGCGCGGTGATTGGGTTTTGAGGTTATGTCGACTGTGTAGATCGGCAGGTTACCGTAGGTTGCTTTTCGTTTGCGATTTTCATGAATAATTTTGCTTTTACTAAAAACAGAAATAGGTCCAAAGAAGCTTAACTGCACCTTTAATGAACTGCTACAAAAGAAATTTCCATTCATCACAAAGACCAGTATCTAGGACTCTCAAGTGTGGTGCAATACATGTGCGTCGAGTTTTTCCATCAGCCATAGCGGACGTGGTGATATTAAAACTCACTTAAACAGTGATAAATACAAAAGAACAATTTCTACAGCTGCATCTAGCTCATCATTAACAACTTTTTTAGGCCTGAGAAAATTGGTAATAAGGATGAGCAGCTAGCAGCAACTGAAGGTGCTTTCGTATATCACACAGTTTCACACAATTTAAATGTGTTGCACTGTGATCTAGAAAAGGCTAAATTTATTTCAGTATTGACAGATGCATCCAATCATAAAGAGATCATGATTTTTCACGTGCTAGTCAGGTATTTTCTTTTTTTCTTCTTTTTTTTCTTTTTACTTCTTTGTTTGCTTCTGTGTACACCTCTTGAGCCCCGGCCCCGGAACCCCTTTCCACACCGTTTTGACCCGCTGCCAACAGCCTTCTGCACTCTCCACATCCTCCAACCGCCGGAGCACCTGGAACCTGTTGGACACCGCGACCGCAAACCCGTCTCTTGTCTCCCGATTTCCCAGCTGTCCTACACTAAACCGTTGTCTACAATTTTGCACTGCCGCATATCTCCCGAGTTTCATCCCCACCTTGGCCACCAGAAGATGGCGATCCGACGCCACATCTGCCCCTCTACACACCCTTACATCCCGCAATGACGATCCAAACCCCTTCCCTATGCACACATGATCGATCTGACCCTCTGCTCCACGGTCTGGCGACATCCATGCCGCCCTGTGCACTCTCTCACGTGGAAACACGCCTCCTCCCACAGCCAGCCGACCTGAAGCACAGAAGCCTGCGAATAGCTCTCCACCCTCATTCACCACTCCTAGCCCATGTTTTCCCACGACCCCCTCAAATCCGGCATTGACTGTACCCATCCCTGCACCCACGTCACCCATCAAAACCGCGATGTCTCCCCTTTTTACCCCATCCATAATTTCCTGTAGTTCAGCACAAAATGCCTCCCTCACAGACTCCTCCCCGTCATCAGCCGGTGCACAACATTGGACGACATTGACATGAATTTTCCCTTTAGCTGTTCTGAAAATAGCTGTTACCATTCTGGGTCCCACAGCTTCCCACCCAATGAGTGCCCTCCGTGCCTCCCTAGATAACATAAGAGCCACCCCCCCCACTGTGGTGTGAACTCTCGTCTTCGTGTCCTGAGGACAGCACCAATTCACCCGTGATGAGTCTCTTCCTGTCCACCCCCCCCCCACCCCGTTTCACACACTCCCAGAACCCCGATTTCGCATTCCCCCACCTCCGCCGCCACCCGTGCCACCCTCCCCCGTTCGCCCAATGTCCGAACACTCCAGGTGCCAAATCCGGAAGTTCTCCTAGAAGAAAGAAGGTTAGTCAGCAACACAGACTCCTTTCAGCTTTCTCTGTGTTGCATCATACGCCTCCCCGCGAGAGGACCTTCCCCTGTCTTAAGATAAGAATGAGAAACTGCTCAGCAATATACAAGAGCAAATGAAGAGGTGGACAGAATATTTTGGGGGCCTTCTCGGTAGACCGGCTCCGCAGGGCCCGCCGGACGTCCGGCCAGCGGAGGAGGAGCTACAGATTAGCGGTGGGGGACCGGCGGGGGAAGAGATGGAGAAGGCCATGGGGCTTCTGGGGGATGGAGGGGCGTCTGGACCTGATGGCATTCCAGCGGAGGCCGTCAGGGCAGATGTCGACACGGCTACAGAGATGTTATATGGATTACTTGGTGGGGTCTGGGAGGGGGAGGAGATGCCGGCGGAGTGGAGGGGGGGGATATCTGGTTGGGTTGCCTGGGGGGGGGAGGTCTACAAGAGTGCACAAATTGTAGAGGAATGATGTTGCTGTCAGTGCCGGGAAAGGTATTGAACAGGATTGTCCTTGGGAGATTGAAGGAGTCCATGGACGGGAGATTGAGAGATGGGCGGGCGGGTTTTCGACAGGGCGGATCATGTGCAGACCAGATGGCCACTTTGAGAATAGTGGTTGAACGGGGTCTGGAATGGGGTTCACCACTGTACATCGGATTTGTGGACTGCGAGGGGGCATTTGACGGTGTGGACAGGGAGTCACTTTGGAGGTTGATGAGGCATTGTGGAGTTCCCCTGGGGATCGTTAATTTGATAAAGAAAACCTGTGAAGACATGGCGTGTGGAGTTCTTCGTGAAGGACGGCTTACAGAACCGTTTGGGATGGGGGCGGGAGTGCGGCGGGGATGCCTCTTGTCTCCATTTCTTTTCTTGCTGGCAATGGATTGGGTTGTGGGATCATCGACAGCACACGGCGGAAATGGAGTCCGGTGGACTCTGACTGGGCAGTTGGGTGGTCTGGATTTTGCTGATGATTTGGCTCTCCTGTTCCATGGCCGTGGTCAGATGCGGGACAGGTTGAGGGCACTCGATGGGAGGTCACGGCAATTGGGTCTGAGAGTGCACAGGGAAGGGACAGAGATAATGCGAGTGAATGCGGGTGGTGAGAACAGGGTTGAGCTTGGGGAAGCGCCAGTGCAGGATGTGGGGTCGTACACATATCTTGGCGGTAGTGTGGATAGAGTTGGGGGGACGGACGGCGATGTCAAAGTGGGAGTGCAGAAAGCAGGAGGGGCTTTCATTGCGTTGGGAAATGTATGGAGATCGGGAGAGGTGGGATCCAGCGCGAAAATGGGGGTCTTCGGCTCAGATGTGAGGTCGGTCCTGTTGTGTGGCTCGGAGGCATGGGGAGCAACAGGGACGGCGGCCAGGGGGCTACAGACTTTCATGGGTGGGTGCTTGCGTGGAGTGGAGGGATTGGAATGGTGTGACAAGGTTGCCGATGTGGGGCTGATGGCGGGAGCTGGACGGGTGCCGGTGGGGCGGGAGATGAGAGGAAGACGATGGCGATGGATAGGACACACACTGAGGAAACCTGTTGGTGGCATTACAGGGCGGTCCTTGTTCTGGGGCCCCCGGGGCGGGAGAGGCGGAGGGGGACCGGGGGGTGCATGGAGAGGAGAGTTGGAGACGGAGGTGAAAATGATGGGGAGAACATGGAAAGAACTTGAGATGATGGCACGTGACAGGAGGACTTGGCATGTGTTTGTTGAAGGCCTATGCTCCTTTGGGAGTGGAGGGTTATGAATGAATGATAGTCAGGTATTTTGATTACAAAACTGGAGTGAAAATTAAAATATTGCAGCTAAAACGATTGCTAATAAAACTTGGCCAGCTCAAAGATGGGTTGAAATGGTCTCTCACTTCAACAAAAACGATTGCTAATAAAACTTGGCCAGCTCAAAAATGGGTTGAAATGGTCTCTCACTACAACAAAAATGATTGCTAATAAAACTTGGCCAGCTCAAAGATGGGTTGAAATGGTCTCTCACTTCAACAAAAACAATTGCTAATAAAACTTGGAAAGCTCAAAAATGGGTTGAAATGGTCTCTCACTTCAACAAAAACTATGTTCCTTTCTCAAATGTACTTAAACTGGTACAGTAAATGGAGCTCATGGCTTCAACTCAACACATTTCAGAATGGCAAAAAAGACACAGTAAAAGCCTAGACCTGCAATGTAGATAATACCAAGGACGCCTTCAACTTGGTATTGGCTGCAAAAGCGCGAAAAGCTCAGAAGTCCTAGTTAAACAACAACAGCATCATACATAATGATATAAGCTATGTCCTTCATAATATGTATTTATAATATGTATTCAAAATATGTATATGATGTCCTTCATCATATGTATTTAAATAAGTTATTGTTATTGTTGTTCAGAATCAACATCATTGCACTCCGGGCAAGCCCACAGGTGATCAGTCTCCCTCAGCAAATGTTGAAGGGTATGAATGCTAACAGTTCCTGTTGCCCGCTCATTGTACATATGCCAGATGCATCCTCTCATTCGTTCATTCCTGCCAGTCCCACGCCTAATGCCAAACTCCAGCAATCTCAGCCGTGATGATTCATCGATTGCAGTGTCATTCTCTAACAGGTGATCATTAATTGTCTTCAGTATCTCTCCCTAAATAAGTTATGTCCTTCATCATATGTATTTTAAAAAGTTATGTCCTTCATCATGTGTATTTAAATAATTTATTTCTTCATCATATGTATTTAAATAAGTTATGTCCTTCATCATTTGTATTTAAATAAGTTATTTCTTCATCATATGTATTTAAATAAGTTATGTCCTTCATCATTTGTATTTAAATAAGTTATTTCTTCATCATATGTATTTAAATAAGTTATGTCCTTCATCATATGTATTTAAATAAGTTATGTCCTTCATCATTTGTATTTAAATAAGTTATTTCTTCATCATATGTATTTAAATAAGTTATGTCCTTCATCATATGTATTTAAATATGTCCTCTGTATTTTAAACAAAACCAATAGCAAGTGGTGACTTTACCAGACGTAAGGTGCCATCACTGGCAGACTTGGTCTAGTATCAGTAATACTGCTAAATACAATCAATATCATCATAACTTTCCTTCTTGCTCCCTACTGAACATCGAGCAACCATTGTAGCTGGCTCCTTGCAGGAAGCCTGCACAAAGCTTTCACATACTCTTACAGCAGTAGTTTCTGTGGCAATTTGTTTTATATGATGAGGTTGCCAGCCTCATTTTACTCGTCTCTACGACACACCTGATGGAGCAGTATTCCTATACTTTTTTTGTCTCATAAAGGACCCTCAGGAACTGCAAGGGGCTATAATGAATATGATGAGCCCAAAAGCAGCTTCATGCAAAATATCTTGCAATCATTAACCATTGCAAATTGTTATTAATAAACTAAAGTGATTAATCTAACTAAACAAATGTTAACATTAGATTGCCTATCAACCTCCAGAATATGCCTCTCATAATCACAAGTAATATATTCCTTGTCTTTGTTATTCTTTGTGACTGGCTAAGTTCTTGTGGTTTTATAGTGCTATTCACTCACAATACTGACATCTGCACTGTTTTTTCCTTTTTTTTTTAATTTTCAGAAAATGTCTGCTTGTACACTCCCAGCAGAAGCACACATTATGTTCTATAGAAAGGACAGCTAGCCCCACTCCCAGCAGAAGCACACATTATGTTCTATAGAAAGGACAGCTAGCCCCACTCCCAGCAGAAGCACACATTATGTTCTATAGAAAGGACAGCTAGCCCCACTCCCAGCAGAAGCACACATTATGTTCTATAGAAAGGACAGCTAGCCCCACTCCCAACTCTCCTTAGTCACCTTTTACGACACGTCTGGTAGGTTACGGAGTTACTATTCTTTCCTCCCATGTCGGGCCCCCAAAACACATACGTTTAAATGTGAGTATACAATCTTACCAATTCTAGTGCATGGAGTTCCTCAGTTAACCTTGTTATCTGTTCATTGCACTGTTTTCTGACATTGTCCACCTGCAGATGCCATAATAAAAATAAGCAATAGTTTTATACTGAGAACAAATACAGAAGTTTATGTAAAAATTCAGGATTCACTTTCTATCTCATCCTCTCTCCAGTCTGACAACTAAGGAATAGAAAGTGGCAAAGTTAATTGGGAACAGTAATATTTTTAATAGCAAATAGTTAATGTCATTTTCTGTTTATAAAAACAGAAAAACAAACAAAAAGCCAAATGCATGTTCAGAAAAAAGTCGTCAATTGTAAAAGAAGACGCTTGAGATGGAAAGGACACACATTGAGGAAACCTGCTAATAGCATTACCAGGCAGCCCCTTGTTCTGGAATCCCCAGGGTAAGAGAGATAGAGGAAGACCAATAACACATGGAGAAGAGAACTGGAGACAGACGTGAAGAAGACATGGATAGACCTTAAGCTGACGGCACGTGACAGGAAGACTTGGCATAAGTTTGTTGAAGGCCTATGGTCCTTGGGGGCCTGAAGGGTGATTAAATTTTTTATTAGCAAATAGTTTGCCATTTCTGTTTACACACACACACACACTCAAATGCATGTTCAGAAATAAGCTGTCAATTCTTCTTAACTGTTTAGCACTCTGTGAAGATATGCCCTCAACCTGGTGTCTTCATGTTTTCCTGTCCTGGATACCCAGTACCAGGTTTTAATCTCATCCCCTTTATCCCCTGATTTCCGTCTCACATTATTTTCTGTGTGTTTTGGTGTCCTCCTCATTATATCATATCCTGGTTCTTACAGGATATGAACCTCCCTATGATGCTAGCAAAGTTGTAAAACCTTTAGCACGCTGCGGGCGACATATGTCGCCCGAAAAAACCTATGTTCTGAACGCTGTTGTCGACTTTTGTCGCCTTATGGATATCATCGTTTCTAGCATTAGGACTTGTGTACACGTGATTTCAGCCCCGGATGTTAAGTTGTAATGTTATTTGCAAGAGAGTTAGCTTCCGTTTCCGATCTTAAAAAAGTGATGGGTGTATCCGCGTTTATTTTTTGTAAATTTTTTAAATCGAAATCAATCGGCATCGAGCACGCGGCCATTTTCGTTCAAATTCTAATGGATTCTGACTCAGATGCGATGGCGAGGACATTGTTGTCTTTATTAGCGCTGATATCGGTTCTCAGAATATGGGTGATGGTAGAGATGGAAACGAAAGTAGAATGTCATTGCTAGCATGTCTAATTTTAGGGGTTAGGATTAGGTTTATGGGAAAGGTTTAGGGTTACGGCCGAAAGTCACTGCTGATGAGGGCGTTTGTTGCTTTGCTACTGATGATGGGTGTAACGAAAAGATCGTCATTTGATTTGTATTGGTCAAATGAGTGTCATTGAGATGCAAGAGATAAGGACTCTTCGTTTGTTAGTTATTTTTTTTAATTTAAAAAAAAAATTTTAATTAAAAAAAAAAATTTTTTAATCTTTTTATCGTTTTTTCCATCTTTCCATTCCCCTCTTCCTATCTCATCTAACATGTACACAAACAAAATTTACATCATCAGATTCATCATTCATTCATTTCTATACAGTCCACAAATGATAGCAATTGACCAAAAAAACTATAGAATTTACAAGTCACCCACTATAAAAATGGGGCGTTGTGAAACAGAATGCAGCTGCAGGCGCACTGTTTTGAGAAAAGAATGCAGCATGCTAAAGGATAAAAACAAAAAAAGGTGAGATTGTTCCATAGAAGATACTGCTGTGGGGGGGGGGGGCCTGAAATGTTATTCATTATTACTAAGTCTCCGCTTTATGAGGTGGGGGTGACCGGTTCACTTCCTTGCAACTTTTGCCTCCCCAAACTCAATTTAAACCCCCCCTCCAAACTCAATTTAAACCCCCCCCCCCCAACTCAATTTAACCCCCCCCCCCCCAACTCAATTTAACCCCCCCAAACTCAATTTAAAACCCCGCCCCCAAAAAAAAAATTAACTTCATCATTATGACACTATGTAACATTTTTTAGCAGATGAACACCATAAAACTATTTTATTATGCAAAAATAAATATAATACCTCCTCTCTGGTTCGAGCTCCTGCCTTGTTGATCAGCTTCAAAACAACTCCCTTCATTTCTTCCAACTCATGCTCTTTCTGTTTAGCCACCACTACAGCCTGAGTTGTACAAACATACAAAATGAATTCCTTTATTTTATATATATATATACCAACGGGCTGATCACCCGTTTGCCAGACACTTCGATTACGGAAACAACGGCAAATGGGTTGATTTGCCATTGCCCTAAAGACGCCACTAGGCGTGATGGGAAACAATGGCAAAGAAAACCTATCTGCTGTTGCCCTAAGACGCCACTAGGCGTAATGGCCACTGACTGCTTTGACGGTCGGTGGCTAAGGACAGAAGAAGAAGAAGATATATATATATATATATATATATATATATATATATATATATATATATATATATATATATATATATGAACAGCTCTCCACTTCTTACATATGACATCTCAGATTGATTTTTCATGTACAACAACCTTAGAACTCTCAAATACAATATCTTTGATGTCATAGCAAAGATACTACACACTGCCACTTCATCAAATATTTTTCAATTCACCCATACCAACCCACCTGATCTTTCTCCATAGCTGCTGCTTCAACCATGTGAACTGCTTCTCTGACCTGTGTGATGGCTTCATTCTCTCGAACTTCAGCGTCAGATCTGAAAAAAATTAGTATGACAAAACAAGCTACTAATGTTGACCATAATGTAAACTGCCAAGGGTATGGAGGATTTCTTCTTTTTGCTTCTTTGAACACTCTCAGACGTCAACTTGAATTTGTTTAAGAAAGCAGTAGTCAGCATGAGGCTATTTGTATCTTCATAGAGTTTTTGTCAGGAATGTACTGGTGACAGCCATATATGCTTTCTCTGTTCTGCATATGTTGTGCATCTAAGAAGCAGATGTTCAGCAGTCATTTTATCGCTGCCACAGATAACTCATCGGTAGTTCCAAGCTTTAGCTTGTTGAGTAGATGGTATCCCAATCTGTTGTGGCACATGCAGTGTCTGAAGATTCCCACTTGGTCTTTCTTCTGAGCTGGTAAATATGCATTATTTTTGTGTGTGGTCTGATTGCTCTGCTTCCCATTTGTTCCTGTATTTGCCTCTTCAAGTTATGTTTCCACCAGGAAGAGCTCTCTAGTGTTAGAAACTTGCCGTACACTAGATCTAAACTTTATGAACTGAGGTGGCCAGTTCCCTTCCTCAGAGCAGAGCCAGGTTTCCACATTTACAGATGAGTAGGCTAGAGCATAACGCGACCTAGTTTTGAACCAGGTCCCTTTTCTGCGAGAAGAAAGCACTCCAACCACTCTACATCTGAGTATAAAATGGAAGTACTTGCACTGTCTTCTTTTTTGACATGCTTTCCTAAGTGAATTATGATCCACAGCCGTCAGCGTTCAGAGAAAAGAAGACTTAAAATTTTTAACAATATCAGAAGCCATGTAACCACTGTACATCAGTATGTAGGTGTTTAATAACAAAAATATAGTGATAAACAAGAAGTTACAGACTTTCGTAACTGGGTACTTGCACAGAATAGTAACAGCTGAAGTGATATGACAAGATCACAAACTAACAACTGATGGATAGATTCAGGAAAAGTCTAGTGGAACATACTTACTTAGTCGTTCCTCTTCTACTGTGAAGTGTAGAGATTTGGAAGAGAGAGAGCGCCATACTATCCTATCGGCTGTCTTCCTCCTGACCTGGTTCCATTCTAGTCCTCAGTCTTTCATAGATTGTCTAATGTTGTCCTCCCAGTGGACTCTGGGTCATCCTGGAGGTCTGGATCCCTGGCTCTTAGTTTCCCATGCTTGTTGTGGTAGCCGATTTTCTCCCATTCTGCAGATATGGCCATCTTAGTTGGGACTATTCTACTTGGGTCTGCAGGGGTTGGGTTTTTAGGCCTTGATGTATCGTCTGGTTGCAGACCATGTCTCTTCTTGTTAGTTCAACCACCTTCCTCAGATACCTCATTTCTGAGGTTTGGATCTGGCCTAGTGGAACATTAGGTGGAGGAAAGGCTAGTGAAACATGAGGTTAGGAAAAAACTAGTGGAACATGAGGCGACGAAAAAGCTAGTGGAACATGAAGCGAGGAAAAGGCTAGTGGAACATGAGTCGAGGAAAAGGCTAGTGGAAAATGAGTCAAGGAAAAGGCTAGTGGAATATGATGCGAGGAAAAGGCTAGTGGAACATGAGTCGAGGAAAAGGCTAGTGGAACATGAGTCGAGGAAAAGGCTAGTGGAACATGAGTTGAGGAAAAAGCTAGTGGAATATGAGGCAAGGAAAAGGCTAGTGGAAAATGAGTCGAGGAAACGGCTAGTGGAACATGAGTCGAGGAAAAGGCTAGTGGAATATGATGCGAGGAAAAGGCTAGTGTGCGAATTGCAGGTCCGTCTGCAAATTGCCCTTAATTTCTTCAATGGTCTGAGATCATCATCCTTTCAAGCTGGATTTCAGTTTGGGACATAGAAAAAAGTCTGCTGGGGCCCAGTCAGGTGAGTAGGGTGGCTGGGGAAGCACAGTTATCTTCGTTTTTGCCAAAAAATCCCGAACGAGTAGTGATGTGTGGGCTGGCGCATTGTCGTGTTGTTTCTTCGCAACTCAGGCCTTTCTCTCCTGACGTTTTCCCTGAGATGTTTCAGCACTTCCAGATAGTACCTGTGGTTAACTGTTTGCCCCTCCGGTAAGAATTCATGGTGCACAACACCCTCGATGTCAAAAAACACCGTTAACATAACTTTCACGTTCGACCTGACCTGCCGCCCTTTTTTCGGTCTTGGCGAATTCTTCCCAACCCTCTGCGAGGACTGCATTTTCATCTCGATGTCGTATCCGTAGACGTTTCATCGCCGGTTATTATTTTCTTCATGAAGTTGTCATCCTCTTAACACGATCCAGAAGTTCCTGACAGATGGCAATGCGATTGTCTTTCTGATCTTGTATCAGGAATCGTGGAACGAACTTCGCAGCTATCCAATGCATTTGTAATTTCTGTGTTAGAGTATCATGGCACGATCCTATGGAGATGTTGCATTCTTCTGCTATTTCCCTGTCAGACGATGATTGGAATGCACCATCTCACGAACCTGGGAAACATGAGCGTCGTCATATGATGTCGTGGGTCGTCCTGAATGCGAGTCGTCATCTGTTGACTGCCGACCATCCTTAAATCGCTTAAACCATTCGTAACAACCCTTAAGGTTCATGCACTGATCCCCATAAACTTGTTTTAACATTTCATGAGTCTCCGTGAACGTCTTCCCAAGCTTGAAGAAAAACTTGATGTTGATTCGCTGCTCAAGATATTCAGACATCTCAAAAAAACGAAAAACACAATCTGCACGCACGTAAACAATCAGCTACAGGACGATAAACAATCACAACAGAAAAATGCGGGAAACTTTAGGTTACTCAAGAAAGTCATCACTAGGCAGCGCCACTGACCGAAAGTTGCTATGACATCACATTGGCGCGCAATTTCAAAGTTCCGCAACTTTTTGAACAGACCTCGTATGGGGCTGGCAGGCTCATCTTGTGAAACAAATTACTACAGAAACAGATTCATGCCAAATCTTCCTGAGCTGTGCCATCTGTTCTAGATCTTTGCATGTCTTGTTTATCCAATTCATGTCTGTCTACAGATCCTTTTTGTGTGGGTTATTTTTTGGTTTCTCTCTATTTCTCTCATCCTGGGGATTCTGGAATAAGGACAGCCTTGTAATTGCTGTCAGCTGGTTTCCTCAGTCTATATCCTGGCCAGTGCCAGCGCCTTTACCTCACCTCATGTTCCACTAGTCTTTACCTCGCATCATATTCCACTAGCCTTGTCCTTGCCTCATGTTCCATTAGCCTTGTCCTCGACTCATGTTCCACTAGCCTTTTCCTCACCTCATGTTCCACTAGCCTTTTCCTCGCCTCATGTTCCACTAGCCTTTTCCTTGCCTCATGTTCCACTAGCCTTTTCCTCACCTCATGTTCCACTAGCCTTTTCCTCACCTCATGTTCCACTAGCCTTTTCCTCACCTCATGTTCCACTAGCCTTTTCCTCACCTCATGTTCTACTAGCCTTTTCCTCACCTCATGTTCCACTAGCCTTTTCCTCGCCTCATGTTCCACTAGCCTTTTCCTTGCCTCATGTTCCACTAGCCTTTTCCTCACCTCATGTTCCACTAGCCTTTTCCTCACCTCATGTTCTACTAGCCTTTTCCTCACCTCATGTTCCACTAGCCTTTCCCTCGACTCATGTTCCACTAGCCTTTTCCTCACCTCATGTTCCACTAGCCTTTTCCTCGCCTCATGTTCCACTAGCCTTTTCCTCGCCTCATGTTTCACTAGCTTTTTCCTCACCTTATGTTCTACTAGCCTTTTCCTCGACTCATGTTCCACTAGCCTTTTCCCTCACCTCATGTTCCACTAGCCTTTTCCTCGACTCATGTTCCACTAGCCTTTTCCTTGCCTCATGTTACATGAATGCACAGTATGCCCTAGCTCTTCTCCCCCCCCCCCCCCCCCCCTTCCCGATTAAAATCAGGTGTGAGGATTCTTTAAATGCATGTCAAACTACAATGGAATACTCAGGAAAGTAACAAACTCATGACTCCAACTGAACATGTTGCTGAATGGCAGAAAAGTCACAGGAAGATCCTAGATCTACACTGTAGCAAATGTCAAAGAAATCAACTTGGCATTGGTAGCAGACATCTACCGGCAAAAATCTACACCAGTGACCACTCACTTTAATGGTCCTGACCACCAGGGTCCCATCAACTTCCAGGTAACTGCGATCAAATCCTGTTCCCCTGATACTGCCCGCCAAGTCCAGCTTGAGCAAGGTTTCATTCCTCATATGGGGTGTCTCAAACCAGGCAGTCTTAACACCCTACACTTCTTTGTCTGAGGTGACCCTTTCCACTCCTATTTTATTTCTCTGTCGATAGCCCTTTCCATTTTTTTTTTAAATTAATCAATTAATTAATTTTTTAATGTTTTTATTTCATTATTTATTTATTTCCAACTCATTCTATCCTCTTCTATCTCTAGTACTCATTATTATTAAGTATGGGTAGTTTCTTGTTCAGTTTCGTTTCTTAGCTTCTTAGTATCTACAGTTTACATCAGGAAACGGCAGCCATTTCACTTGTTTGTGGCGCGCTCTCCCTTCAGCAGGCTATTTTGGTTTTAGCTGCCTTTAGGGAAGATGAAAAAAACAACAATAAATGCTCTAGTCATTTAGCCACACAATTCACATAAAGCAACAAAATTAGCCTAGAAAACAAACAAGTCTTACAGCCTCTTCTGCAACTCTGTAACTCGTGTGTGCATAGCTGCATTTTCCCTTCTCAACTCATTAGCTTCTTTAGTTGTTTCAGACAACCTGAAGACAAGTCAAAGCACATTAAAAAATAACAAAAATTATAGTTGAAACTAAGAAGAAACAAAACAATTTTCTAACTGGTAACAATACAAATGATTTTCAAACATAAATGATTCCCACTAATGATGAATGCTGTTATGTTGTACAGCAAAGACTATTCCTGAACACTTTTTCTTTGATCCTTCACTGCTGACTGAAAAAACAATCAGTGACATCATAACCAAACCTCAAGGTCTTTTATATTTGGACACGCACCCTAATATAACTGATGGACCTTGTGTCTAGGGTGAATGAGGCGCACCTCACGAAAACATAGCAAAACTGCTATTTTTAAAAAATTCATTGATCATCACATCAAGTAGCATCTTGTACGGCAGCAACTAACTCCTTTTTGCTTGGTCCTTGCCATCATTTCTGAGGTGCCCTACCTCTTGTTCATGATTTTCATCTCAGCCTCCACAGTTCTCCGCAAAGTTGCTTTTGGTCAGCCTCTATCGCCTTCCTTCTGGGGTTCACAGCATATCTGTTCTGGTGATAGCATCAGAGCTACTTCTGAGTACAAGGCCCACCCAATTCCAGCATCTACCTGTTATAATGGTGTGCATATCTTCTTGATTGTCACGGGTAAGCAGTGTTTGGTTGGTGATGGTGTTTGGCCATTCAAATTACGAGAAATTTCTTTACGCAGGCTGTATGGAAATGACAATTTAGACATTTCTTTGTCTGTTACTCTCCAGCATTCCGCATTATAAACAAAGTATGCAACTCTTATATATTCTTCTCTTGCATATACTAATGCCAAACATTTTAATCAGGAAGGTGTATCAGATATGGTTATACCCAATGAGGCTGACTTAGATAACATTCCTCAGCTGCAGTCCAATATTTGCTTCATTTTGGCATACAAGAATGGAAACGCTATTCTCTACATGTGGATTGACTGTAGAGATATCCTAAATATAATGATATTATATTGTACTAAATGGTATAATATAATATGATATCATATTATACTGCCTCAAGTTGTCAGAATGGATAAAAAACAGTAGCGAATTTGGAAGTTGTGGGTTCAATTCCCAGGGCAACCAGAAAAACCAACAGGAGGCTAACACATGGGAGTCACAAGACAAGTGGGATCACCCTCCTTAGAATGTAAGAGATAAAAGGGTTGACACGTCTGTCAGGGAAGATCATCTGATGATCAGACTGCCTCCTGCTCCGTATATAGTTTCCAGCACTAGTTGTGGCAACACAAATTTTGACGATGCGGCACATGCATGGATCGCTGTCAATTAGATCCAGATATGCGATGGCCCAGGTAAAAGCTTATATGCGAGTCTTCTTCTTCGATCCTTAACCACCGACCATCAAAGCAGTCAGTGGCCATCACGCCTAGTGGCGTCTTGTATGGCAACAACAAATTGATTCCACTTTGCACGGTCGGTGGCCATCCTTCGTACAGTGCCCCAACTCTGGTTCATTCTTTGCATCTCAGCCTCCACAGTCCTCCGCCAAGTTGTTTTTGGTCGGCCTCTCTTTCGCTTTCCTTCAGGGGTCCAAAGCATAGCTGTTCTTGTGATGGCATCGGGGTCTCTTCTGAGGACATGACCAACCCAGCTCCAGCGTCTGCCAGCTATGATGGTGTGCATGTCCTCTTGCTTGCTACGAGTAAGCAGATCTTGGTTGGTGATGGTATTCGGCCAAAAGATGCGGTGAATTTTTCTTAGGCATGTTGTGTGAAAAGAGGACAATTTTGACATTTCCTTCTCTGTGACTCTCCAGCATTCCGCACCATAGAGAAGCACAGAAAGCACGCAACTCTGGTATAATCTTAATTTTGTGCTTGTGCTGTATTGGAAGGACTTCCAGATGTTATTTAGGCTAAAGAAGGCTGTTCTTGCCTTATTCATTCTGATGTTGATGTCTTTGCCTGCCCCACCGTCTGGTGTTACTATGCTTCCTAGGTATGTGAAGGTATCTGTCTGTACCAGTTGCAGATTCCTTACTGATATGGGCTCAGGGTTGCTCACATTGAGCGTCATGACCTCAGACTTCTTTAAATTGATGTTCAAGCCCACTTATATGCGAGTAACCACAAACAAAAGGCATCCCCTGCATGGAAACATAGCTGACATCAAAGAAGCAAGAATAAAGAGGGGAATGTCATAGGCAGAGACAACTATCAGACAGGCGACCACAGTTGAAAATATATTCACGGGAGAAGAGTGGAGTAAGTCAGGTGAGAACTGGATAAACTACCAGCAAGTCATCATCAGCCTTGGTAGAGAGTGCAGAACTAGGGCCAATGGGAGGGCAAAGTTGGAAATTGAGCAGCAGATAAATGATCATGCTGGTGATGATGATGCCATTGAGTACACTGATGAGTGTGTAATCCATGGTGAAATATCAGGGTGGGAGCTTCTCTGCTAGAGTAAAGGGCAGAATCGTCGCTGAACACAGCGGGGCTTACATGAGAACAACTTCCAGCATGAGAATGGAGGTAGAGGCAGCTACTGCAGCCTTAAGAAGGCTGTCTGAAACTTCATTAACAAGGGCAGTTATTGTATCAGACTCATAATCCATGCTTCGGAAGGTCCAAAGTGGATTACTCCAGCATGACTGGAAAACCTCCATAGAAGGCTTGAATCTTCAGGAACTGGTGTGGATCTGCTGTCCTGGTCATGCAGGGGTACGTGACAATGAAAGAGCTGAGAGACTAGCTCAATGAGCACCCACGGAAGGTGCATTTGATGTGAATAAGGGAGAGATACTGAAGGCAATAAATGATCACCTATTAGAGAATAACACTGCAGTCTATGAATCATCAAAGCTAAGACTGCTGGAATTAAGCATCAAACTCAGACCAGCAGGGATGGACGTATGACAGGATGCATCCGGCATGTATACAACCAGCATGCAACAGGAACAATTAGCATTCATACCCTTCGACATTTGCTGAGGGAGACTGAGCACCTATGGGTTTGCCCGGAGTGCGATGACGTCCATTCTGATCAACAATAACAATAAGACATAGAACAAAACACCAATCACACATAATATTCCAGCACCTCGACTGCAACAGCTTGTTCTTTTAGTTCTCATCTGAAACCTTCTTCTTATACATTAAAAACACAACAAAAAAACCAAGCTTCTGAAGAATATTCTGGAACACGGATCGAAATCTCAAATATAAAACAAAATAGTCACCTTTCCCTCAACTCATCCATGATTCTCTTCAGCTCTAAGATCTTACTATCAGAAAAGCCTTCCTTGAAAATGGTGTCTGCATTTTCTTGAGCCTAGGAAACATTAAAAAAACAAATTCTGCACTAAGCATAAGGGAAGTTATGACCTGTGTAGTTAGTTGCCTGGGGTCTCCGAGGAGACAAAGAAGGAACACAACTACTGCTCCTTCAAGGATATCGTTAAAAGGCAACTAATAAGAGGTTGTACATGAGGCTGGCAACCACATCATGCAAAACAAACTGCTTCAGAAACCACATCTGCAAGAGTTTGTGCTTTGGTGTTGTCTTAAAGTGGGCCATCTGCAGCGGTGGCTCCATGTTCCATAAGGGAAAGATGATGATGAAGATGATGATTTAAAAAACTAAACCTTGACTAGTCTTTATTGAGGCTATGCTATTCTGAGAAGAACAATGTTGTACTTTTTCTTTAACTAAAGACGAATAACTGCTATTACAAAATAACACACATCATGAAATAGATGAAAATATTTAAACATTCTCACCTTCCATATAAGCTGCTGCTGAAGGTCGCTCACCGTCTGCTTCAGTTCTGATAATTTCTGAACTAGGCTGCTATTTTCTGACCGACAATCCCTGAAACAGAAATACCTGTCTTAAATATTTTTTGTGTGACACAAAATCAAAAAATTAATCACTGTAGTAGGTTTTAGGAGGTTGTTGCGTGATAAATTCTCGCAACATCATTTTATTACAATATCTATTTTATAACGCAAGGGCAACAACTGCTTGAAATTTATAGTTACTTTTCTCGGTAAGCATTTGTCTTCTCGCGTTGGTATCGAATGCAGTTAAGTTTGAGCTGTGGTCATTTTGCGCTGGACTGCGCATGACTTGTCTTGCTGCTTGGTCGATCGGTTTCCGCCCACCACTAGTGGAGTGAGCGATTTGGAATGGCGAAAGAGATGCCTCGTTGAAGAGGGGATCTCCGCTATTTTTTTGTTCTGTCAGGGATGTGTAGTCCTCTTAATGGATATTTCGTTTATTCGAGATAATACCTCTAGTGTTTCCCACATGTCGGGAGGCGTGATATTTCTGTGTATTTCCGGAAGGCAAGGTAAATTAACATTTTCATTAACTCTATCGATTTTTGGTCGTGAACGATTTCTGGCTCATAGCCTGTCTTCGAAAGTCGTCGTCACGAGATGTTTTCCTAGCTCACATGTCGCTGTATTGTGCTGCATCGGTTGATGCAGGTCCCAAGGACTATTACTTGCTACTTGATTACCTGAACTAGGTTTGAAAAACCTTTGTTATCTAGAGGATATTTTTGAGGACATTATTTATACTTCGGCAGACGTGTCTGTCTTGCTGAAGTCAGACTAAGGAGAGTGAACTGATCTCATACATCTGGTTATCTCCTGGCTGCTATAGAAAAGGATGGAGTTTTTCACCTGACTACATTTACAGCACTATGAAATATAACATGCATCTGACTCATCATTGTAATGCTGTCTACCGTCTATTGCTGTATTGAATGTTGCTGTGATAATGACTGTTTGATGTGTCTACATATTCGCGTAACCATTTTGTCACTGTGGCGTCCACAATAAATAATGAAGAAAAACGTCAACGGCTGTTTCAAGAATCATTGACTTTATACGTCGTGAGTTTACTGACGTCCTATGTGGATTGCCCTGTTATTTTTGTATGAACATTGTTTTGACTGAACACATCTGCACACTACACAAAACCAGACATGCGGATACCATCCATCATCATATGGCATCACGCATCATTTGGTGGCCATAAGCTGGTTTGATTCTGGTACCAGCAAACACGGGGTCCCTTACCCACTTCATTTTCAACAAGAATTCATCAACATCCTTCAAGAAATTAACATTCTTCAATACAGTCAACATCTTCACCATTTTCAAAGTACTCGGCGTTGCCCGGTAAAAGTCAAAATTTCAATTTTTTGACGGAAACAAGAATTTGACAGTACCCGGCGTTGTTACATGTTGCCGGATAACTCGGACTGCTGTTATCTTTTACGCAAGTCAAGCAAGTTGCTGCTGTCAAGGTTCCAGTGCTGTTGTTTTTGTGAAGGTCAAGTGCCGGTTGAAACGGGTTGTTTTCTGAAGAAGGCCAAGTACCGATTTCCATCAACTTACTTTTGGATTAGAAGGTCAAGTGCCGAAACAACTCAACATACAGTATTTCAGAAGCTCTTGTACCATCGTGTTAGCAGTGGAAGCAGTTCAGATGTGCCATCATCGTTGGAGCTTCGCTCTTTAGGACGTTGATTGACATCCGTTTTTTCTGCTGTTCTACGATTGGAAGCCTATAAGTTAAGTGGCCTGTTTGTATGTAAACTGTGCCCTTATACTTCTGCTGAGTCTTCTGTGTATCATCTCATTCTTTATGTTATATGTTTATATGTTATTCGTATATTTATATGTTTATATTTCAGCGGGTTCTCGGTTGGGTGGTGTCTCCGTTAGATTATGCCACGTCATAGAGGTCGTCTATTGTGAGCGTTTTCTGTAGGGTTTGCAAATTTCCGATACTGGAATTTGCTAAGCGACTTCTGTTGCTATTTATGTTAGCTGTGATGACATGTTTTAATATTGTTTTCGTTATTATTTCGCATTCTTTAGTTTTGTTTTGATTTGTTTGTATTTGTTAGCCTACTCTTGTCTATAATTTAGTTTCATACAACATTTTTGTTTATACACTGTGGTGTCATGTATTTTGTTTAATTCTATCGTAGATATCGTCACATTTTTTGTGATATTTCATTAATTTCTGCTTTATTTTTAGTTGATTTCTGCGAACGTTTTTGTATTGTTGCTGATCTTTGTTATTGTTTACATTGTTATTGTTTACATTGTTTGCATTGTTTACATTTTCAATGTTTACATTCTACATGTGTTTACATAGTCATTGTTTACAGTTATAGTAATTAGTTAATGGGCTATGCTAATGCACTGTTACTACTACACTGATGATAAATGAATGATGAATAGTGTCGTGCACTATTGAATGAGAAGTGCACTTATGATCAAGAATTGATTGTTGATATTTCATATACAAGTTCTTTGATTGGAGACTTGTTTCCCACAGAGACTGGGATAATATAAGGTGATGTGAATATACAAGTGCTTAATTAAGACTTGTTACACTTAGGTTTGAAATAAATTAGTTAATTATTTCAGGTTTTGGACTCATATGTTAGACAACATGTCTACATTTGAGCACTTTATTGAGCAGGGTAAATTGCTTGGGAAGACTGGTGATAAGTTAGAAGAATTTGCAACTGCTCGATATGATAAAGCAATGGAAGCTGAACAAAAGAAACTGCATATGGAAGCTGAACAAAAGAAACTGCAGATGCAGGTGGATGAAAAAAGATTCCAAATGGAAATGGAAAAACAAAAAAGGGAATCAGAAGCTGAGGAAAGAAAACTCCAGCTAGAGGCTGAAAATAAAAGACTTGAAAAAGAGGTTGAAAATAAAAGACTTGAAAAAGAAGCTGAGAATAAAAGACTTGAAAAAGAAGCTGAGAATAAAAGACTTGAAAAAGAAGCTGAGAATAAAAGACTTGAGAAAGAAGCTGAAAGACTTCAAATAGAGGCTCAGGCTGAGGAGAGAAGATTACAGAGAGAGTCTGATGAGAGGAAAGAGAAAGCAAAAATGGAACATGAAGAAAAGGTCTTAGCTTTAGAGTTGGAAAAATTGAAATTGATGAACATGAGTAATGGTAATGATTCAAACAAGGGTTCATCTTCTGGTAAGGCTAATAATGATACTTTTAAGATTAAGTTACCAACTTTTAGTCCTTCCAGTGATGACATAATGTTCTATCTGGACAGATTTGAACAAGCATGTACAGCTCATAACATAGACAAAGCAAAATATGTTTATCAGTTATCAGGGATACTGACAGGTAAAGCTCTAAGTATATTAAATATGGTGGATGAACCTGACAAGAACAATTATGAGGTTGTCAGGGCCGCTCTGTTAAAGAAATATCAGCTTAACGAAGACGGCTATCGTCTACAATTTAAAAACATGTTACCTGAAAATGGAGTTGAATTCTCCGAGTTTATTGCAAGAATACGCATTACTTTCTCACGATGGGTTGAACTATCTAAGACGGAAAAAACTTATGAAGGACTTATGGACTTAATACTTAGAGACAAAGTCATGTCGTCTGTCAATGAGTCTTTCCTTGCTTTCCTTCATGAACGTAAACCTAAAACAATAAAAGAAATGGAAGATTTCTGTTGCCAATACGTAACTGCACACCCACACATAACCATGGGTAACTCTAAGGTGAAAGAAGGTTTACCAGTTGCTTCGGCAGCTCCGTATGGTCAAAACTTTGCTCGTAGATTCCAACAAAATTTTGATAGAAAGAGCAGCGGTAATTTCTGTCAAAATCATGGAAACCAATTTCATGGTGATTCTTCTTCGAAGAATTGGAGACAACCTGATAGTGGTCGTTACTATCATCCTAATAATTATAAGCATTTCAAAAGAGGATATGGTAATAGAGGTTATTCCTGCCGAAGACCTCAGAACCAAACAAATAGATGTTCGCATCAATGTGAACATGATAGTAATCGTGGAAACTGGAATTCGAACCAGGATAACAATTACAATAGAGACAATAATAACTGCAGAGATAATAATAACTCTGATAACTTCAGAGGTAATAATAGTCGGGGTAGATCTCAACACAAAAAAAAGAGATATCAGCAGGCTAATGCTAAACAACAGGAAACTGAGGGAGCCTGTAATCATGTTGTTGATAATAAAAACTTTGGCGCTGTCACTGGTTCTGCTTTTGACTTTGAGAGAGCAAACAAATGCCCCCAATGCAGTACTTTATTCGAACCGGGTACCATAACTACTTTGAGTTGTGGTCACCCACTTCCCGCTCTTCCTGCTGCTGTTGCGCATGACGGGAGGGGTTCTTTAATTCTACATAAGGGTCTTTGTAACTGTCTTTTTTTTCTTGTTGAGGTGATCACTGGCCCAAGACAGTTTACATGTTGTTAGATGTGTAGTGCGAGCGTATGATGAGTTGAGTGTGGGTGCGAATGAAGACGCGAATGTGTTTAGGCTCGTATAGATGTAGATCCTGCAACCCATACTCTCACATGCAGTAATCAAGGATGCTTTGACACTGCAGGCATGTTTCAAGACATTTATTGACGGGAACACACATAATATCAACAGGAACAGTCAGTGTAACAAGGTCATGCTGACCTGACATCGATAGGTATACATTTGGCATTCAAAAAGGTAAACATCAGAATAGACGTGCATGGTCAATAGCAAAGTTCTTCAATAATGACAGTTCGTAGCGTCGCCCTTGGCGTCTCTGACTAAACGCGTCAGATGCCTTAGTTACCTTGACACACAGGTGCAACTTGGCACTCCCTGCCAATTGCACATATCAGGCTGTAGTATAATAGCCGGAAGCACAGGCCTCGTCCTAACGTCGGCCGTGTACTTCTGTTAAATAGGTTATCATCAACCCTGCAGTAATACTTATTGTAGATAGAAGTTCCGCCAATCTGCGGCTCCCACAATATATCTTCGTCACTGGATTTCTGGACAATATAAGACTAACAGTCTTGGATGGCTACCTCGAGCACAAATATATAAGTTCTGAAATGGCGGATCCGTGAACTGCTGTTCACCCCTAGGTAATCCTTTACATGTTCTGCCACCGAAAAGCGTAATAATGCATAAAGGTCGGTATTACCTGGTAAATGAATCCTCAGAACTACACAAGGAATTCTGTCGTCATCCCGACGCACAGAGATTCACTGGGGAAAACTGCCATAGCAGTTACTTCGAAGATTCTCCCCGAAAAACAATGGACTCTTGGTCCCTTCAGAAAAACAGGACCTCCCGGCTTCCCGGAAGTATATCTCACTCCCGCTTAAAAAACCTTCCCATAGGCCCACGCCGAACTGTCAACCTCTGACCCTAAAGGTCAAACACAATGAATGAATAAACAAGGGAAGACAACCCCTAATCAACCTGACATCGCAGGTAAAGACACAATTATACTTATGATACAAACATAAGCAAATAACTTGACAGATGACTCCGTCGAAAATGACAGCAACATTACTACCACCCCCCTGTAAAAAAAAAAAAAAATGCAATTTTTTTTTTTTTTTTAATATGTTCATGAGCAAGATAGCACCAGTATCACTTCTGTGCTCATGCAAACAATGAACCTAATATCAGGTACAATAGAAGAGGGTACAAATCATCTCCCAACATAGGAGAAAATATTTCCTTTAAGCCAAACAAACTAAGGGATACCATTCAAGAAACCTAAGTTGCTGGCAATACCAATCATATATCAAACATTACTAAATAATATAATCATAGCAATATACAAATGTCAATGCTATTTTAGCAACATATCACTGATGGATGGACAAAATGAAATTTGTTAAATTATCTAAACATCATCCAAATACATTTGTATTACAACATATTATGATATTAAGGACAGACCTAAGTCTGAAAATATATCAGGAAAAACTAGGACACAAGATTTAACTGGAATCATGTGGGCATCTAGACAATATGTCCGCCATCACATTATCCGAACCACGGATAGCTCGCACCGTGAAATGGAAAGGCTGAAGAGCAATAGCATAACGAGTAGATCTCGAGCTCTTCAAATCCTTACTTTGCATAGCCGTAAGAGCTTTTTGGTCGGTTTCCATAAAGAAATGCGCGCCCAGAAGGAACCTTTGTAGCTTAAGAATGGACCAAACCATAGCTAACAATTCACGGTCCAAAACCGAGTAATTCCTTTCTGCCGCATTCAGCTTCCTAGAAATATACATTACAGGATGCAGAGTTCCTGAATATTCCTGCATTAGTGCCGCTCCAATGCCAGTGGAAGAGGCATCACTACGAAGGACAAAAGTCTTATCAATCGTCGGTAGTCTTAAGATAGGATGAGATGAGAACAAATTCTTAACCTGATCCAATGAAGATTGGCATTCTTGGGACCAACGCACCATATTAGGAGAACCTTTTTTCAATAACGTTGAAAGTGGTGCCATAATGGAGGACAGATTCTCAATGAATCTTCCATAGAATTGTATCAATCCCAAGAGACTACGCACTTGCTTTTTTGTCTTCGGAACCGAGATATTTAATATCTTTGAAATGTTTTGGTCCTCTGTCTTCAACAGACCATGACCAACTCGATGACCTAGGAAGGAAATTTCACTAAACCCAACAAAAGCTTTAGAGGGTTTAGCAGTCAAACTATGCTCACGTAGAGTAGATAGCAATTCCTTCAGACCCACATAGTGTTCTTCCCAAGTATCGCTGAAAAGACAGATGTCGTCTAAATATGCAATGACATCTGCACGATCTGATAGAATTCGTCGCATCATGCGCACGAAAGTCGCTGGGGCGTTCATAAGCCCGAAAGGCATAAAATTCCATTGAAACAGACCCCTAGGTGTCGAAAAAGCAGTGAGAGGTTTGGCGTGTTCCGTCAATGGGACTTGCCAATAACCTTTCGACAAGTCTAGTTTAGTAAAGAATTTAGCTTTAGAAAGTCTAATAAGTAGATCATCTAATAACGGCATAGGTTCAGCATCGAACTTCGTAACTTGATTTAATTTGCGATAATCAACGCAAAGACGTATGTTATTGTCTTTCTTTCGAACAATAACTATCGACGAAGAATAAGCTGAAGTGGATGGTTCAATTATTTGTAGTTGAATCATTTCATCCAATTCTTTCTCGACTTGTGCTTGAAAATGAATAGGTATTGGGTATGGTCTTACTCTGATCGGATTACGATCAGTAAGTATGATGTCATGTTCTATGACATCTGTGTGTCCAGGAATGTCGGTAAGGACATCCTGATATGATTGTAACGTAGAGGATACTTGACGTTGTTCCTCAAAAGACAAGTTAGAAGAGACTGTAACGTCTCTCCACGATTCCGTTGAAATAAGTGGAATCGTAGGAAGAGGTAAGTTCACGTCAGAAAAAATAGTTTCCTCATCCTGTATAACGGACAGGGATGAGATGTGACCATGTTGAACTGGAGAGTCGTCCGTCGCCTGGAAAATAGGCTGTAAATAGTCTGGACGTTCAATAAACTCTGTTAACATATTTATATGGAAGGTTTTATGCCTTCCATCCACATCGACAATATAGTCGACATCAGAAATTTTCGAGACTATAGTGTATGGACCCTTCCAAGAAATGAGAAGTCTATTCTCTCTTGAGGGCAGTAAGACATATGCTTTGTCTCCAGGACAAAGTTGACGTAGGCGTCTTTTCTTATTAGCAAATCGCCTAGCTTTTTCTTTCGCAAATTCGGAAGATGAAGTTGCTAACCTGCACGATTCGATAATCTTTTCTCTAAGAGCTATAACATATTCATATGACGATTGTGTATCATCGTCAATATTATCGGAAGTTATCAAATCGTGTAACAAGGACATTGGCCCGCGCGGTTGCGCGCCAAAGACAAGTTCGAAAGGAGAAAAACCCTGTATGCTCGTTGGGAACCTCTCTATAGGCAAAGAGGACTGCAGGTAAAACCCTGTCCCAATCTTCAGGATGATCCTCCGTTATCTTGCCAAGTAAGTTCTTTAGTGTCCTGTTAAGACGTTCTACCAATCCATTGGACATTGGATGATAAATACTACTGAGAGACCTTTTAATGTCTAGCGTAGCCATTACCTGAGACATAACGTCCGAAATTAACTGAGTGCCGTGATCCGACAGTATTTCTCCGGGGAATCCCAGACGAGAAAATACGAGCCAAAGAGCATCAGCGATATCGACAGTTGATATGCTCTTCAGAGGAATAGCCTCTGGCCAACGCGTGCACATGTCCACGCAAGTGAGGATAAATTGGTGTCCTCTGGCTGACTTAATTTTGAACGGACCAATGATGTCTATAGCCATTTTCTGAAACGGCCGAATCGGAATATCTGCAGCCTGAATAGGAGCAGCATGTCTCGGACCCCTAGACTTGACCTCTTGACAAATTTTGCAAGATCGGCAATAAATTCGGATGTCTTTATTCACGAATGGCCAAAAGAATGACGCAAGGACTCTAGTTTTAGTTCTGGAAAAACCCATGTGTCCCGCACACTGAGAATCGTGTGCATGCCGAAGAATTAAGGCTCTCATACACTTAGGAACAAGAATTTGCGAGTGCATAGACTTGTCCGAGTGTTGTACCATTCGTACCAATATACCATTCTTCATAGTGATATACGATTTGTGATTCGTATTTTGATTGGGATCCCCTTTCTTTGCAAGAAGGAAGTATTTCTTCAAAGAAGGATCCTCTTCTTGACGTTTAACAAACGAGTCATGGGAAATCACCAAGTGCTCGTCTTGGCTATCAACTTCATTACTATTATCAGATGAAGTTGGGGGATTAAGAGCTTGAGCTCTTGTCACCACTGCATTGACCGTTTGAATGTTTTTTTCTTCCCAACTAGAAATTTGTTGCGGGGTGCATTCCTTAACCCCATGAATACGACCGATTATAAGATCCGCAATAGGATTAGGAAGAAGACATGCATGGACATCTCCTGTGAAGAAAGGAGTGTCAATCCTAATAATAGCAGTAGGATAGCTTTCCATAGTACCACCAAATGTAACACATTTGATTGTTTTTCCCGTGGCACAGCAAGGATCTATCAGAGACTCCTTAACCCCGACGGTAGTACATCCCGAATCGAAAAGTACTGAGACTAGCCTATCATTTATTAGACCTTTATGTAAGATGAGAGATCCTCTCCCATCATGCGCAACTGTAGCAGGTAGAGCAGGAAGAGGGTGACCACAACTTAGCGTAGATACAGTTGATGAGTCAAACAATGTTAAGCATTGGGGGCATTCAGTTGCTCTCCCAAAATCGAAAGCACAACCAGTGATAGCCCTAGAGTTACCACTATCATTTACTGTATTACAGGCTCCATCAAACTCTTGTTGCGCAGAGTTTGCCTGTTGGTAAGGTCTTTTTTTGTTAAACCTAGGTCTACCTCGATTATCATTTCCCCTGTAATTATTTCGACTATCATTTCCCCTGTAATTGTTATCATATTGCCTATTGTAATCATCATTCCGGTTTGAATCCCGGTTTCTAAATTCACCATCGTCATAATCTTGACGTCGAGAATGATTACCTCGAAAATTTGAATAGTTATTATTTGGATAGCCTTTACGAAAGTGTCTCAAATTATTACCACTAAAATTACGAGAACTACCATCTTGTCTCCACTGCATAGACGAAGAACCATCATGTGTTGGATTACTCCGCTTCTGAGTGTAATTTTGATTACTTCCCCTATTCCAATTTTGTTGAGCACCCTGAAATTTTTTTCTGAAATTAGGGCCATATGGTGTTGCCGAAGCAGCTGGCAACCCTTCTTTCACTTTAGAATTGCTAACTGTAGCATGGGGATGTGCTGTGGCATACTGACAACAGTATTCCTCCATTTCTTTTAAGTTTTTAGGCTTACGCTCATGAAGGAATGCAAGAAAAGAATCATTAACAGATGACAAAACCTTATCTCGCAATAATAAGTCCATTAGACCTTCATATGTTTTCTCAATCTGAGACAACTCAACCCATCGTGTAAATGTACGACGTATCTTTGTAACAAAATCAGAGAAATCTACTCCATTTTCTGGCAACATTGTCCTAAAACGAAGACGATAGTCTTCTTGTTTTAATTGGTATTTTTTTAGTAATGCTGCCCTGACAACATCATAATTAGTCCTCTCATGTTCGTCTATTGTCATAAGAGTAGTCACTGTGTCACCTGTAAAAAATGGCATCAGTTGTTCAACATATTTTTCCTTTTTTTATGTTATGCGTATCGCACAAAAATTGGAATCTATCTAGATAATCTGCTACGTCATCCTTTAAAGGATTGAAATGAGGCAATTTAATCCTACTAACAAACTCCTTTGTCGTACTCGAAGTTGTTTGCTGAGCACCCGTACTCGCCAATTTCAATTTCTCTAACTCCAAAATTGCGAGTTTTTCATCAAGTTCCATCTTCTGTTTTCTTTCCTCATGTTCCATTTTTCTAATTTCAGCCTCAGCAGCAGCTTGAAGTTTTTTTTCCTCTGCAGCAGCTTGAAGTTTTTTTTCCCTCTGCAGCAGCTTGAAGTTTTTTGTCTTCCATTTCCATCTGGAATTTTCTTTCATCAGCTGCAGCTTGAGCTTTCCTCTCCTCAGCAGCAGCTTGAGCTTTTCTCTCCTCAGCCTCTCTTTGATACCTTCTTTCTTCAAGTTCTAATCTTCTATTCTCAGCTTCTAGCTTCTTTAGTTCAGCTTCTGCTTTCAATTTAATTTCCTCTTTTTGTTTCTTTTCTTCTGACTTTAATGCAATGGCGAATTGAGCAGATGAATATTCTTCCAATTCTTTACCAGACTTACCAAGGGTCAACCCTTGCTGGATGAAGAAATCCAATGTAGACATTCTGTCTAATGAGATCAGAAACCTGAAAAAAAATTAAATAAATTACCTTATCCCACTTCAATGGGAGACAAGTCTGAAATGCTAGACTTGTATACTCACTTCACTTTATTTTACTGTCTCAATCTTTGTAGATAACAAGTCTTTTATCAAAGAACTTGTATAAATATCTTATATAATATTATTTAACAAACTCTATATGAAGAGTCTACCTTATCAATAATATCAAAACATGACCAAGTATGTGTATGTAGACTGTGCATGACAGTAATGTAGTACAACCAAAAAAAAAAAAATACAAAGACAAAAATACAAAACAATACAAATGGCAACACTGTTTTAACCAAAAATGTGTAGAGAAATACACAAGAAAGGAGAGACCTACAGAATACAAACAAAACAAATCGACAATCAAAACTGAAAAACAGACAAAATATTACAAAAACAACGTTAAGTACAATTACATCACAGCTAACATCAATAGCGACCAATTGTCACTAGCAAATTTCCAAATTAAGAAAATTTGCACCTACAGACCGCTTACAGTAAGCCTCGATCAAGTGGCATATTTACCGTAAGACCCACCAACCGAAAAACCCGCAGAAAAATACACAAAACAGTAGAAGTGACATAAACATATAGCAATCAATTTCAATGTGTTGCAGAACAAGTTCAGTCACAGCTGAAACTAAAATAAATTTCTTGCTCCTTGCGAACACAGAAACGAAATGTCAAACGCGCACTGAACGTCAAATCCACTGTAACATAAAGTGGTATTCACGAACCAAAGTTACTATGACCTTCTCAAATTAGGGCTTGCACATTGAATGTTTACAATTTCACGTACTGTTTACAGACACTTGACCTCCAACAATGTAGCTTGAATACTCTGACCTAGAAAAGTCTGTTGTTGAATGAAACGTGTAACAACCCGCAGTACTGTTTACAATAGGAACCCGCCTTCTATGCAGTTATGGTCCACGTAGCAAATGCCTAGTAGTTCACTTCAGTACTTGTCTTGTTATGCTTTATGTAGCATTATAATATAAATGCTCGTACTGTTTATTTGTGTCAACCGTTGATGACCTATATCTGTCCTGTTGTAGCCAAAACTTGCAAGTGTAGAATTAGCGTTGTGTGTTACGGCTGTCCCGTGTGTAGCTTAGACCCACAGATCAGAAGTGTAATGTGTACTTGTCCTTCTTGTAACTTTCTCGACAAAACTGGAGACATCATACATGTAACAGCCAACCAGGAATGTAAATTTCTGGATCCATAAATGTCAACAATAATGTCAAATGCTCGCTCTGTTCTTTTTAAACCCACAGATCTGGTCCATCAGAAATGTAAGTTTCTAGGCCACATTGGCGACAAGAAATGTATCATAAGAGCCCACGTAACTGGTCCACCAGAAATGTAACTGTCTTTTTTTTCTTGTTGAGGTGATCACTGGCCCAAGACAGTTTACATGTTGTTAGATGTGTAGTGCGAGCGTATGATGAGTTGAGTGTGGGTGCGAATGAAGACGCGAATGTGTTTAGGCTCGTATAGATGTAGATCCTGCAACCCATACTCTCACATGCAGTAATCAAGGATGCTTTGACACTGCAGGCATGTTTCAAGACATTTATTGACGGGAACACAAATAATATCAACAGGAACAGTCAGTGTAACAAGGTCATGCTGACCTGACATCGATAGGTATACATTTGGCATTCAAAAAGGTAAACATCAGAATAGACGTGCATGGTCAATAGCAAAGTTCTTCAATAATGACAGTTCGTAGCGTCGCCCTTGGCGTCTCTGACTAAACGCGTCAGATGCCTTAGTTACCTTGACACACAGGTGCAACTTGGCACTCCCTGCCAATTGCACATATCAGGCTGTAGTATAATAGCCGGAAGCACAGGCCTCGTCCTAACGTCGGCCGTGTACTTCTGTTAAATAGGTTATCATCAACCCTGCAGTAATACTTATTGTAGATAGAAGTTCCGCCAATCTGCGGCTCCCACAATATATCTTCGTCACTGGATTTCTGGACAATATAAGACTAACAGTCTTGGATGGCTACCTCGAGCACAAATATATAAGTTCTGAAATGGCGGATCCGTGAACTGCTGTTCACCCTAGGTAATCCTTTACATGTTCTGCCACCGAAAAGCGTAATAATGCATAAAGGTCGGTATTACCTGGTAAATGAATCCTCAGAACTACACAAGGAATTCTGTCGTCATCCCGACGCACAGAGATTCACTGGGGAAAACTGCCATAGCAGTTACTTCGAAGATTCTCCCCGAAAAACAATGGACTCTTGGTCCCTTCAGAAAAACAGGACCTCCCGGCTTCCCGGAAGTATATCTCACTCCCGCTTAAAAAACCTTCCCATAGGCCCACGCCGAACTGTCAACCTCTGACCCTAAAGGTCAAACACAATGAATGAATAAACAAGGGAAGACAACCCCTAATCAACCTGACATCGCAGGTAAAGACACAATTATACTTATGATACAAACATAAGCAAATAACTTGACAGATGACTCCGTCGAAAATGACAGCAACAGTCTTGTTAATGATACTCCGGTCTCACTACTTTTCGATTCCGGATGCACCACTATTGGTGTTAGACAATCGCTTGTAGATCCATCTTGTGCTACAGGAAGGGTTATTAAATGTGTCACATTTGGCGGCACTCTAGAAAAATATCCTACTGTTGTAATTCGCATTGCCACTCCTTTCTTTACTGGAGATGTGCATGCTTGTCTCTTACCTAATCCTATTGCGGACCTTATTATTGGTCGTATTCACGGAGTTAGGGAGTGTACCCCACAGCAGATTGCTGCTTGGGAAGATAATAACATGCAAGCTACAAATGCAGTAGTTACAAGAGCACAAGCTCTACAAACACCCGAAACTTCACTGAATAGTGATAATGAAGTTGATAGCCAAGATAGTCACTTAGTGATCACTCGTGACTCTTTCATAAAATTGCAAGAAGAAGATCCTTCTTTAAAAAAATTCTTCGTTCTTGCGAAGAAAGGTGATCCGAATCAGGATACAAATAGAAAATCTTGGATTGCAATGAGAAACGGCGTACTTGTACGTATGGTACAAGATTCGACTACGTCGGCACATTCGCAAATTCTTGTTCCCAAGAGCATGAGAGTCCAAATATTACAACATGCTCATGACTCGCAATGTGCTGGACATATGGGTTTTTCCCGTACGAAGTCGAGAGTCCTTGCGGCTTTCTTTTGGCCTTTTGTCAATAAGGACATTCGTATTTACTGCCGATCATGCAAGGTATGTCAGGAGGTCAAATCTAGAGGACCACGACATGCTGCGCCTATCCAGGCTGCTGACATTCCTATTCGGCCGTTTCAGAAAATGGCCATAGATATTATTGGCCCTTTTAAGGTCAAGTCGGCCAGAGGACATCAGTTTATCCTTACATGTGTCGATATGTGCACACGTTGGCCAGAGGCTATTCCTCTTAAGAGCATATCTACTACAGATATCGCAGATGCTCTTTGGTTGATATTTTCTCGCTTGGGGTTCCCCAGAGAAATATTATCAGACCATGGCACTCAACTCATATCTGACACTATGTCACAGGTAATGTCTACCTTACATATTGAACGATCTCTCAGTAGTATCTACCATCCTATGTCTAATGGGTTAGTTGAGCGTCTGAATAGAACGCTCAAGACTTTGCTTGGTAAGATAACTGAAGATCATCCTCAAGATTGGGACAGGGTTTTACCCGCGGCTCTCTTTGCCTATAGAGAAGTCCCTAATGAACACACAGGATTTTCTCCCTTCGAACTTGTCTTTGGCGCGCGTCCACGCGGCCCTATGTCTTTATTACACGATCTCATCACTGCCGATGATATTAGCGATGAAACTCAATCCTCATATGAGTATGTCATTGCTCTTAGACAAAAGATCATTGAGGCATGTAAGCTAGCAACTGCTTCATCAGAAATTGCTAAAGAGAAGGCAAGACAGTTTGCTAACAAGAATAGATGTCTACGACAACTTTGTCCAGGTGACAAAGCATTCGTCCTACTCCCCAGTAGGGAAAATAGACTTCTTATTGCATGGAAAGGTCCGTATGCAATAGTCTCTCGGATTTCCGATGTTGACTATGTGGTCGATATCGATGGAAAGCATAAAACTTTCCACATAAACATGCTTTCGGAATTTCACGAACGTCCGGACTATTTGCTGCCTATTTTCCAGGCAACGGATGATGCTCCTGCACCTCACGGTCATTATTCATCCCTGTCTGTCATACAGGATGAGGAAGCTACCTTCTCTGATGTCAACCTTCCCCTTCCAGTGGTTCCATTACATTCCACGGAATCTTGGAAAAACGTTTCTGTTTCTCCTAATCTTTCTGGTGACGAACATCGACGAGACTTGTCGATGTTACAAACATTTCAGGATGTTCTCACTGACATTCCTGGACACACAGATGTCATAGAACATGACATAATTCTTACCGACAATAATCCAATTAGGGTTAGGCCGTATCCTATTCCTATACACTTTCAGTCGCAGGTGGAAAAGGAATTGGATGAAATGATTCAATTAAATATAATTGAACCATCGACTTCACCATATTCTTCTTCCATGGTTATTGTCCGGAAGAAGGATAAGAACATACGAATTTGTGTTGATTATCGCAAATTGAATCAGGTCACAAAGTTCGATGCTGAACCGATGCCTTTGTTAGAAGATCTACTGATTAGACTTTCTAATTCTAGATTCTTCACTAAACTTGACTTGTCTAAAGGTTATTGGCAAGTGCCTTTAGCAGAGCATGCCAAACCTCTTACTGCTTTTTCTACACCTAGGGGTCTATTTCAATGGAATGTTATGCCTTTTGGTCTCATGAACGCCCCTGCAACTTTCGTTCGCATGATGCGTCGAATTCTGTCACATCGTTCGGATGTCATCGCATACTTAGATGACATCTGTCTCTTCAGTGATACCTGGGAAGATCACTATTTAGGGTTATATGACTTACTGTCCACTCTACGTGAGAATAATTTGACAGCAAAACCTTCTAAAGCTTTTGTTGGTTTTGGTGAAATCTCTTTCCTGGGTCATCGTGTTGGTCATGGTCTCTTGAAGACAGAAGACCACAATACTTCCAAAATACTGAACATCTCTGTTCCTAAAACGAAGAAAACAAGTTAGGAGTCTCTTAGGTTTAATTCAATTTTATGGGAGATTTATTCCAAATTTATCTTCGATCATGGCACCTCTCTCAACATTGTTGAAGAAAGGTTCGCCTAATCTGGTCCGTTGGTCTGAAGAATGCCAATCTTCATTAGACCAAATCAAGAATATATTTTCTTCTCCTCCTCCCATCTTAAGATTACCTACTCTTGATAGGACTTTTGTTCTTCGAAGTGATGCTTCATCCACTGGGATTGGAGCAGCACTGATGCAAGAATATGCAAATACTCTGCATCCTGTTATGTACATTTCTAGAAAACTAAATGCGGCAGAGAGGAACTACTCGGTTTTAGACCGTGAGTTGTTAGCGATGGTTTGGTCAATTCTAAAGCTACAAAGATTCCTCCTGGGCGCACATTTCATTCTAGAGACTGATCAGAAAGCTCTTACAGCTATTCAGACTAAGAATTTGAAGAGTTCGAGATCCACTCGATATGCTATAGCTCTTCAACCTTTTCACTTCACGGTACGAGCTATCCGTGGTGCGGATAATGTGATGGCTGACATTTTGTCTAGATGCCCACATGACTCTAACTAATACTTCTGTCCTATATTCCTATATATTACAGAGTCATAACACACCTATATTACTACAATAGATTAGCACATCTGTACTCACTTTATATGTACACACTATCGTGCTTTGTTGTCATCTTCTTCTGTTCGTTTTTAAGATGATAGAGGAGGACTGAGTAGTTAATATAAGGGCCGTTAGTTTACTAAACAGCCACAATTATTAATAATGTATTGTACCTTATGAAGCATATTAGTTATTAATTAGCATTATATTGCTTGTACTTTCTCAGAATGTCATTGTTGAGCTGAGGACTTACCTTACTAGTATCAAGCATGACGAGTTCTAGATTGTGTACTTACCCTCGGAATACCAGAGCATATGTCCTGGATCGTCATGTAGTTTAACTTTACTATGTACTTTTTGTCATTACATGTCAAAGAATGTACTATTTAAATTTTCCTATCAGATTTGTACATCCATTTTTAAAGACAATATTAGAGTATGCTGTTTAATGATGATTATGGTAACTTGCATACGTATATTGTGTTTACATGCTAACGTGATGTGTGTTGGTGACACCTCCCCGATGTGAATATTTTTTGAGACATATTTATTTTTCTGTTGAGGTATATCCTCACCAGACACTCTATATTTAGCCTCATGTTAGGCAATTTAATTAATTATCAGCGCATAATTCGTGCGTTTTGAGCCGCTTATCGCATGCTCTTTGATATTTAAAAAAAAAAAAATATGTTCCACATTTTTTTTTTATCGGGAGGAGGTGGTGATATGTTGCGTGATAAATTCTCGCAACATCATTTTATTACAATATCTATTTTATAACGCAAGGGCAACAACTGCTTGAAATTTATAGTTACTTTTCTCGGTAAGCATTTGTCTTCTCGCGTTGGTATCGAATGCAGTTAAGTTTGAGCTGTGGTCATTTTGCGCTGGACTGCGCATGACTTGTCTTGCTGCTTGGTCGATCGGTTTCCGCCCACCACTAGTGGAGTGAGCGATTTGGAATGGCGAAAGAGATGCCTCGTTGAAGAGGGGATCTCCGCTATTTTTTTGTTCTGTCAGGGATGTGTAGTCCTCTTAATGGATATTTCGTTTATTCGAGATAATACCTCTAGTGTTTCCCACATGTCGGGAGGCGTGATATTTCTGTGTATTTCCGGAAGGCAAGGTAAATTAACATTTTCATTAACTCTATCGATTTTTGGTCGTGAACGATTTCTGGCTCATAGCCTGTCTTCGAAAGTCGTCATCACGAGATGTTTTCCTAGCTCACATGTCGCTGTATTGTGCTGCATCGGTTGATGCAGGTCCCAAGGACTATTACTTGCTACTTGATTACCTGAACTAGGTTTGAAAAACCTTTGTTATCTAGAGGATATTTTTGAGGACATTATTTATACTTCGGCAGACGTGTCTGTCTTGCTGAAGTCAGATTACGGAGAGTGAACTGATTTCATACATCTGGTTATCTCCTGGCTGCTATAGAAAAGGATGGAGTTTTCCACCTGACTACATTTACAGCACTATGAAATATAACATGCATCTGACTCATCATTGTAATGCTGTCTACCGTCTATTGCTGTATTGAATGTTGCTGTGACAATGACTGTTTGATGTGTCTACATATTCGCGTAACCATTTTGTCACTGTGGCGTCCACAATAAATAATGAAGAAAAACGTCAACGGCTGTTTCAAGAATCATTGACTTTATACGTCGTGAGTTTACTGACGTCCTATGTGGATTGCCCTGTTATTTTTGTATGAACATTGTTTTGACTGAACACATCTGCACACTACACAAAACCAGACATGCGGATACCATCCATCATCATATGGCATCACGCATCAGAGGTATTAAAGAAATTTTATCTCAGGAATGGGCACACATATATCTTGGTAATGGTGACAAAGTTATAAAAACAAGGCTGTTTCAATTATTCCCCGTATGGGTCCGGTAGCTCTCGGAGGAGATGAAGAAACAATGAATATGACTACTGCTTCCTCAGACATGTTGTAAGAGGTGGCTCATACGAGGCTGTTCATGAGGATGGCAACTTCATCATGTAAAAACAAACTGCAACAGGAAATTTCAAGAATACTTGAAGACATTTGAAACAGGCGTACTCCAAATGATGAGCCACAATTGGATGAGATCCAGTGCTGATTCCTAGCAAACCAAAGTACTCAAGACCTAATCTTCACACTCAGACAGCTGATAGGATAGTCTGGCGCTCTCTCTTCCAAACCTCTACACCTCACGGTAGAAGGGGAATGACTAAGTAAGTAAGTAACTACTCCAAATGTCGAGTTTTAAGAAAATACAAAACAGATTATAATATATGCTAATTCAGGTGAATTTTAGACCATCGAAAAGTAAAATCAAAATCTGTCTACTACCTATTTTCTTATACCAGACTAGTTTCTATCCACTGAAGAATTTTCCACTTTGCCGACATTTTTGTTCCGTTATTATTACCTTTGGAAACAATCTCAACAGACACAAAATATTTAAGGAAGAAAAACAGCAAATGATCAATTTCATTTTCATAGTCTTGCAACATCATGGGAGTGAAACACGTTCAAAGTGGCCAAGTATAATGATCTGGTTACGGAGTCGAGACAGAACAGGTTCACTGCAAGGGTCATGGCTGTTGAGGTAAGCGCGAGAGGTCAAGTGGCTGCCTGTGTCTGATCTACTGAAACTGTTGGGTTTGAAAGGACAGTCAAGAACAAGAACACTTAAGCGGCTCTGTGAAATTGTGAAAAGGGCATCGTGCTGGCTGTGGAACAACCGCAAGGGCTATTGAATTCAGGACAGTAATTTATGTTCAAGATAAGAGTTACTTTCACAACTGCCTCCAGCTGGCAGCAAAAACAGGAGTGAAGTTGAAGGTTGCAACCAAGGTGGAGTGGGTTCAATTCTCTGCACAATACAACCAGAGGCTGACACTTAGGAGTCATGACCCATGTGGGTCCACCCTTCCTTAGAGTGTAAAGGAGATTAAAGGGTCAAAACCCTTGATTCACGGGGGGGGCCATTGTGATGATCAGATTGCCTCCTGTTGTATTGTTCTGTATAGAGTTCCTATCATGGATATTAAAGAAAACACAAGAGAAGAAAATTATAGCTGGCAAAATGAGAAACATGATGAACAAAACAAGGAGAGATAAAATAAGAAATAACTCAGTAAGAGAAAACATTGCAAATAATGCATAGACTACACACATCAATAAGGAACCAACAGCTTTGTACATTTGGTCATAATTTTTTTTAAATAGGATCATAAAACCTATATATATATATATATATATATATATATATATATATATATATATATATATATATATATATATATATATATATATATATATATATATATATATATATATATACTTACTTACTTACTTACTTAGTCGTTCCCCTTCTACCGTGAGGTGTAGAGGTTTGGAAGAGAGAGCGCCAGACTATTCTATCGGCTGTCTTTCTCCTGGCCTGGTTCCATTCTAGTCCTCGGTCCTTCAAAGATTGTCTAATGTTGTCCTCCCAGCGGACTCTGGGTCGTCCTCGGGGTCTGGATCCTTGGCTCTTTGTTTCCCATGCTTGTCGTGGTAGCCGATCTTCTCCCATTCTGCAGACATGGCCAAACCATCTTAGTTGGGACTGTTCTACTTGGGTCTGTAGGGGGTGGCGTTTTAGGCCTTGACGTATCGTCTGGTTGCGTACCATGTCTCTTCTTGTTACTTCAACCACCTTCCTCAGATACCTCATTTCTGAGGTTTGGATCTGGCTTTTATGGGTTGTAGTCATTGCCCATGACTCGCATCCATATGTCAAGACTGGGACATAGGTGGAGTGGTATACAGCCATCTTCGTTTTCTTACCAACCTCTCTCTTGCTGAGGAATCCTCGATTTATGGCCTGAAAAAGTCTCCCAGCTGCTGCTTTTCGAGTGGCCAACTCTTCTTTGATGCCTCCCTTTCGGTCTATAATAGCTCCGAGGTATTTAAAGTGGTCGACCTGCTCCAGGACCTGTTCTCCCAGCTTAATCTGATGTCTTCTTTCTTCTCGTGATATCACCATGGATTTTGTTTTAGAGCTGCTTATGACCATCCCTCTCTTCTCCAGCTCTTCCTTCCAGACTTGCAGGTTGGATTGGAGATGTGCCTCTGATTTAGCAATCAGGGCAACATCATCAGCAAATGCCAGCTCTGAAATATAGACCTGTCTCATCTTCCAGTACCCCACTGAATACTTTCTTGTTCTCTCCTTACATGCCTTGATGACATCGTCCATAAGGAGTATGAAGAGGTAAGGTGATAGGATATCACCTTGTCTTACACCAGTGGTGGTCCTGAACTCTTCTGACTTATGGTTTGCTGTCCTCACATAATTTCTGCAAGACTTGTAGAAGCTCTGTATAGCATGAATCAGAGGTGCTGGAATATTCTTCCTTGCCAAACAGTCCCAAAGTTTGCTCCAAGGGACCCTGTCAAACGCCTTTTCCAGATCTATGAAACAAAGATGGATCTCTCTCTTATACTCAAGGGCCTTTTCACTCAGCTGTCTGAGTGTGAAGATTAGGTCTTGAGTACTTCGGTTTGCTCGGAATCCGCACTGGACCTCATCCAATTGTGGCTCAGCTAGGCGTCGGAGTCTCTGCTCTAGGATTCTAGAGTAGATTTTTCCAGGGACACTGAGAAGGGATATGCCTCTATGGTTTCCACACTGTCGATTGTCACCCTTTTTGAAAATTGGTGTTATGATGGCAATCTCCCAATCCTTTGGTATGGTCTTGTTGCACCATGCTGCCTGTAGGACCCTTAGGAGTAACAGGTCGCCTGATGCTCCCATGTACTTAACCATTTCTGGTGTTATACCATCATGCCCTGCTGCTTTGCCCATCTTGATTTTCTCCAGTGCTGCCTTCAGTTCTTCCATCTTTATGTCATCTTCATCACCATTGGTTTCCTCTTCTGTGCTAGTGTTTATCATTTCTGATGTTTGACCTTGCTCACCATCAAGGAGTTCTGAGAAATATTCTTTCCATCTTTCCATTACTTCCTTCGGGGCAGTAAGCAATTTGCCTTGCTTGTCCTTTATAAATTTGAGAGGGCATTGTTTTTCCTTCCTCATGTTCTTTAGGGTCTTATAGAACAATTTCTGGTTTTCTTGTGCATCTTTTTCTAGCTTTTCTCCAAATTCTTCCCAGGACTTCTGTTTTGCTGCTAGCACTTTGTTCTTTACTTCTGTTCTGAGTGTCACATATTCTCTATATTTTTCCATTTGTTCTGTTGTGTTTTTAGCTCCTAAGTATTGTTTCCATGCCATTTTCTTCTCTCTTATTTTCTCTTTGACTTCCTCTGTCCACCAAGGTGTCCTCTTTCTCTGGTTCCCAAGTCGGACTTCACCACATGCTTCTGCAGCAGCTGTCTTTATGATATCCTTGAATTTAATCCAGAGGGTTTCCAAGTCATCAGGTTGTTCTTCTGTGTTGCTCACCGCTGCAGCAATAAGCCCCTGATATCTGGTCTTAATTTCTGGCTCTCTCAGCTTGTAGGTCCTAATGCTCATTTCTCCTGCTCGTTTACTTGGTTTCTTGCGTGATGTTGAGCAGTTCCTAGGCTGAGCAACTCTTTCAGTTGTTCGTTTGATTTTTAGCAGGTAGTGATCACTTCCAATCTCTGGCCCCCTCCAGACTCTTGCATCTCGGACATATTTGAATGAGCTTCTCCGAACAATGGCATAGTCGATCACTGACTTCTCATTCTTTGTTGGTTCACATCTAGTGTATGCTCTCCACATGTAAGCCTACCTTGCCGTGGTTGGAGAGCTTGAGCGCTTCAATGATCCCGGGAGCTATGCCGGCGGGAGTTTTACTCCTGGCAGGGTCACCCAAGCCGGACAGGTCCTGGGTGAGGGGCCAGACTAAATGGGCTGAGGAGTGGGTGGAACCCTATAGGTGTAGATGCAGAACCCACCGGCGAGTGGTACATGCTCTGGTCTGCACCAATCCACCCCCACTTCATGGGTTAAATGCTTTCTTGCCTCATTCTTCACTGTTTGTCGTCTATCACGCCCATGGCGACCGTTGCCTCAATTGGCTGTGTGTGGTGTACCCGGAAACGGGGCCTCCCAGTACTGAGGCAAAGTTAAGTCCCCGATGTCACTTATCGGTGCAGAATTGAGAGAGATGGCTGAGCATCACAATCCCTCCTGTGTTGCAGCATGATGAGAACCCAGCATTGCACACTGAGCTTGGGGGGATCACTTGGGCACCAGACTTAATACTGGCTCTTGACTGGATGGCCGCATGCAGGAGATTTCTACAATGGAGGGTTGGCAGGTGGTGGGTATCGGGAAGTGGCTCTGTGCAGGACGTGAGGATTCCTTGGGAGAGCCCCGAACCAGAGCACAGCATTGTGCAAGCTCTGCATAGTTGGAGAGCCCCCTGGATGACGGGGAATGCACAGTGTGCTACCCCACCTATCCCCAACTGCTAACTTAGAACCAGAAGTGGGGTCCTCTGTATGCGTGCCAGGCCAGGATAAAATGCCTGGGAAAGAGACTGGAGCTCAGAACTCTAACTCAAAGTTGCAGGATGGCAGAAAAGCCACGGGAAAGACAGGGCTATTTTGAAGATAACGCAACCATATTTTCACCATACGAGCTCGGACGCCGCCTCGGTAAACAAGGTCCGCGCAGAGCAGTGACACCCCCAGGCTGCTTGCGAATAGTCTACTACTGGGAACATAAACAGATTAGGGATGAGCCCACTCTCCCGTTGAACAGGTGCTAAAGTCGTAGATACTGGGCCAGAAGGCGCACCGGAAACCACAGTATCATGCAACTCGCTTTTTTTTTTCTATGGAGAGTACACCGTCAAATAAATCTCGTTCTGGTGCTCGCCCTGTGGAGCTCCACCAGGCAGGTGCAGTGCCGGGCTCTGAGCCTCGACAGAGCCCACCCTCAGCTACTGGAGGACCCTCTAGACCGTCTTGTGGAGTCAACAGACGGCGGAGGAGAACTACTGACCAAAACAAAACAGAAAAAGAGAAACCCAGAGTGCCACTTGTCATGATGCACTGGAATGCAGAGGGAGTGAACAGCAAGCAGGCTGGATACAGCAAAAAGACAGAGCTGGAAAACATCTTGTATGAGAAGCAAGTCAGTGTTTGCTGTATCCAAGAGACTCACTTGAAAGCAGATCAAACCTTTAAAATAAGGGGATATCAATGCTTCAGATCCGACAGACAAGATAGACGAAAAGGAGGAGTACTTACTCTTGTAAGGAATAACATTCCTGCACACGAAAGGAAAACCTTCATGGATGGAGCAGAATATCAGCTGCTGCAGATAAAGGTAGACAAGATGGAAATAGAACTCCTGAACTATTACTGTCCGAACAACAAACCCCTGAGTCTCAGCTCTATACAGGTACCAGCCACCAACTTTATAGCAGTTGGAGACTTTAATAGCCACTCCCAGAGCTGGGGCTATAACCATCTGGATCACAGAGGTGAAGAGGTTGAAACTTGGCAAGATGATCACTCCCTAATCCTAGTCAATAATGCCACAGATACTCCTACCTTCTACTCCAGAGGATGGCACACAACCTCAACACCAGATCTTGCCTTCTCCACACCAGATATAGCTGGATCTATTAGTAGAGAAGTAGGAGACCAACTAGGGGGAAGCGACCATCGCCCAATCTTTCTTACTGTCCAGAGTGCAACTCTCAGTACAGGCCCAGCCATTACAAGATGGAACTACAAAAAAGCCAACTGGGGTTTATTCAGGCATCAGGTGAACACGCTGCTGTCTACCCTCAAGGTACAGAACAGAGACATTAATGAAGTGGTAAAAGACTTCAACAGATGCATACTACAAGCTGCAAAAGAAACCATTCCCAAAGGATGCCGGCGTAACTACATACCATACTGGTCCAGCACACTCCAAGAACGTCAGGAAGCTATGGACAAGGCTAGAAAGGACGCAGAGTCTCAGCCTTCACTTGAAACTCACAACAAATGGAAAAAGGCTGTAGCAGAGTTTCAGAGAACAAAGCTAGAAGAAAAGCGGAAAAGCTGGAGAACTAAAACGGCATCGCTGAACCTTGAGAAAGACGGCAGGAAACTTTGGAGATTAGTCAAGTCTCTAAATGAAGAGCATTCCTCACCAAGGCAGACTATCACATTGGATGAAGGTGGCAAACTTTTCAGAGGAAAACAAGCTGCAGACTTGTTTGCTAGAAGATACAGTTCAGAAAGCAACTTACCCATTAACATAGACCATCAGAGAGAGATAAGAAAAGAAATACTGGCAACCATGGGACAGACAGATACTCCTGCCCCAATGAGGGAACCCATCACACTAGGAGAACTACAGAAGGCTATTTCCAAGCTTAAGTTTCAAAAGTCACCCGGCCCAGACAAAATCAGCAACGAAATGCTAGTAAATCTGAGCTCAGCAGCAAAGACAAAACTGCTTGAGATATTCAACCACAGCTGGTTGAAAGGAACGGTACCCCAAGTATGGAGAGAAGCCATCACAATACCCATACTAAAGAAAGGGAAATGTAAGACCGAGGCTGCAAGTTACCGGCCAATCAGTCTCACAAGCTGTGTTGGGAAGACTATGGAGCGAATAGTCAACCACAGATTGAAATGGTATTTAGAGTCTGAGCAGATCCTGGTGCCGGAACAAGCTGGATTTAGAGAATTCTACAGTATAGAAGACCAAGTTACTTACTTGTCTCAAGCAATAGAAGATGCCTTCCAGGAGAAGAAAAAGGTCCTAACGATCTGGGTCGACTTCAAGCAGGCCTTTGACAAGGTGTGGAAAGATGGCCTCATCGCAAAACTTAGGAGAAGTGGAATCCAAGGCAACATGATGACATGGATCCAGTCATACTTGCATAACAGGAGAACTAGAGTCACTCTTGACGGTCTGCAGAGCAGAAAAGTGTTGCTCCATCAGGGGGTACCTCAAGGAGGAGTAATTTCCCCAACACTCTTCCTTGTTTACATCAATGACCTGGTGAAAGATCTCCCTGCAGGAGTTAAAGCTGCCTTATATGCAGATGACCTAGTACTCTGGTGCGCTGATGAAAATGTCACCACAGCAAATTATAGAATGCAGCGGGCAGCAGACATGCTAGTGTCATGGGCAGAGAAATGGCTTATCACAATAAACACAGACAAAACCTCCACAACACTGTTCTCCCTCGCCCCCAAGGACAAATCAGCTAACATACACCTAGGGACAACCGTGATCAAGGAAGAAAGCTACCCCACCTATCTTGGGGTGACATTTGACCAAAGGCTTACATGGAATAAGCATATTGAAAATGCAGAAGGAAAGGCCCGAAGACGACTAGGCATACTCAGAAAATTAGCAGGTACCAACTGGGGAGCAAATGAACGAAATCTAAAGAAGATTTATAATGGAGTAATAAGACCACACTTAGAGTTTAGCTCAGCAGCATGGTCATCAGCTGCTAACTCACATTTGCAGTCTTTGGACAAGGTGCAAAATCAAGCTCTCAGGCTCATTACAGGAGCCATGAAAACTACACCAATAACAGAGATGCAGAAGGTTGCTGGATTACAGACATTGTCCCATAGAAGAGACACAAAAACCATGATCCAGATGGAAAAGTACAACAGTATGCCAATGCACCCAATGAAGGCAAGACTAGATGATCTGGCATTGGGACGTCTAAAGCGTAGCAGCTTTGTGCATCGGGGGAAAAGACTTATAAGACAGCATCAAGAAGACCTATCCATGAAGACAACACCACTGAAGCCCACCCTATACCCTGTACCATGGGAGCAGGCCAGCAGTGCCCTCCAAATTAATACAACAGTCAGTGGTCTCACAAGTGGATGTGAGTATAATGATCTGCAAAAACGAACTGCTACATTGAGTATGATCCAAGAAAGCTATCCCGATCAATCATGGATACATGCCTATACAGATGGATCAGCAACTAATGCTGTTAGGAATGGAGGTGCCGGTATCTTTATCTCATATCCTGACAACCACTATGAGACTAGGCACATTCCCACTGGTAAATTCTGTTCCAACTATACAGCTGAGGTTCAAGCTCTAGAGCAAGCTGCAAATATGATTTATAACACCAACTCTGACTGCCACCAGGTAGTCATCCTCACAGATGCACTGTCTGTCCTGCAAGCTCTCAAGGGTGGTAAACTCCCGCATCTGAGAAATGAACTAAACAAGGTAGCTGCCAAAAAGAGAACCATACTTCAGTGGGTACCATCTCATTGTGGTGTACCCGGAAATGAAAAGGCAGATAAACTTGCAAAAAAGGGAGGAGAATGTGAACAAGAAGATAATGAAGTCACATACTTTGAGAAAAAGAGAGCTATCCAGACTATCAGAAGAGAACAGAACCAACCCAAAGACGACTATCACACTCTCGACCGGCAGGGACAGACAACTATTTTTCGACTCAGGACAGGGCATAACAAACTGAATAAACACATGCACAAGCTACGATTGTCTGCTTCACCACTGTGCACATGTGGATTAAACGAACAAACTGCTGAGCATGTTCTACAGGACTGTCCTCTGTATGACCAGTTAAGAAAGATATACTGGCCCAATGACTCAACACTAAACTCAAAGCTATATGGAGTTAAAGAGGAACTTCAAACAACAGTCGAATTCATCATGAGAACTCGTCTGACGGTGTAATCATCAAAGATGCGATCGCAAGAAGAAGAAGAAGATCTAGTGTATGCATGTATGCGCTTATGGGGGAACTTTGTGTTTGTAATGATCAGATTCTGCTCACTGCAGAATCTAAGGAGTCGCTTTCCATTGTCATTGAGAGTATCTTCTCCATATCTTCCGATAACTCCACTCCATCTAGCATGGTCATTTCCAACTCTGGCATTAAAATCTCCGAGCATGATAACTTCATCTAGGCAGTCATCCACTGTCCTTTGAAGCAGCTCGAAGAATTCCTCCTTGACCTCTGCTCTCTCATCCTCATTTGGCCCATACACTATGACCAGGTTGACTATGGTTTCTCCTTCTTTTAGTTTCACAACCATAATGCGCTCTGAGACAAAGTTCCACCCCTTGATACTATCTTTTTGATTTTGGGCCACAATGCAACCCACACCCCCTTTAGCTCTTTCGGATATGGGTACACCACTGTAGAGCAGCGTGTTGCCATTGAGATCCATGACTCTTTGTCCTTTTTTCTTTGTTTCCGTAATAGCCAGGATTTCTAGTTTTGCTTTCCTCATCTCTTCCACCAGCTCCTCTTCCTTCCCATTTATACTTCTTGTGTTCCATGTTCCATAAGTCGTAGTCCGTAGTCCGTTCCAGTTCGTCGCCTTTAGAATCAGTCCGGTTTTCTCTCTTTTGTTACTCGTAATCGTGGTTTAAAGCAAACAGGTGATTGGCCTGTTGTGCCTTTGCATGGTGGAGGGGGCTGCCTCCTTACGGCCTCCATGCAGGCCGCCCTCCTCCTTTTTCATCCGGGCTTGGGACCGGCATTGGCGGAGTTATATATATATATATATATATATATATATATATATATATATATATATCTATATATATACATATATATATATATATATATATATATATATATATATATATATGAGAAAGATGGCCTGGAAGAGTGAAAGAAGTATTTAGAAGAAAAGGTTAAATTACCACACAGGACAATCATGGAGGTATCTAGAGTCATCCTCATATGACCATCAGCTAAGCACAATGCTATAGTATGCAAGTGTGGAAGTGAACCTCTGTCTGTGAGGCTAATTACACCCTCATTGACTCTTGAAATCATTCACACACTTCCATGGATTCCCCCTGTGGTGAAACAAGTTGAGAACCCAATATTGCACACTAAGTCCGGTAGAGTAACTTGAGCCCCAGACATAACTGTGGCTTTGACCTGGTTGGCTACATGCAGGAGGATCTCACTATGAACCCATGATAAGCAGGTAGAGCCGAGAGGTGGCCCTGTGTAGGATGTGACAATTCCTTGGGAGAGCCCAGAACCAGAGCACAGTATTTTGGTGCTACATATTTGGAGAGCCCCCATGGATGGCAGGGAATGCACAGTATGCCACATGCTTCTTACTCCTAGCTTGGGACCAGATGTGATGATCTTTTAAATGCAAGCCAAGCTGGAGAAACTGGAGTCCATGACTTCAATTCAGCAAGTTTCAGAATAGCAGAAAAGCCACAGGAAAAGCCTAGATCTACAGTGTAGATAATACCAAGGACTCTTCAACTTGATATTGGCTGCAAAAGCATGAGAAACTCAACAGCCTTAGTTAAACAACAACAGCAACAGTCACAAAGGACACATTAAATGTCGAAAACCGAAAGTCAGTCTTTCCATGTTACTTAAAGGATTGTGGAAAGATAAACAAAAATCGATGTATCGTATTATTTCACTTCATCTTCATTTTCCTTCTATTTGTTGTTGTTGTTGTAGCAAAAGCTGAAGGACTTGCGTTTCCTATCTGTCACATCACTGTGCATGTTTTCAAGTTACAATTCTTATCAGCTTAATTATTTTTCTTAAAGCCTTAGTTCTAGAGGTTTCTATTTTAAATGTTCTCCATTAATTCTCTTCTTCTGAATACATTAAGATATAACAGTTACAACAGCACCAAAGATGAAATCATCATAAAACTTTAGACTAAGCACAATCAACATTACTCCATGAAGAATAATAAACATATCAAGAATTTAGACCAAGGCTTCTTAACCTGTGGTCCATGGACCCCTTAGGGTCAGTGAACAGATTCTAGGGGGTCCATGTACATAAACTAAAATTATTAATTATGCTTTAATGTACATTTTTTCCAAGAAGGGGTCCATAACCTTCATTGCACAATCATAGGGTCCATAGCCTCTTGAGATAATCAATGGGGTTCATGGCATAAAAAAGGTTAAGAAACCCTGATTTAGACTATATTCTGTCTGACTGTTGTATCCAGCACTAGACACTGTGTCTGGAAAACACTGTGTCTGGAAAACAATGTGTCTGGAAAACACTTTGTCTGGAAAACACTTTGTCAGGAAAACACAAGTCTGGAAAATGCTGTGTCTGGAAAACACTGTGTCTGGAAAACACTGTGTCTGGAAAACTATCATAATTTTCGAATTAACAGACTTTCTTGTATTTTTGTTTTAACAGTTCTTATAGTTTTTCTTGTGCTTTTGTTATTTATTTTTGTTTGTTATGTAATTCCTTTGATCATGTGTTTAGCAAAGCTGATGAAGCGTTGAGGAAACTACATGGCAGTCCTTGTTCTGGAATGCACAAACTGAAAGAAACAGGAGACAAGCTTAAAAAAGGATGAAGAGGGTAGAGCAATTGGAAAAGATGACCAAAAGTTCAGTGGAGGGACAATATCAGACAATCTTTGAAGGACCAAAAACTAGACTGGAATCAAGTCTAAAGAAAGACACCTGATAGGATAGCATGACACTCTCTCTGGCTAACCTCTAAACCAGGGTTTCTCAACCGGGGTTCCACAAAATCCTAGGTTCCTCAAGAGGTCGTCAAGGGTTCCACAAAAGATCATCATTGAACAAAAAAATAAATGTAGTTTTTTTAACTGTGAGCGCCGGGCACTGTTAGCGCACACAGCAGTGGGCAGTGACAAAGCAGCTCTGTATGGCTGTACGCAATAGAACTGTACTCACTTGCTTGAGTCCATTCTCAATTTTTGACGCGAGACAGGGGAGGCTATTGATAATTAGTGAGAGCTGTATTGCATGTAAGGGAGTAGAGTAAGCTGATAACATCAGCTTCTCCAATGTACTGTGAGCTGTAAATATAATAATTTGTATGCAGGGGTTCCCTGGACCTGAAAAGTACTTCAAGGGTTTCTCCAGGATAATAAGGTTGAGAAAGGCTGCTCTAAACCCTTAGGTAGAAGAGGAGTTAAATAAGTAAAGTAAGGAGAGAATCTGAATGGATGGAACAAGACAGGAGGCATTGGCTTGAAATGAATGAAAGCTTATGATCTACAAGAAAATGAAGTAACCAATGAATGAAAGCTGTTGAAGGTTTCACCCCCACAAGATTTCCATGGATCTCTGAGGAAATAGAGGAAGAAGAGAAAAACTGCCCCCTTAAGCACTGTTATAATAGCAGACTGATGTGAAGTTGTGCATAGACCTGGCAACCTCATCATATACAACAAAAAGATACAAAAACCACAACTGGAAGAACACAATAAGTGCTTTGACACAGACTTCTTGCAGGAGGGCAACCTCAGCGGTGATCCCTGCTCTGTGTGTAGTATTAACACTCTTCAGACCGGATATATAAAAAATCGTTCCAAATGGAACAATGACTTTTGAAGTAAAAAAAGCACATTTATTTTTTAATTTTGACTTCAAATCTATGTTTTATATTAAGAATACATGTTAAAAATTATATTTGTGCTAAAAAATATACAGCTTTCACTTATTTTGACTTTGAAATTACACGCAGAAAAACGTAAACACCGAATTTGTCCGTCCGCCATTTTGGATTTTTTCCGATCAACTCGACTTAACAGGTCGTAAACAAAATGCAGTCTGAAAATGACTACAATGCATCTAGTGATGTAGATTCCTGTTTTGATGATTATTCAGAGGACTTGGAAACATCTGATGAGTTGGATGGCAAAAATACAGCTCAGAACAACTCAGATCACCAACCGTACATGTAAAGGTAATGTTACTTCGTTAACGAAATGACAGCTGATTTTGAAAAGTAGTAAAACAGTCATTTTAGTGGGCTATTGTAGTCAGTATAGCTGCTTTCTCTTTGTTTTTGAAAACAAGAAACAAATATTTCACCTTTCAAACAGTTAACAAAGAACTCATGGCACCAGGAAATAAATATAAAGTGGATCTGACGTAACTTCTGAATCAGCTGATTTTTCTGACCTCATTCGCCCTGTGTCTCTGCTTTTAAAAATTATTATTTACATCATATGGCTTTATGATTGACAGTATTCCTTTGTACGGAAAATGTAATGTGTGTCAATTTTCCTGTGTATATAAACTGTAACTTTGAATTCTGTTGTTGATCTGTAAAAATTAATTTTAAATCGTTCTTCTTGCAGATGTTTTGGTTATGATGGGCTTGATGAAGGCCCACCTTCCAACCCTCCACCTTTTTTGCCTTAGAGGGTTCCAGTCTGCAACTGTCAGAGGTAAGCACCAGAGAAAATACAAAGCAGTTTTTGAGACCCATTGACTTCTTCAAACTGTAATTTTATGAAAGAATATAAGAAAATATATATAAGAAAAGGGTGTTTTCTTTTTGACAGTATATTAGAGACAAGCCAACAAAATGGGGGATGAAATTATGGGTTCTTGCTGATGCTGTTAGTGGATATACTCTGATGTTTATTTAGGTAGGATCACTGCAAATGGACCATTTAGTTTAGCTTATACTGTAGTTAGTTATGAAAGTAGTGGACAAGAGTGACCAGCCAATTAACAAGTACAATGTTTTGAGAAAGACCAATAAATATTGGATAACTCTTTTTTTCATTTTCTGGATATTGCTATGGTAGATGCTTACATTTTATTTCAAGACTAGCAGAAAAAACACCCAGATGTGGAAGACCAGCTAGATATGGTCAGCTAGATTTTACAGAACTAATCCGGAATTGGGGAACACAAGTTTGAATGATGCACTACTCGCTTCAAAGCCCCCAGTTTTTTCTCGGCACACCATGGACCCCAAGTTTACAGAGACAAAAAGAAGTTGTAAGCTTTGATATCAGATTGTAAAGATTGAAAGAAAAATAAAAAGTTAAATGTAAAGTTTGTGATATTTTTTTTAAATGTTTTCAAGCAGGTAGGAATTGTCTGTCAGAATACCACAAGCCTTAGTAGGAAATATATAAAGATGTGTTGAGTCTTTATTATGTCACCCTCATAACTGATTTTACTTATGTGTTAGTGATCATAGTGTTACACTAGAAATATGTCTACTGAAGTCATATTTCATTATTTTAGCTAAGATATTGCAGCTACCTAAAATAACTGTAATGTATTCAGTGGAAGATTTTTTTTAAAAATTATTTTTTTTTAAAAGCATAGTTATGTAACATTTCAAAAATTTGCATAACTTTATTATTTAATGTTGAATTGTTTTGGAAATGTAACATATAATGCAGAAATGGTCAGACTACAATAAAATATGACTGTTGTTAATTGTTCTGATAATACTTTATTTTTTTCTTCTTTGTGAAATATCATGTTTATAATTTTTGTGTATTTTTCCTGTTGACTTTCCTTCAATTTTTTAAAACTCACATCAATATAAATTTTTAAAATATTAATTTTACATCTAAATATGGCAGTCTGTTCAATTACAAACAATTTGATGTATAACACTCTTGGGTAGACTTTAAATTATAATGTATCAAGGAACATTAGAAGTCAGATATGTCAGAGTATGAGAAAATGATACAAAATATCAGGTCTGAAGAGAGTTAAAGGAGAATTAATTATAGTGATGAAAATTATCAAGGTTTCAAATTACCTGAGATCATTTTGTAGAGACTCCACCTCCCTATTAAGAGCTGTGACTGACTGTTGGTACTGTTCTTTCACCTGTTGTAAGTATTGGTAACAGACTGTTATTAGAAGACTAACATGATGACGTTTTTATTTACAGCATGTACAGAAGTCCACTGGCCACCATGTTTGTCAGAAAGCAGAAGTCCACTGGCCACCATGTTTGTCAGCAAGCAGAACTCCACTGGCCACCATGTTTGTCAGCAAGCAGAAGTCCACTGGCCACCATGTTTGTCAGCAAGCAGAAGTCCACTGGCCACCATGTTTGTCAGCAAGCAGAAGTCCACTGGCCACCATGTTTGTCAGCATGTACAGAAGTCCACTGGCCACCATGTTTGTCAGCAAACTATGCCTAAAGCAGTGGTTCTCAACATGGGCCATATGACCCACCAGGGGGTCATGCCATATTTCTAGAAGGCCACAGCAGGATGGTAAAGTACCTTTTCTCTAGTGAAGAGCAACTATGAGGTGGGGCCACAGAGGTAAATGAGGCTCAGAAGGAGGGGCCATGAGCAAAAAAAAGGTTGTGAACCACTGAGCAAAAGGCTCTGAGCATGACCTTCATTAGTGTTTATATGAGACCATGTCTAATATCTAATCACTTACTTCTCCACATCCACATCTTCTTCTGTTCCCTTTTCGCTCCTTACGGAGCAAGGAGCCACCCATGCAGCTGGTTGCCTTGAAGGAAGCTAGCTCAAAAATATTCATATGCTCTTGAGCAGCAGTGGTTTTCACTAGCAATTTATTTTATATGATGACATCCATATTTTAGCTTGTTAATTTTCTATTGGTGATACAACTTTGGAATGGTGGCCCATAGAAATGAACTGGTCAGTGATTCTTACTTTGTGGAAACACTGCTACAGAATATGGAACGTCTAATTACTTTTATTTTGTCTATGTGTTACCAAGGTCTGAAACTGGAGCAAAGAATAGTAACATTGGATCCCACCTGGCATGTTGTAGAATGTGACAACAGAGAGTGAGCATTTGTCCAGGTACCCAATCCTGCAGAAATGTAAACCAAAGCAAGTTTCTAAGCTTCAACAATATGAACAAAGTCTGTAGTTTTCCAAAGCAGGTAGTTTATGTAATTCAGCCATCCAAGAAGCAATTAAGTCCTCTTTTAAGGAAAATTATGACACAGTTTAGAAAGAGTCAAAAGGAGTCTGGACAACCGATTCACCTTTATTTCTTCTTCACTTCCTGTACTGTTTATCAATTCTGTTGACTTTTTTCCATGCCATGATGTCAAACTGTCCTGTATCTTCTCTTTTTTGTCATTATCTACCTCTTTTTCCTTCACTCTTTTCCGTGTTAACAATATATTCCATCTTTCTTCATCTCATAACATGCCCAAAGAAAGTGGTTTGCTTCCTTCTAACATGACTAATAAGGCTCCTTTGCAAATTTGCCTCTTTCAGTAAATACTCAATAGTCTTTCTAGTTGTTCATTATGTAATTAACATTTTTTGGTAAAACCACATCTCTGTGGCTTCTAGTGCTTTTCCTTATTGTTTACTAATTGTCCATGACTCACGTCCGTGTGTCAGCATTGGTTTTATGTAACACTGAAGAACACTCTTTCTTACTTCCACTGACAGACTTGTTGCATAAAATAAGGATATTACCAGAGACATTAAAAGAGGCTATAGATAGACAACTGAGAGAGGAATAAGCAAGTTTTCGACAAAACAGATCCTGTAAAGACCAGATAGCCACACTGCGCCTAACAGCAGAACGCAGCTTGGAAGTGAATTCAACACTTTACTTCAGATTTGTGGACTAAGAATAAGCCTTTGGCAGTTTAGACAACCACCTTGGAAACTGATGAGGCATTATGGAGTTCTCCATAAGTTCATTTATCTAATGAAGAAATCACTAGAGGACCTGTCCTTCGTGACTTTGTTCGTGAAGAACAACTTACAGAACCCTTTGAGATAAGAAATGGTGTGTGGCAGGAATGCCTCTCACCACCATTTTTCTCCTTGTTGACTTTATATTAGATTATCAAAACAACATCAATCAACAGAAATGTAATTAAGTATACTCTGATAAAACAGCTCTATAATCTAAATTTTTTTCAACAAGTCGACAGAAATGACCAGACAAATACCAGTGGAACACGAGGTGAGGTAAAGACAATGGTGCTGGATAGAACACACACACTAAGGAAACCATAGATCTTCAAATGTTATACCTGAACTACAATCTATTTCTTTCATAGATTTTCAAATGTTATACCTGAACTACTATCAATTTCTTTCAGTGTCAACCATCAAAGAATGTACTGGCAATTCAAGCAAATATATGAGTACTAAAGATGGCAATAATTTATGTGTAAGTTTAACAGACTGCTTCATGAAAGTCTTTGAACTGACAGATCAAGTTAACTGACCTGATGAGCTTGTTGTTCCACTACCCTCCATTGATGGCTGTCCTTCTCCATCTATGAGCAAATTAACAATAAAATATTCAACAAAGTTCTAAACATGTTTTAAAGAACTACAGAACTGTGAAAAACAAGCGAGCACTTCAGCTGAGTACAGCTTTGTTATTTTTCCTTCTCTTTGTGTCTCAAATACTGAGGGGTTGACGCAGAGGTTTTAGTGCAAGATGTGTTGCCTTAGCTAATGTCAAACCATGTTTCATGAAGGCAATCTGCTAACAAAGGTTTGCAAGGGTGGGTAAATGGGCTTCATTCTAATTAGGTGGTCCTATCATACCTTTTTTGTTTTACACAATACATGTAAATAATGGGGGGGAGGAGAGGAAAGGGGAAGGGTGGGGCCCTGCTATAAAACTGGAACATACAATAAAAAAAAAAAAAATTAAAAACAGGCATGTGGTCAGTTTTACAATTTAACTATACAACAAAAAACATGGGACCTTTCAGGGTTTACCATTTGCTATCTATAGTCTCACACAGGAGACAAAGATAAATGTGAAAGGTTCCAAGAAGAACACATTGGATACTGTAAACATGTGGAAAAATAGTACACTGAAGCAAAATTCAAGTAATTATTTCTACAGTTCTTTCCACCTTCTTTCTTTATTATGTCTGTGCATTTTCTTGTAAAATTTCATTTGGGTAAATTTTACTGGCCGACTCGCTACAACTTCATAATACAAATACGCAGAAATTACTACCCAACTAAGATGGTTTGGCCATGTCTGCAGAATGGGAGAAGATCGGCTACAACGACAAGCATGGGAAACAAAAAGCCAGGGATCCAGACCCCCAGAGTCCGCTGGGAGGACAACATTAGACAATCTTTGAAGGACCTAGGACTAGAATGGAACCAGGCCAGGAGGAAGACAGCCGATAGGATAGTCTGGCGCTCTCTCTTCCAAACTGCTACACCTCACGGTAGAAGGGGAACGACTAAGTAAGTAAGAAATTACTACAAATCTCAAGCAATCCTGTAAATTTTACTGACAAATTTTGCACTGTTTCATAAAATAAATACACAGAAACTACTACAAACCACAAGCAACCCTTCAGATGTGACTAGCACACTCTGTACTACTTTATAATACAAATACATTAAAATTACTACAAACCTTAAACAACCCTGGAAATTTTACTGGCATTATAAATACTACTTTGCAATATAAATACATTGAAATTAGTACAAACCTCAAGTGACCATGAACGTTTTACAGGCACACTCAATACCTCACATACAAATAAATGGAAATTACCAGGAACCTCAAACAACCCTGTAAATTTTACTGACATACTCTAATACTACTTCATAATACAAATAAATGGAAATTATTCTAAACTTCAAACAACTCAGCTCTGTAAATTTTACTGGCCCACTCTGTATTAGTTCACAGTATAAAGACATAGAAATTACTACAAACCTCAAGCAACTCTTCTAACCGATCAACTTCCTGTGCTGCTTCCCTCCATCTTTCTTGAGCTGCTTCTTTCTCCTAAATAAGTAAACCACAGAGAATGCAATTCATTTCAAACACCACTACCCAAGCTGTCATGATAATATAAACAAAAGAGAAGATTATAAACAAGAAATAAAACCAACGGTAATGCAATATGTATTGTTCCCGGCAGTCTTAAAGAGACAAAGAAGGAATAGAACTTCTGCTCCATCAGTTTGTTTTTTTCGTACGCCAGCTATTACTCGAGGCGAAATCTCAGGTTAGTACGTCTAACCTGAGACTGGTTTTACGTGAGTATCCCTTTTTTTCTTGCACAGAGACAGGTGTCCCTCGCCATTCAGGCAAATACTTGCCGATTTCAGAGGTACCCATTAGAGCTGGGTCAGCTCAGGAGCCGCCAGTCCCTGGTCGACGACACTCCTTCAAATGTGCTCGCCAGGACTCGAGTTAATCCAGTCTAAATCCCGTTCGACGAAAAATCTTCAAATGGCCTCACCCAGGTTTGATCCTGGGTCACCCGGTCGCCAGTGCAGTGTGGTAACCACTACGCTGGCGCAACTCCCCGACGTAGTTTTAAATTTAATACTTAAAAGGAAAATGGTGCATCATGCAGCCTGTAGGTTAGAAATGATTAATTTGTTTTTATGAGACAAAACCAACCATTTAAAAAAAAAAAAAGTTCAATTCTAATTATGACCTCTAAAGTGAAGTCAATCATGAATGTCCTGTGACCTATCATGGTGCAACACCCAAGCCCATAATCTTACCTTTGTGAGAAGCTCAATCTGGCGCTGAAGATTTTGTATGAGAAAATCACTCCCTGCCTCTCCCTCATCACCTGCTCCAGCATGGTCTGATGATAAACGGCCCTGGACTGCATCCTTAAGATTCTGGTGAAGCCTGGGTATGTTTCAATGGCAAAACACTCTAACATCTTTATGCAGTAAAATATTATGCACCTTTATACAGTAAAACATCAAGCACCTTTATACAGTAAAACATTATGCACCTTTATATAATAAAACACTATAAATTTTATAAAGTACAATTTATTTAAGATTACACATTATACAACTTTGGAAAAAGAAGCACAATGTTTTACACTGTAAATAAAATACTATACATCTTTATAAAGTACATTTTTACATGATTAACAAAATGCTGCTTTACAATGTAACACACTTCTTCAAGTATCATGCCATCTGGCAAAGGTGATCATGTCTCTCCACAACTTCCTATCCCCAGTGCTCTTTATCAAGTTTGTTGTTGATTTCTATCTTTTTCTTGGATCCTTAGCCATTGACTGTAAAAAGCAGTCAGTAACCATCATGCCTAGTGGCATCTTGTTGGGCAGCAACAAACTATCTCTACTTGGCTGGGACGGTGGCAATCATCATGCAGTGCCCCAGCTCTGGTTCATGCTTTTCATCTCGGCCTGGGGGTCGGAGTGGCTAAGAGGTATGGCGTTCACCTCTAATTCTAAACGTACAGGGTTTCCTTCCAGTACAGGGAATATAATTGATAGAAATTTTTGTTAGAACCAGTGGTTCTAAATGATGTCATACTATCCCCTGATCTCCTGGGTAGTGAGACTGGAGAAGGTAAGTAAAGATGAATATTACTTACCTTCTCTGATAAGGGCGAAAAAATTGGAGGTCATATGTGCATGCTGTGTGCGTTAAAAATCCAGTGGCAGTTGGAAATCATAAAGAGTAGCCCATAAGGCCATTGCCCTGGCATAATTTAAAAATTAGGAAACCTACTCACCACAAAAATATTTATAGAATGTGTGATTCCTGTATATACACATTGGGATCTTCGACGGTGCTACGGAGTTCATGCACTGTACTGAGATCCTTCTTGTGTGATTTAAGGGAGGAGATTGGAGCACTGATTGAGTTGTCCGTCTGCAATGAAGATGGTCCTTGAAACTAAACCACACCAAACCATCTCGGCCTCCACAGTTCTCTGCCCCAAGTTGCTTTTGGTCAGCTTCTTGTTCGACTTCCTTCTGGGGCCCATAGAATGGCATTTCTTTTCATGCCTTGACGTTAAACTGCCCAGTTATCTTCTCTTATTGTTGTCCTCCATCTGTTTCCTTCCTTCTTTCCCCCTGTCCCAATATATTCACAATTTCATCTTTTCACAACACGCCCACAGAAACTGGACAGCTTTCATCTAATATAAATAATAAGCTTCTTTTGAACATTGCCCGCCTCTTTCATTACAGCCTTAATTGTATTTTTTATCTGTTATTTTTAAGGCGTTAGCTTCAGTATGTGATCTCCAGAGAGTTTCCTGCTTGTTTACTAACTGTTCATCAAAAACTCTACATATTTTTAAAGTTATTTTCTTTGAAGATTTACAAAACACCATGTACTGAGTGATTCAGAAGATATTCCATGACATAAAAAGCTGATTTCTGGTGTGACTGAAAAAAAAGGTTCATATCATTGTAGTTCAGAGTTATAACAGCTAAAATCTGAACAAAAAATTAACCAATTATGAGAAACATGATCTCTTCATATATACAGCTTCAAATAACTGAGTGCTTCTTAATTAAAATTCAGATTGTTATAACTTCATAACAGTTTAAAATAAAATCTATGTTCATTCATAATCCCGCTTCCCAAGGAACAAAGGCCTTCAGCAAATACATGCCAAGTCCTCCTGTCACGTGCCGTCATCTCAAGTTCTTTCCACGTTCTCATCATTTCCACCTGTTTCCAGCTCTCTTGTCCATGTGCTTCTTGGTCTACCTCTGCCTCTTGCCCTGGGGGTTCCAGAACAAGGACTGCCTTGTAATACTATCAACAGGTTTCCTCAGTGTGTGTCCTATCCATCGCCATTGTCTTCTTCTCATCTTTTGTTCCACTGGCACTTGTCTAGTTCTTGTCATCAGTTCCACGTTAGTAACCTTGTCATACCATTTTAATCCCTCTATTCTACGTAAGCACCCATTTATGAAAGTCTGTAGTTTTTTGGTTGTTGTTTTTGTTGTTCTCTGTGTTTCAGAGCCATATAATAGTACTGATTTGACATTTGAGTTGAAGATTCTTATTTTTGTGTTGGATCTTATTTCTCTTGTTCTCCATATATTTCCCACTGCAATGAAAGCTCCTCTTGCTTTTTGTATTCTTATTTTGATATCACTGTCCCTCCTTCATCTATATTGCTGCCAAGATATGTGTATGATTCAACATCTTGTAGTGGTGTTTCTTCAAGTTCAACCTTGTTATCAACCCTGATAAACCTACGTTCATATACACTTTTTTTTACTCAGAAGGACACCAGAAATCAGCTTCTAAAGTTACAGCATATCTTCATGAATAAACCTGCATATTTATAGAATTCAATTTTTTTGATGAATTAAAAAAAACTAACACATATCTTTATAAAACCAAGTCGCTTTGAAGATTAATAATGTTACAATATTTAAAAAAAAAAAAAATTATCAGATATTACTAAAAAAACACAAACAGGAAAATATTACAAAAATGAAGTAATTGCTACAACACCTTTCATTTTCCTGGATTATGTCCCACGAATGCTTTTTCTGTTTCTCAAGCTCATTCTGTTAATGTAAACAAATGTATATATGAAACAAAATACAGATTACGAAAGCTAAACCTTATCAAGGGTTAATAAAGGACTACCACCCATGTGTTACCGGGGCCCGAAAGGGGAGCAAAGAATAGTAACACTGTCCCCTGCCAAGCATGTCATAGAAAGCGACTAAGGAGGGTTGGGCATGGGGCCGGTTACCCCATCCTGTAAAAAATTTAAACCACAAAAAACTTCAACAAATATGGACAAGTCAAATAAAGAAAATAAAACACAGCCATCCAAGACAGGGGAAGGTCCTCTCGTGGGGAGGCGTATGATGCAACACAGAGAAAGCCGAAAGGAGTCTGTGTTGCTGACTAACCTTCTTTCTTCTAGGAGAACTTCCAGATTTGGCACCTGGAATGTTCGGACATTAAACGAACAAGGGAAAGTGGCGCAAGTAGCAGCAGAAATGAAGGAATACAAAATCGAGGTTCTGGGAATGTGTGAAACAAAGTGGAAGGGGGTAGACAGGAAGAAACTCATCACAGGTGAATTGGTGCTGTCCTCAGGACATGAAGACGAAAGTTCACACCACAGTGAAGGGGTAGCTCTTATGTTATCTAAAGAAGCACAGAAAGCACTCATTGAATGGGAAGCTGTTGGACCCAGAATAATAACAGCTACTTTCAAAACAGCTAAAAAGAAAATTCATGTAAATGTCATCCAATGTTATGCACCAACTAATGACAAAGAAGAGTCTGTGAAAGAAGCATTTTATACTAAACTACAGGAAATTATGGATAAAGTAAAAAGAAGAGACATCACAATTTTGATGAGTGACATGAATGCAAAGATAGGTACAGTCAACACCGGATTTGAAGAAGTCATGGGAAAACATGGGCTAGGAGTAATGAATGAAAATGGAGAACTATTCGCTAACTTCTGTGCTTCAAATCAACTGGCTATAGGAGGAAGCATGTTTCCACATAAGAGAATACACAAGGCAACATGGATATCACCAGACCATAGAACAGAAAATCAGATTGATCATATATGCATAAACAAGAAGTTTAGATCATCATTGCAGGATGTAAGGGTATGTGGAGGGGCAGATGTGGCATCAGATCACCATCTTCTGATAGCCAAAGTAAAAATGAAGCTCAAGAGATATGCAACAATGCAAAATTATAGACAACAGTATAATTTGGGACAGCTAAGAAATCAAGAAACAAGAGACAAATTTGCGGTCACAGTATCCAACGGATTCCAAGTGCTCCAACAGCTGGAAGATGTAGAGAATACAGAAGACTATTGGCAGCAGGTCAAAACTGTATGGAAGGAGACATGTGAAGAAATACTGGGGAAAAGGGAAAGACAACAAAAAGCATGGATAACAACAGAAACCATCAATAAGATAAAAGACAGAAGAAACAAGAAAGCAGAGTTGAACACGGGCAAGGCCGGAGGTTCCAAGGCCAAGGCTCAAGAGGTGTGCACAGAAGCGAACAAAGAAGTAAAAAGAAGTATCAAAAGAGACAAGAGGAAGTATATTGAGGAGTTGGCAAGAGAGGCAGAGGATGCTGCAGCCAAGGGAAATATGAGAGAACTGTGTGGCAGCACAAAGAAGCTAACGGGGAAATACAAGCAAACAAGTTGCCTCATAAAAGACAAGAATGGGAAGCTGCTCAGCAGTATACGGGAGCAAATGGGGAGGTGGACAGAATATTTTGGGGACCTTCTCAATAGACCAGCTCCACAAAACCCGCCGGATATCCAGCCAGCAGAGGAGGAGCTACAAATTAACGGTGAAAGACCAGCGAGGGAAGAGATAGAGAAAGCCATAAAGCTTCTAAGAGATGGAAAAGCGTCTGGACCTGATGGCATTCCAGCAGAGGCCATCAAAGCAGATATCGACACGGCTACAGAGATGTTATATGGGTTGCTTGGTGGGGTCTGGGAGGGGGAGGGGATGCCGGCGGAGTGGAAGGAGGGATATCTGGTTAGGTTGCCTAAGAAGGGAAATTTACAAGAGTGCACAAATTGTAGAGGAATAATGTTACTATCAGTGCCAGGAAAAGTATTAAACAGGATTATCCTTGAGAGATTAAAAGAGTCCATGGACAAGAAGCTGAGAGATGAACAGGCAGGTTTTCGACAAAACAGATCATGTACAGACCAGATAGCCACTTTGAGAATAATAGTTGAACAAAGTCTGGAATGGAATTCACCACTATACATCGGATTTGTGGACTACGAAAAGGCATTTGACAGTGTAGACAGAGAATCACTTTGGAAATTGTTGAGGCATTGTGGAGTTCCCCTGGGGATCATTGATTTAATAAAGAAGGCATATGAGGACATGACATGCAGAGTTCTTCACGAAGGACAGCTTGCGGAACCGTTTGGGATAAGAACAGGAGTGCGACAGGGATGCCTCTTGTCTCCATTTCTTTTCTTGCTGGCAATAGATTGGGTTATGAGATCATCGGCAACACACAACAGAAATGGAGTCCAGTGGACTCTGACTAAGCAGTTGGATGATCTGGATTTTGCTGATGACTTGGCTCTTCTGTCCCATGGCCGTAATCAGATGCGGGACAAATTGAAAACACTCGATGGGAGGTCACGGCGGTTGGGTCTGAAGATACACAGGGAAAAGACAAAAATAATGCGAATAAATGCAGGTAATGATGGCAGGGTTGAACTTGAAGAAACACCAATACAAGATGTAGAATCATACACATATCTTGGCAGTAATATAGACAAAGTTGGAGGGACAGACAGCGATATCAAAATAAGAATACAAAAGGCAAGAGGAGCTTTCATTGCATTGGGAAATATATGGAGATCAAGAGAAATAGGATCCAACACGAGAATGGGAATCTTCAACTCAAATGTGAAGTCAGTCCTATTGTGTGGCTCAGAGACATGGAGAACAACAAAGACAACAACCAAAAAGCTACAGACTTTCATAAATGGGTGCTTGCGTAGAATAGAGGGATTGAAATGGTATGACAAGGTTACCAACATGGAACTGATGACAACAGCTAGACAAGTGCCAGTGGAACAAGAAATGAGAAGAAGACGATGGCGATGGATAGGACACACACTGAGGAAACCTGTTGATAGCATTACAAGGCAGTCCTTGTTCTGGAACCCCCAGGGCAAGAGAGGCAGAGGAAGACCAAGAAGTACATGGAGAAGAGAGTTGGAGACAGAGGTGAAAATGATGAGGAGAACATGGAAGGAACTTGAGATGATGGCACGTGACAGGAGGACTTGGCATGTGTTTGTTGAAGGCCTATGCTCCTTTGGGAGTGGAGGGTTATGAAATGAATAAAGGACTGTCATTACATCATCATCATTACCTTTCAGCAGCCCCTGGAGAACAGGCCTTCAACTACAGGTCTGTATCCGTTTATCCGAAATTCTCAGAGACAACTTTGTTTCAGAAACCACATTTATTTCCCGGTTTTCAGATGTTGCCCAAATCGCATTCAAAAAGTAGTCCAAATTGTCCAAAACAGCCCAAGTTGCTGAAAATGTGTGCAAAAAATAGCTCAAAATTGCCCAAAAGTCGTATATCGCCCAGGTTGTGATAAAAAAAGTAGCTCTAAGAAACTTTTGATTTTCAGAATATTTTGGTATTATGGTGTTTGGATAAATGGATAAAGACTTGTATTACACTTCAAGCCTTCCTGTTCTGTCCCATCTGTTCAAGGTTTTCCATGTCGTTTTAATCCCCGTGTGGTCACAAGCAATGTTCAATAAAAAAAATAATGTCCACATTAAAAATAAGAAATTTTGTCTCTACTGTTTTTGAAAAATAAGAAATTTTTTCTCTACAGTTTTTGAAAAATAAGAAACATTTTCTCTACTGTTTCTGTTTGCTTGTTCCTGATAAAGACTTGGGGCTGTAACATAGGCAATTTCTTCGCCTTTTGTTCCAGCAAGGTGTGCCTCACCTATTTTTCGTTAACCCAACCATTTATTATAGCCTTACTGTGGTCCCTTTCAATTCATTATAACATATCACATATCAAGTAAAAACAATTTTTGCTTGGAAATGCACCAGCAGTACTCATAATACATCACAAGAACAAACATTCTCTCACATGAAAATGAGCGTGCTGCACTGATGACCTGTTACCAAAGCAAACAACAACAAAATGTCTCTCACCTGGAGACTTGCCAGCTGGCCTTGTAAACCATATATGATAGCATCATATTCTCTCAGCAATGGCGAAAGCTCCCTGGAAAATTTTAAAATTCATGGAAGCAGACGGTGTAAGAGTATTACATTTTAAATAACACTGCTAGTAAAAACAGGATCATTCATTAAGCAATAACATCAGGCACTATTCCAAATGAATGCTGTAAAAAGAACACTCTAGAGTCACTTTATCTTATCACTGTTCTTCCCCCACTCCCTTTAAGCTCTCTGTTAAGCGACAATCCTCATCCTGATCTCTTCAAGCGACATCATCCTGCACTCTAGTTCTCTTCACATCTTTTTTTTTTTCCTTCTTAGGTCTCCTTCTAGTTCTCATCTCCATGTGTTTTGGGGTGTTCTTCTATTTCTTCTACTTCTGGGATATAGAACAACAACAGTCTTTTGATGCTAGCAGATGAGTTTATCAATGAGTGTTCCAACTATCTACAGCATCTTTTCCCCCCTCACCTCTTGTACCATTGGCATTTGTCAAGGACTCTTCCTAAGTTTCACCTTGGTTTTGTTGTACAATTTTGGTTTCTAATCCGCGCCCAAAAAAAAAAAACTTCTATGTACAAATAAACTTTTGGCTTCACCATTCAGGCCCAATGAGAAAAATAGGCCTTTAGGCTAGTAATTTTGTTGGTCTCTGAACTTGAATAATAATTTTTTAGCTTGATCTGCCACCTGGGCCCTTCCAGAGAGTCTTGCAAATCATGATGTGGCCTATCCTTCCCCCCACCCCCCACTTTACTTCTTCCTCTCGACAGCCCTGTTATAACTGTTACCATTTTACAGTCACACAGCAGTAGTGGCAACCCCATTTTGTGTATGAGGGTTCTCTGAGGAGATGAAGAAAGAGGAGATAAATATCTCCTTCCTCAGACATGTCATAAGTGGCAACTAATAAAAGGTCTGGCAACCTTGGTGTGCAAAACAAATAGCTACAGAAACAACCAATGAAAACATGAAGTGATTTGGTACTGGCTTTCTATAAGGGAAAAACTGCAAATGGTGGCTTTATGCTCCTTAAGGAGAATGCTGATAATGGTGGATAGTACTGATATGACATTGGGGTTGAAAATCCTGAGAAAAAAAATGTATATATACACCAATACCTCGACTTTCGTCGCTTCGACTTTCGTCGCTTCGCTCTTTCGTTGGTTTTCAATTCTAACCACGTTTCCAAATTTCGTCGCTCGCTTCGCTCTTTCGTCGCATTTGGTCACAACTGCGCGTCATCTTGATTCTTTCGTCGTTCAGTCTTTGAACAGAAATCGTTCGGTGTGCACTGTTTTTTTTAAGTTGTCCGCATTGAATCTCTTATATTTGTCATTAAACATATTAATACTACTTATTTTTGTGATTAAAATAACAAAACTATTCATACTATATATTATTTTTGTGATTATACTGTAAACAGTTTGGTTCCAAAGGTTGTTATTGCCGGGAGTTGTAGTGAGGATAAGCTCTCACTGCAGATAAAATACTTCTATGGCACGCGCCTCAAACAGCCTCTGACAACCAAGTCCAGCTCCCGGCCTTCACGTGTGGCTCAATTTGAGCCCGGCGGAACTGTTTCCACTGACGGGAGAAGGGGCAAAGGCGAGCGACTGGCGCCTTAAAACCAGCAGCTTCGGGCAGATAGGGCTCGTGATCCTTGGTTGGTAGCTTATCTAAGAGAAGGAACTCTGAATTCAAACCACCGCTGCCTTGCGGGAATATCCATTTATGGAATTGGCTTCGGGAGTAAACCCTGAGGATAAATCCGGAGTCGGAGTCCCTAAGGCAGTCTAATGTCGATTCGACATTATTCTGGCAACTCCTGCGACATGGCTGGTACCAAACTGTATCGGCTACTGCCGTTCCTTTGGATCTACCGGCTGTGTGAAGAGGGGGAACATGCTGCATGGGCAACAGCTTGATCTCCATATAACTGTGCCCAAGCTCGCGCCCTGGAGAGGACACTCCAGCTTCACCCTATAGGTGTCGGCAAAACACGGGAAGTAGCAGTTACCGGTTATAAGCATTTTGCCCAATTGGCGTAGGGCATGGCGCCAGGGGCTACTTCCGACAGTGGGAGAGGTTCTAGGATCTCACTGGACAGCTACCGCCCACTTCAAGCTGGGCAGCCCCCAGTCAATAAGGTGTTGTCCCGCCACTGTCTGCTTTCCCCATTGGGTGCATGGGGATTAGGGTCAAACCCGAACTGTGGACAGAAAATTTTGCACCAAGCAATTATCGAAAAAATAGAAATAAGCAAACTCTTAGATTGGGATGCTGGAACGTCCGGACTATGTTGACTGGACTATCCGAAAACCTACAGGATGTAAACGATGTAAGGAAGACAGCCATAATTAATGATGAGCTTAAACGACTTCAGGTGGATATTGCTGCACTTCAGGAAACGCGCCTGACGGGCTCTGGAACGGTGAGCGAAAAGGACTACACATTTTATTGGCAAGGGAAAGATCTTAATAAAGCTAGAGAACACGGAGTAGGTTTTGCGGTCAAAAAATCGCTAACTAAAATGGTTGAACCAGGCGAGAATGGATCAGAACGCCTGTTAACGCTCCGCCTGCAAACTAGCACAGGTCCCATCACCCTTGTCAGTGTGTATGCTCCTACTCTGTACTCTGCCTCAGAAGCTAAAGATGAGTTCTATGAGAATCTAACAGCAATTATCAAAAGCATACCTAGGCAAGAACAGCTTGTTCTCCTTGGTGACTTTAACGCTAGAGTGGGTGCCGATAATGTTTCATGGCCTTTGTGTCTGGGCAGGTTTGGTATTGGCAAGATGAATGAAAATGGACAACGGCTCTTAGAGTTGTGCGTCCACCATGACCTCTGCGTGACCAACACCTACTTTCAGACAAAACCCCAGCATAAGGTGTCATGGAGACACCCACAATCCAAGCACTGGCACCAACTTGACCTGATTCTCGTCAGAAGGCCACTCCTCAGGTCTGTGCTCTCCACGCGCTCGTACCATAGTGCAGACTGTGATACAGATCACTCCTTGGTTTGTTGCAAAATCAGAGCACAACCAAGAAAACTCTATCGTGTCAGACATGAAGGGAAACCACGCATTGATACCAGCAAGATGTCAGACCCTTTCATGATCGCTCAATTCACTGCGACCTTCGAGAAAGTGCTCAGTAGCCCTCAGAATGGTGATACTATTACAGAGAACTGGGAGCATCTACGGAACCCCATTCAAAGTACTGCACTTGCCACCTTTGGTAAGAAAACAGCAAAGTCAAATGACTGGTTTGATGCTTCATCAGATGTGATGGCACCTGTCATTGAAGCTAAGCGCAGTGCTATGAATGAATACAAACGTTCACCGAGTGCCAGAACCCTACAGATCCTGAGGGCTACGAGAAGCAAAGTTCAACAAACTGCTCGACGCTGTGCAAATGACTACTGGCTCCAGCTCAGTGAGAGCATCCAGATCGCAGCGCAAACAGGCAACATTAGACAAATGTATGACGGTATAAAGAAAGCACTTGGCCCCCATAAAAGTAAGACGGCACCGCTAAAAACCATCAGCGGAGAGAAGCTAACCGATAAGGGTAAGCAGATGGAGAGGTGGGTCGAGCACTACTCTGAGCTTTACGCTAGAGACAATACCGTTACGCCTGCAGCCCTTGATGGTGTCAACAGTCTGCCAACTATGGAGGAGCTGGATGCCGAACCAACATTAGAGGAACTCAGCAAGGCCATTGATAGCTTGGCCTCTGGCAAAGCACCAGGCAGTGATGGGATTCCTCCTGATTTAATCAAATGCTGTAAGAGCACGCTATTACATCCCCTGCATAGGATGCTGTGCCAGTGCTGGGAAGAGACAACTATTCCTCAAGACATGCGAGATGCCAAGATTGTAACACTGTATAAAAATAAAGGAGACAGAAGTGATTGCAATAACTACAGAGGCATCTCTCTTCTTAGTATTGTTGGTAAGGTTTTTGCCAAAGTCATCTTAATGCGACTACACAAGTTAGCTGAGCGCATATACCCAGAGTCACAGTGTGGATTCCGAGCTGGCAGATCAACAACAGACATGATCTTCTCTCTCCGCCAGCTTCAGGAAAAATTAAGAGAGCAGAAAAGACCATTATATATCGCCTTTATAGACCTCACAAAAGCATTCGACCTGGTTAGTAGGGATGGACTCTTTAAAATCCTCCTGAAAATAGGCTGCCCTTCTAAAATGCTGGAAATGATAAAGTCATTCCATGACGGCATGAAGGGAACAGTCCAATATGCTGGAAGCACGTCACAGCCCTTTGATATACGAAGTGGCGTTAAACAAGGCTGTGTTCTGGCTCCGACCCTCTTCGGAATCTTCTTTGCCTTACTCTTGAAACATGCATTCAGAGATGCAACTGAAGGAATATGCCTTCACACTAGATCAGATGGCCGTCTGTTTAATCTTTCAAGGCTGAAGGCAAAAACAAAAATCAGAAGGGTCACTATAAGAGACTTGTTGTTCGCTGATGATGCTGCAGTCGTCACTCAAAGCCAACAGGAGCTTCAGAGCTTGATGAATCGCTTCACTAAAGCATGCAAGGACTTTGGCCTCACAATAAGTCTAAAGAAAACGAATGTGCTGAGTCAGGATGTGGGTGCTGCACCAGTTATCACTATCGATAACTATGAATTGGCAGTGGTGCACCACTTCACATACCTAGGGTCTACCATCAATGACAAACTCTCACTGGATACAGAAATCGACAGCCGCATTGGCAAAGCTGCAGCTACCTTTGCCCGCCTCACATCACGTGTTTGGGGAAACTCTAAACTCAAATGAAGACCAAAGCTGCGGTATATAATGCCTGCGTCACCAGCACACTCCTATATGGCAGCAAGACCTGGACGACCTATGCTAAGCAAGAAAGAAGGCTCAATACCTTCCATTTGCGGTGTCTACGCCGCATCCTCGGCATCTCGTGGAAAGATAAAGTGACAAATGTCGAGGTGTTGTCACGTGCTGGCCTTCAAAGTATGTATACGCTTCTTAGACAGCGCAGACTTCGCTGGCTTGGCCATGTTCGCCGCATGGATGATGGTCGCATCCCAAAAGATATCTTCTACGGACAGTTAGCAGATGGCAAGAGAACAGTTGGGCGACCACAGCTGAGGTTCAAAGATGTGTGCAAGAGAGATATGAGGGCACTGGACATGGATCCAGCAACATGGGAGGATGAAGCTGCCGATCGCACTAAGTGGCGATGCTATTTACGGCGCCACCTCAGATTGGGCGAAGAGAGGCTCACACAAGAAGCAGAGGTGAGGAGAAAACGTCGAAAGGAGCACCAGGAAAATAAGCAGCTGAGGGCTGTCACCTCAGGGGCGCATTCCCATAGTCAGTTATGACTGAAGGGGCTATTATTATTATTATTATAGTTATTTTAGTGATAACAGTCTAATGACAGTGTTCATATCGTGATTATAAGACACGTGTACAGTTTTCATACTGTACTTTTTTGTGTGATTAGGCCTTATACAGTACTACCGTACTTATTTTTGTGCTTTAATATATTCATAATGGGTCCTAAGTGTAGTGACAAAGTTAAAAGAACCCATAAGGTTCTCAATTTGCAAGAAAAGCTTAAGCTAATCAAGCTTAATGAACAAGGCATCTTAAATGCTGAAATAGGCTGCAGGCTAAGTGTACCAATCACTACAGTTAGCACAATTGTAAAGAACAGAGCTAAAGTGTTAGAGGAAATTAAAAACGCTACGCCAGTGCATACCAAACTTATTTGAAAGAGGCACAATTTAATTGGTGAGATGGAGAAAGTGTTAAATGTGTGGATTGAAGACCAAGTCAGCCACAACATTCCTCTAAGCCAAGATCTTATCCAGGCTAAAGCACAAACTTTATTTAATGCAATGAAGGCTGAACAAGGAGAGACATCAGCTGAAGAGACATTTGGAGCTAGCAGGGGCTTGTTTGAGAAATTTAAGAAAAGGTCAAATTTGCACAATATAGCAGTGAAGGGAGAATCAGCTAGCGCAGATGCTGCAGGAGCTTTTCAAGTGAAGCTTGAAACAATTATAGAAGCAGTTGGCTACACAAAGCAGCAGATCTTCAACGTAGAATAAATTTCGACAGAAGTTCAGAAGTAAATAGTGGGTTAGAACACCAAATAGCCTGTTACAGAGAACTTCTTAGGGAAAGGAAGAAGACATCAATGAGGTAAACGTCATTGCTCTCCTTTTTCAAGATGCAACCGCCACAACCAACTTCAGTCACCCCTCCCTCTAACCCTTCAGATTCCGAGCCATCAACATCAGCCCCAGTTAGATCTCCTTCAAAGTGCCCTTCTCCTAAAAGAATTAGATTGAAATCCTCCAGTTCTGAAGATGAGCCTCCTCAATTTTCTCCATCTGGTTTTCTAAGTTTAGAATCCCCCTAAATTACCAACATTCAAAACTGTACATACTGTATATATTCATCATCTACTTGCTCAAGAATGATTTTAAGGTAAGATGCTATTTACGTATTTTTTTATTTTACTGTATTTTCTTTACTCTTATGTTTACTTCTGTTTATCTAGGTGTTGCACGCATTCGCAAGTGTTATATAGTTAGTTATTTACGTTTTTTGGCGGCCCTAATGCATTTGTAAGCTAAATAAAGGCTATGCTTCGACTTTCGTCGATTTTCGACTTTCGTCATAGCTCTGGTCCCTAACCTGTCGAAAGAGTGAGGTATTGGTGTACTCCGAAACAAACCATGGGTAAAGCTTAAAGGTAAAGGTAGCTTCTTAGCAGATACTGCCATAGGGTAGGGAAGTGTTGGACACTACACTACACTTGGTCTCAGCTTTATAAGGTTTGGTCCCATCCTTCTCTGCTTTTCCTTTTCCTAGCTCAAGAGAAGAGTCTGGTACCCATTCACTGATGAGTAGACTGAAGCATGATGCTACCAGGTTTCAAACCCAATAACTTTACATTGAAAAGCAAGCGCTCTAACCACTCCACCAACTGACACTTTCATGCTCATTAGGGGCCTTTTTTTTTAAAGTGCTGATAATGATGAATATTACTGATGTGACATCTGGGTTGAAAATCTATGGAACATTACAGTACCCAAAATAAATAAACATTGCAAGAGACCATAAGTAAACCTTACCATAAAAATGTAACTAGGATCATTTTATTTTAATGAAACAATTAAAGCAGAAATGCATACATATTACAAACACTGAACTAGCAGAAATGGCAAGTGCACTTATCCCACTGTAGTACATGATTCCCATAGATGAGAAACTATGCTCACATGACATTCGAGGAGTGCCTTGTTGGCTGATACATTAGCTAGCATTATTGCTCTTGAGAATCCACAGAACCGTTTCTTTGAATTTGTTTGTTAAGTGTTTTACCATTGTTCTTCTGTAACTGCTGTCCTCATTTACCATATGAAAATAGGTCAAGTTAGTCCCATAGCAAATACTGCTGCAGGTTTGTGAAGTGTTAGAGATTTCACCAAACTAGGTCTAGCTTTATGAAATGGAGTAACCAGTTCACTTCCTTGCTGTCTTTGCCCTCCCTAACTCTAAAGCAGAATCAAGTACTCATTTACAGCTGGGTAGTCTGTAGTGTGACACTACTCGGATTTGATCGTGCTCTAACCACTTAGCCAATAAGATGCTCTCATTCACCACATACTATGAGACATTATAGGACAAAATGAGCTCTAGAGATGACTGTTTATTCATGTGCATATTAATTTACTTACAGTCTGTGTTCTAGCCATGGCTGTCCTCTCACAAACTCCTGTAAATCATTATTAAGAACACATTAATAACATAATGATGTTCCTCTAAAAGGTGGCCAGACCAGCCACATACATACAAATGTCAGGTGATATATTCCAAAACTCATCAGTATGGTAGTGCAAGGACAACAAATGAAGCAGGAATTCATGATGACATTTTAATTTATTAATTCTTTCGGTGCCAAGCAAAATAGCTGGAATATTGGTATGTCATCCAAAAAAATCAATCATTATCACTGATATATAGGTGTATAATGTTCGCTGGAAGTTAACGAGTTACTGCGATAAAATTCCTTTTCTTGATTAAACATACATTTTAAACAGATCAGCAGTTGTCACAAAAACATCATATTATTTCATTCTGAATATTAATAACACAACTGCTGGGGGCAAAAATAAGAGGGGAGGCTTTTAGAACAGTAAGTATGTTGTTGTTGTTGTTGTGTTGTTGTTGTTAATTAACTAGGGATGCTGAACTTGTCATTCTTTCGCAGCCAATGCCAAGATGAAGAATCTTCATGTGTTCTGTAGCTGTTGAGTGGTGCTGTATAGAGTATTTGTGATTGTTGGGGAGCCCAGCAACAGCTTTCTTCTTTCTGTGGAGAGTCCTGGGCAAGTCAGCAGCACAAGCTGAACTATCTCATATGGTTGGGTACACATGCAGCAATGAGGCACATGTGTGAGGTTTAACTTGTTTAAGTGCTTGTTAAGTCTGGTGTGTTCTGTTCTTAGGTGTAAGATTGTGCTCTGCTCCACACGTTGCAGGTTATTGATGATGTCATTGTGTTGGGATCGGTCATTTCTTTATTCAGATCCATACCTGTCAACCTGTACGAAATTTTCGTACAATGTACGGATTTTTGATACTTTTAGCAGTGTACGGCCGTACAGACTCGTTGTACGGATTTTTCTCCCCCTCCCAAAAAAAAAAAAAAAAAAAAAAATTTTTTTTTTTTAAATTCTAAAAATATTTTCCAACCCAACTTTTTAAAAATTTTAAATCAGAAAATATTTTCTAGCCTGGGTTTTTTTTAAAACCAATTTTTTTTATTTTTAATTCCGGGAATCTCGGCGTCCGTCTTTAAACTGAGGTCTCTCCCAGCAACCAATCAAATTCTTTTATACTCAACAATTCGGCAAAAACTTTGAATTCGGCCTCAAACGCTTTCGGTTTTCAGCATGACATGACGTATTTTTAAAGTTACCTGTTATCAACGACCACGCTTGCTTGCCACCACACTTCGACGCCATTTTGTTTAAAAAAGCTAAGTACTTATAACTTGGTTAAATATTGCTATTGTTTTGCTTTGTTGCAATTTAATCGCTGTCTTAATCTTTCCAGTTATATCTTGCCCTTCAATATATTTCCGATAAATTGTCATAATATTTTGTTTAGGCCCTACATAACTACAAAAAAAAGTTTGTTTGCGTTGAGTAGGCCTACTTTATTCCAGCGCTCGAGATTAGCTGCTTTATTTTTTAATAAAGTGGCAATCTGTTATCACTGGTCTAGGCTACCAACTCTTAAATAATAATTTTGTACATTTTTGGTGGTACGTTTTTTCTTCCTAGATTTGATATTCTGTTCATAATTTTGTTTATTTATTATTATTATTTTTTTTTTTTTGCTGTTAGCCGTTTGCTTTGTTCGTTGCATTTTTTAATCATTCTCTACTGTATGTTGTCTGATGTGTGTGTGCCTCTACTGACAGATAGTGGTCAGAACAAGAGCTTCTGTAGCTATTGGCTGGAAGTTGTTGACCAGAAAACTAGTACTGGTGCCATCCACTTCCCTAATTTGAAAGTCATCATTCAGCGACTCCTGATACTCCCTCACAGCAATGCTGACTGCGTAAGATCATTTTCAATGATAAAAACAATTCTCACAGACTGCAGGAGGTCCATGAATGCGGACACACTCACTTCTATTTTACAGTGTAAGATTAACATTGATACATGCTGTGCAGACTTTAAGCCCACAAATGCAATTCTGCAAAGTGCTAAAAGTGCATGTGTTGATTATAATACAAAACACTGTGCATCGAAAGAATAGTGTACCTCATGATCACTAAGTTTTTTATATGTAAAGAACAGCATGAGACTATTAGCATGTTTTATATCACAATAATTCAAATGCTAATAGATTTGTATATGTCATTTCCCATTTTAACACTGTATTGCGTATAATTTATTAATATATTTTTTGCGTAAGGATTTTTGGGTGTTTGTAAGGATTTTTTGGGTCCGGCGTACAGATTTTTGTCTCAGTAGGTTGACAGGTATGCAAATCAGCAAGTATATGACAGATAGGAGAAGTGCACTGTTTCATTGCGTATAATTTATTAATATATTTTTTGCGTAAGGATTTTTGGGTGTTTGTAAGGATTTTTTGGGTCCGGCGTACAGATTTTTGTCTCAGTAGGTTGACAGGTATGCAAATCAGCAAGTATATGACAGATAGGAGAAGTGCATGGTTTATGACTTACTTCAGGAATTTCATGCTCTTTAAGCACAAAGTTGGGATAAACATCTTGATATCTGGCAAGGAGGAAGCTCAGTCTTTTCACTGAAACATAAATACAGATAGAAATTTGTGAAAGCTATGACATGATGTAGAATCGTATACATATCTTTGCAGTAATATAGATGAAGTTGGAGGGACAGTGATATCAAAATAAGAATACAAAAAGCAAGAGAAGCTTTCATTGTACTCGGAAATATATGGAGATCAAGAGAAATCTGGTCCAACACAAAAATAAGAATCTTCAACTCAAATGTCAAGTCAGTCCTATTGTATGGCTCTGAAACATGGAGAACAACAAAAGTAACAACCAAAAAGCTTTTTGGTTGTTACTTTTGTAACATAAAAGGGTGCTTGCGTAGAATAGGATTAAAATGGTAAGACAAAGTTACCAATGTGGAACTGATGACAAGAACCAGACAAGTGCCGGTAGAGCAAGAGATGAGAAGTAGACGATGGCGATGAACAGGACACACGCTGAGGGCACCTGTTGATAGCACTGCAAGGCAGTCCTTGTTCTGGAACTCCTAGGGCAAGAGATGCAGAGATAACTGGGTTGGGGAAGTATTATTTACTACTGCTATCAGCGAGATACATAGTCACTGAGATTCTCTCAGTAGATGCTTCAGACTTGTCAATAATATCTAGCATCATTCAACAGACAAGTTCAGACGGCGCATTCTGGTAACAACAGTTTGTTGACACTTAACAACGTGCAAATTTTACTTACCCTGATCTTGAAGAAAATCTAAATCACCCTCAGACATTTTAGACTGCCAGAGTTACTTTGCATTAATCTAAAATTGCAACGATCCTATGTAAGAAAGAAAATTATCACAAGCAGAGTTTGAAAACACTGCCTTCTATATGCTTAACGTTAACAGCCATGTTTATAATGCAGCACAAAATGTTTTCTGTTTTAGAAACTCGATACTTACAATGATCGTAGTATATAAGTTTCGCAATTTTTAGAGAGCTGAAAAAGTTACTGGTGACAGTCGTGCAGTGCCATCTAGCAGTAGCGGTGGGGTTTTCCGACCCCTACTCCCAGTAAGCAATAACAAAAACATCAATATTAGTTGCTAAAAAAGGGAGACAGCAAACGGCACATTGCCCCGAGCACACACAAGTGTGTGTGTATGCGTGTGTTTTTAAATAATAACATTGGGCGTTGTAGGAGCCGCGGTAGCATAGTGGTTAGTGCACTGGCTTCCTAGCTCAGTGGTCTATGGTTCGATCCCCAGATGATGTGGGATTTTTTTAGGCCGCAAACGGCTCCTGGGTCGACCCAGCCCCAATTGGGTACCAGAGCAACTTCTGGGAAGGTTAAGGCGGCCGGAGTGATGCTGACCACATCACCCCTAGTGTGCTGATGGTCAAGAAAATATGGGCCTAACACCATATTCCCAATATGCCTCAATGGGCGTGTAACGGGATCCTTTTCCTTACACAACTTGGTATCATTTTACAGGCATTTCCCAAAGTGACAACTGTTTCTACTGGCATTTACCATATCTTTCAATTACAGCTTTTTTTTCATTTATTCTTTATTTAATTCTTCTTCTTCTTCTTCCGTCCTTAGCCACCGACCGTCAAAGCAGTCAGTGGCCATTACGCCTAGTGGCGTCTTAGGGCAACAGCAGATAGGTTTTCTTTGCCATTGTTTCCCATCACGCCTATTGGCGTCTTTAGGGCAACGGCAAATCAATCCATTTGCTGTTGTTTCCGTAATCGAAGTGACTGGCAAACGGGTGATCAGCCCGTTGGTCTTTATTTAATACATTTAGTTTATTTCTAGCTTTCTTTTCTCTGCGGTTTTTTTCGTGTGCCCCTGGCGAAGATCGTGTGGCCGTAACGTATGCAATTTCTTTGTACTAGTTTTAATGCAGAAGAACATTCTTACTGTCGACAACTCCACCGCTTATTAAAGCCTTACTGCAGTACTCACTTTCTTATCAGTTCGTGTGTTGTGTGTGCACTAATTAAACTTTCTCCGTTGAATTATAGGCTCATCATCTCAGCCTGTAACCCGTCATGGGTCGTAGGGGTGCCATGGTGGAAGCATCAGCAGACAGGGTCCTCCACTGCTCTCTATCCTCAGCAATGCGTACAAGTGTGGAAAAACCGTGTCCTGCCCATTCTTTGATGTTATCAGCCCAGGATTTTCTCTGCCTTCCTCTTCTCCGTTTACCTTCGACTGTTCCCTGAAGGATCGTTTTCGAAAGGGAGTCATGACGAGTTACATGCCCAAACCAGGCAAGTTTTCGACGTTTCACTATTGACAAAAGTGGTTCTTGGTGGCCTGCATAGGTGTTTATCTTCTCTCTAACATAGACATTTGTTTTGTGCTCTTTATAGCAAATGCGCAAAATTCTTCTATAACATTTATGCTCGAAAGCCTGAATCCTTCGCTCCGTATCTGCAGTGAGTGTCCAGCCCTCACACCCATACAAGAGAATAGATAATACAAGTGATTTGTATAATTTGATCTTCACAGGAAAACTGATGTTACTTTTCCAGATCACATTCAACCTTGTCATGGCAGCTGAGGCCATCTCAAGTCTTGTCTTGATTTCTTTAATTGATCTTCCATCACTACATATAGTGGACCCGAGATATTTAAAGGTGTTAACTTCTTCTAACGTTTGCCCATTTAACGTAATGTTGGTCGGAACATGTTTCTTATGGCTATTCACCAATATCTTGCTTTTTTCTATATTAAAAATTAAAAATTATAGGCTACTACTTGTCAAAAGTAAAGGGCCACCCTATTATTTTCAATACACTTTTATATAAGCGCATATAATGATTAAATGAAGGAAGTTTTTAGTAAAAATGGGTGCAATATCTTCCTCTGATAGTCCTCTATGCACGTTAAGCATAAAAACAACTCACCGACAACCATGGTGATCACGTGCAATTTGGTTTGCTGACCATAAATTCACATTTTTAATGTTTTTTCAAACTTCCGTACAACCAAACAGGTGAAGTAATCGTGCTGATTGACATTCCACGTGCAATGGCGACTTTTCGTGAACAGAATTCACTCTTAATTTGTTTTACAATCAGCAGACTTAGGGTAGTTTCCTCACTTGCAAAAACCATGCCACCGAGAAGAAGTCTTGACACCTTACAAAGAATGAGGGCTATAGCGTGGGTTGAAAGTGGTTTATCTGTCCGTGAGGTTGCTAGACGGCTTGCAGTATCACACTCTAATATCCAAAGAATTTTGGAGAGATTTCAGGCCACAGGAAGTGTGGAGGATCGCCACCGGCCAGGTCGCCCTAGATGCACCAATAGACATGATGACCGGTGCCTCTTGTTGTCAGCCCTGCGTCATCGAACAGTGACTTGTTCCACTCTAAGATGTCAGCTGAGACAAACTGTAAACGTTAATGTCAGTCAAAGCACCATTCGCAGACGTTTACATGAATTTGGACTGGCTGCTCGACGTCCTGCAGTCAGAATCCCTCTTACTTCTGCTCATCGCAGAGCCCGTGTTGCTTGGTGTCGCGAGCACATCCGATGGACAAGGCAACAATGGAGTCAAGTTCTCTTCACTGATGAATCTCGCTTCACTGTGTCATTCAATGATGGCAGGATTCGAGTTTGGAGACGACCAGGAGAGCGATTTACTGATGACACAATTCGAGAGGTAGATCGTTATGGTTGGAGTTCTGTCATGGCCTGGGAAGGCTTCTACAGACACGGCAGGACCCCACTCTACATCATCCAAGGCAACTTGACCGGCCCAAGATACCAGAACGAAATCTTGAGACCAATTGTTCAGCCTGCTCGGGGGGCCATAAGTGGTAATGCCATCCTCCAAGATGATAACGCTCGACCCCATCGAGCTCGTGTGGTGAATGAGTTTATTCGGCAATATGGGATCATCAGGATGGCGTGGCCAGCTCATTCACCTGACCTTTCTCCGATTGAGCACCTCTGGGACATCCTTGGTCGAAGATTGTCAACAAATCACCCCCTGCCAATGGATGTTGCACAGCTGACTGCATTTCTGCTTCAGGAATGGCAAGCTGTTCCTCAGGATACTCTTCGGACCCTTGTGGACTCGATGCGTCTACGCTGTCTTGAATGCCTTGCTGCAAACGGTGGTCATACCCGATTTTGAAATGTCTATTTGTCCAATATCTATTGTGTGACTTTTGAAAAGGTGGGTGACACACTTCACTGCGTTTGAATGTGCGTTTCCATTTCTTTACGTGACATGTCAATTTGGTATTCAATAAATGCCGTTTTGACTGATACCAATTACGTTTATATCAGATTTGTTTTATGGTTTCAACCAAGGTTTTTCTAAGTGGCCCTTGACTTTTGACGAGTAGTATATTAATCCCATATTTCCCCACCAAAGTTGCAATCTTTTTCATGGGATTTAGAGAAGGAACCAGGCTGAAAATCATTGATGAGTGTATCAAGGCAATAGTTACAGGTCCAGTGAATACAGAAACTGTTTCCATAATGTGAATATCCGTTACTAATAAATATCGATTTTCATAAGTTTTTTTTTTTTTTTTTTTTTTAGTAATTAAAACTTCTATGGGATGGGGAAGACAGCCACATTTCAAAATCCTATTTAGTCACGTTCTATGCATGTCTTTTAGGCTACAGTGCTACTTTTCTTTGCTTCCCTTTCGGGCCCTGGTAACACAGGGCAAGGTCCGTGAAGGTATAGAGCAGCCTTTCTCAACCTTTTTTTCATGTATGAACCTTAGCAATACTCTTCAGGTGGTAGGGAACCACTGCATAAAAGTTATTGTATCTACAGCTCAGTGTACTTTAGTGTGATTAGGAAGTTGTAAATATAATAATCCAATAAAAATTAGCAATGCTTTTTTTCAGTAGAGAATGATTTTTTTCTTCGGATATGTTTATTTTGGTCAACTTATTAGTCTACACCTCTTGGGTGTTCCCCACCCCACAAAGGATATAAACTCTAACGCAGGCCAGTAATGTAAGTAGAAAAAACTTCCGTTTTTTTTTTCCTTTTTTTTTAAATTTCCAACTTGATTTTTTTATTATCTTATCCAATTAGGCCTTAAGTCTTATCACAACTTTGTACTCGGCAAGACGCTTATGAAATATGGTATGGGCAAGAGTGCCTAGAAGGCTCTACTTGAGCCTAGAAGAGTGAACACGATCCTATTGCGCACTGCCATACGGGGCTGATCGGTTACTGCCCACCACTGAGAGCTCTAAAATTGCCCGGCGTGCCAAGTTAAAAACACGACGTTTATTTCTTTTCAATTACGATCTCTCGCGAATCCATAGTGACCTCTCGCGGTATCCTAGGGTTCCGTGAAACCCCTGTTGAGAAACCCTGGTCTAGAGAGGACAGTGGACTGGAAGGACGGATGTCTGGTCAGGTTGCCAGGGTGACATTTGCAGTGGTGCACAAATCGCAGATGAATTTGCTTTTATCAGTTCCGGGAAAAGTATTGGGTGAGATCATCCTTGGGAGATTGTAAGAGGCCATAGATAGACAGTTGTGAGAAATGCGGACAGTTTTGCGACGGGATGAATCGTGTACGGATCAGCCACACTGTGCTTGATAGTTGAATACAGCATGGACCTGAATCCACCACTTTGCATCAGACTTGGAAGGGTATTCGATGGTTCGGACAGAGGGTCGCTTTGGAGGCTGATGAGTCCCCCTTAGGTTCATTAGCCTAATGGGGAAACATGTGGATATGTGGTGTGAAGTTCTCCATAGAGGTTGGCTTACAGAGCCATTTGAGATTATGTATGGGGTGCGGCGGGGAGACCTCATGTTACCATTTCTCTTCTTGCTGGATATTGACCGGCGTGTGGAAACAAGAACATCGGCCAACCCAGGTGGTGTTCAGTTAGCACAGTAGTTCTAAGCATTCATAATAGCTACCTTACTGCTTCTTTGCATGATTTCTCAATGGATGTGACGGTATTGCCTCCCCTGCTTTGCAGTAGTGGTCCAACAGTGGCTAAAGCTGAAGAGTATCTAATGTGGGCTTCAAAGGTGTCTACCTTAGCACAAGATTACTCCTGGCAGATTTGTAAATAGAAGGGTAATTACGCTTCTATCTCAATGGAGTATTCACAAGATATTCAGATAAGCGAAAACAATGCTGCATTGGCTGAGCACGTTAATTCTAGAATCTGCCGACATCTTTTGTGAAGAATTAAGCAATGATTAATCTTAGCTCGTTCAAGCCCCCACCTCTGATTTACTCAGTGGAATTCTTATTATTCTGGTATAGTTCTATTTAGAGTGTGTGTAGTAAATTGACTGAGACAAACATGCAGTATATTTAAAATGATTAAATCGAAGTTAAATTTGTATAATTACAAATAACAAAATTTAATAATCACATAAGTTTTAACAGTTTGAAAATAATGAATAGATTAAAAGAAAAGAAAGGTTCTTCATTGATGGATAGTAGGTTCTATGGAAACAAAGTTCACTTTGGCAGCTTATATATTGCACTTAGCTGCAAGTGGTTGTTCTGCTCCCGCTGGGTTGGTTCTTTTTACACTGCTCACGTTCATCGCTGGTCAAGGTTGTAGGGTGCAGCTCGTTCCCAGAAGTGTCAGGGAGAGTCTACAAAGTTGGTCCCTCGTCTTAAAGCTCAGGCCACTGTTTCCTTCTTGTTCCAGAGATAGTACCCTTCAACTGTGGCACCAACAAGCCAATCCTGGCTCACATACTTTTTTGCTCAGTGCTCAGATGAATGAAGTTAAGGCACTAGCCGAATACCATCTCATCTCTGGACCGTGTGCAGAACCAAGCTCTCAGGTTAATTTGTGGAGGGATGAGATCAACACCCACAGCCGTATGCGAGATAGATGCCAATATAGAGCCACTTGATATTAGGCGTAAAAGAGCACTGACTGAAGCTGTAGAGAGATACAGGAGACAAGAGAAAGACCACCCAAACAAAGTACTTATTGACACTTGGAAACAAACACGAAGACTGAAACAACTATCTCTCCTGGACATAGCCAAAGAGGAAAATGATAAACACCATCTCCCGCAAGAGAGAGAATTGGAAAACAAATACTTTGGACCACCCCCTTGGGAAAACTTCCATCAACCAACTGTCAAAACACAACTGATAGATAAAACGGCCAACAAGGAAACACTACCCACAGTCTTGAAGACGTGCGCCTTGGAGACCATAAACAGCTACCCAACGTCAGCAATCCAGGCCTACACAGATTGTTCTGCTTTCAAGACCACCTCTTTTGCAGGATATGGCGTCTGCATATGGTACCTGGATGGATCCTCTTATGAGTTCTGTGACTCCTGTGGTGAGAATTGTTCAAATTATGAAGCGGAGGCTGGGGCCATCAAGACAGCCATTGAATTACTACACCAACAGTTTGACCTTATGGAACGAAAGCCATCAGATATAGTGATTTTCAGTGACTCCATGTCTGTTCTGGAAGCACTTAAACAGACTCCATATGAAAACAAAGACATTTTTCTTATAGGAAAAGCAGTTCATAACTTGATCACAGCCTACTCCATCAGTGTAACTCTACAGTGGATCCCTGGACACAGTGATCTAACTGGAAATGAGACAGCTGATGGACTTGCTAAAACAGGAGCCTCTAAACAACAAAAGGACAGACCTTGCAGCATGAGAACAGTCAAACAGATTTTCAGAAACAACACAAGAGAAATCTGGCTGAACAGATGGGCGAACGGGCCGACTGGCCGAAATGTCTTTAATGAAATGACCTGCCCAAAAGACAACGACAACATAAACAGACTCAGCAGGAGAAATCAAAGTCTTATCTTTCAGTTCCGAACAGGACACACCAGAGTCAATAGCCATCTAAACCGTATCAACCCTCAGCACCTACCCCTGTGTAGACACTGCTCTCATCCCTATGAAACAACCAGACACCTCCTCATGGAGTGTCCATCACTCACAAACGCCAGGAAAAAACTTTTACAGACACCTCTGACAGTCACCAACTCACTATATGGAACGTTAAAACAACTGCAGAAAACCTGCACTTTTTTAAGAATGGCATTGGGCTGCCAAGAGTAGATATGCTCAGCAGCATGGGATATCGACAACAACAACAACCACAAGGCACTAGCCGATGCCTTTTTACACGTGTACTTGGAGTCGTTAATTTTAACTTTAATTCCCTCTCTGACTCCGTGTTCAGTTTCCTCGGATATTCCGGTTTTCCTTATTTAAAATGATAGAGATTTCCTGGGCTGTTTTGTAAGTCCTGATAAATACTCCAATAAAAGGTGTCCGGTCTGATAAAATGGAATTCTGAATTCTAGCTTCTGGCAATCTGGTGTCTTTGCAAGCGATCTTCACAGTAAATTTGACTGACTGAAGCGTCAGGTTATATTCACTGTCCTCCCCCGCTCTATTTGTTATGAAGCTAGGCAAAAGCTCAAATCATTTCAAACATGCTGGTTGGGGGGTGGGGGCGCGATTTCAAAATATTCCTGACATGGAAACATTTTGAACGTAATGTAGGGGTCAAGTCTCCCATATATAGCATGAAAACATCCGATCCCAGGCAGACGGACTCACCAACACATCTGTAAACTCATACGACAATGTGTTCCAGATGTAACAATTTATTACTTTATCAGAAAGTAATCTATTCGCAGACGGGTAATCTCGTTATCTGTTCCGCACTCTGGCCTTTATCAGCGATTTAAGCAAACACGCTGGCGATTGTAGGGCTAATCTGTAGCGGCCAAGCTTTGGTACACAAGAATTACCAACTTGCCTGACGTTCAATATTACCTCAGCCGCTCCTTGCAAATGTGATGTGTTTATCATCAATGTGGTGGATTTGATGTTATGAAATGTTGTTGTTATATACTCTTAGTGTACTGAGTGAGGTCAGCTGTGAAGGTCCCTGAATATAATAAATATTATGTTAAGTTACAGGGTACCTTTCTGCTACCACCTTTATGATCTCACTCAGACTTATTCTTTGGCTAGAATGTATGATGATGATGACTACGTTTGGTGTCTAGGGTTATGTATAAGTAGTGTAATGTTGCATTAACCAACTAAACATATACACAAGTATTTTATTATCCAACACAACACAACAGTACTACAACAATCACATACACACTACACTTTAAAAGACTATGTCTCAAGTAAGTCAGTGGTTGAATTTTGTGTAACGTTAATAATTTTTTCAATTTATTTTCCTGACTCTATTTTGTTTGAATCAGGATTGACAATCAAAATTGAAATCAATGAAATTATTTACAATATTCAATTTATACAATGGATCTTCTGTCCATAATACAAGTATTAATATAATAAAAGTGTGTAGGTGTAGTTTTCTAAATAGGATAATACTGGTATATGTATAATGGTAGGTTGTTTGTTATCCTCATTCCCTATCGTTCATTTTCTTTTTATTTTGTCACAGGTGGAATTTTTTTTATTTGATAATTTCAGTCTTTGTTGTTGTTAATAACTGAGGTTCATAGAGGTTGAGACTTTCGGTGCCGAACGGGCACTTAACTTCGAAGGAGAACCCTGGTAAGTCTTGTCCTAGGCTCGATGGACCATCTGGTTCACTTCATAAAAGGCAATGGCCTCCAGTACGTGCCAGAATTATGCAACAAAGTCAGGAATCAATCAGTTCCCACGAGCCTGGTTTTATGTGACTGTCAGGGCCACAAAACCCCACAATTTCAATGAATATTACACACAAACAACGATGACTGGCAGATCTGGCCCCAGTTTATCACTGCCCTGTCCAGAAGTTTATAATATTTGTATTTAGAATTACACTTCTAATCTCATCGTCTCGCGGCAAGATTTTTTAAAGAAATGGCGTCCTAGCCTAACAATTTTTCCTCAATATCAACTAAGCTGGCCAATAGAAGCAGACGACTATGAATTTTAAATCGAATTTAAAAAAAAACAATTCCCAAAATACTACGGTTACTACTACAAGTATATTTTTAGTGTTAGGTTAGCCAATCCCCTCTCGCCTTCCTTTAAACTACAGCCAATCAAAATCTTGGTACCTTTTAGTCCTATTTACCCAAAGCTTTTTTTCAAAATATGTTATGAAAAAATTAAGCAGGCGTGATCTTTTTTTCTCGTCAGTCCGTCTTATCATACATAATATTATTGCCATTATTTTGGTGATTTTTTTTGTACTAGTGGGTAACTGACACCATATTATTGCTCAGGACATCATAAGGCATCCGAATATATAATTTTTATGGCCCTATGTATTTTGGTTCATAATTCCATATTTTTTTTTAGTTTTGTATCGTAATTTGAAACGTGCCCAAGGCTATGTTGCTCGAGTTGGCTTTTGTGAAATCAACGCGAGACGGCGTTCCCTGGGTTCTGTCTTTCCATCCCTCCCCTCTTTTATTCTTTCACTCTCGTCTTGGCAATTTGACTTGACCTTGCAAAGTGTTACATTTAATATGAAGGACGAATTTTTCGAAAAGACAGTATCTTTCATTCGGCTATTAGGTTTATCAGAATCGACATGCGGGCAGGCGTAGGAGAATACTACGCTGGACTCAATTTTTATTTTCTATCTTATTTTTGACTTTATGCTCTACAATATTATCTAACTTAGCTATTGTATTGAGAATATCGTCACAATCAATAAGGAGTCAAATGTTTGAACAAACAAACTCTCTGCTACATAGCAAACAGAAAGAAAAGGGTGCGACCATGGAAAATCACGCAAATATGTAACTGATTACTGCCGTAGTGAAAGAGAGCTCGGAAGGGGTCGCCTGAAAATCGATCTTGTGACAATGGAATTAGGCGGTATTTTCTGCTATGTTATGTTTGCTTTTCTTTACTTTGCTCTGTGTGTGTGTTTTTTTTTTTTCTCTTGAGACAACGGTACTGGAGCCAGTTTTACAAATGAACAATACTATTAACACGTAATGTGTCGGGGTTGCCCCTCGTCAACAAGTCACAATTTAGCGTTCGTTTTAACTGTGGTACCAATTTATTTGTCTCCCACTACAGTGCTCCGCAACCTTCTTTTACTTGACAGCTCACTTAAGTGCCCCTCAAGATTCTGTGGCACACTATGTTGTTGTTGTTGTGTGTTACTCTACAGCTGCTGTGCTTGTTGCTCTTTGCAGCCAATGCCAAGTTGAAGAATTTATCTACAACATGTCTGGTAGATATAAAAATAAGAATACTAAAGGCAATAAGAGTTTCCATAGCATTGGGAAATATCTTCAACTTCTTAGTCATTCCTCTTCTATCATGGGGTTTATAGGTTTCCAAGAGAGCGCCATGTCACACGTGGACATAAAATTGAAACCATGTTCAACCAGAAAATAAAAATAAATAATAATCTGTAACTCAAATGCCAAGGCTGTCCTACTGCTTGGCTCTGGGACATAGTTGTTTCGCAGCGCCATATAACATACGTGTGCTGTTAATTGTTCGTCTTTTCTTTTCTTGTTCCATAAGAACATTCCAAAAAATGATGCTTCGATTAGTGCGATCCGCAAGACATAACACCGGAAATTTACCATGGGCAGTCCAGCCTATTAAGGGGAACAACAGAAGTGATTGCGTCATTAATAGGTTGGACTGCCCATGGTAAATTTCCGGTGTTATGTCTTGCGGGTCGCACTAATGACCCGTCATCGATGCATCCTTTTTTGGTGATGCCTAGATGGCAGGGAGGATAGTGTGATTCGCTTGCATAGCTAGGCGGGGTTGTCGCACGGAAGGTCCTTGGTTCGAGTCCTGGGTAAGCCACTCACGTCTGTTGTTTTTCTGTTGTCTAGTTTTCTACTTCTTTATTTCTTACGAGTGCCTGAAAACATACCTTTATGTTTGTATAATATTTATTTACCGTTTACAGGCTTCGGGTTTCCCTTCCTTATGTGTTATAAAAGTATACGATTTCATTTGCCGTGCTATGATTTCGGCTACATGATAAGAAACTATTTGAGCTTTATCAGACACTTTATGTCTTTGGTCCAAATAGCGTACTTGTTTTGTTTGTTGTTCAACTAACCTTTTGAAATAATTCAAATCTTTATTCCCGAGATGTGCATGTTAAGTGGTCAAATGTCTTTTCAATTTACTAGGAACCATGGCTTCGTTCGAAAGTTTGTCACCGCACACAACACATAATGGCTGAAGACAATCTTTCTCTCCAGACCAAGAAAATCCCAGACTTAAATACAAGGGGATTGACATAAGTCTTGGGCTGACCATGAAGGAGTCACAGGAGGAAGATGAAACTTGGCACATTTAAAGTTCATCATATTTGCACTGAATATGTGAAGTACGCGTTTGTTTCTTCAATGGGTTTTCCCGCTACGGTGCACGGCGCCATGTACCCTATTGACCGGATCTGCTGCTGCAAAGATTTGACAAAACAATGGAAAAGAAGGAGGCCAGAGCTGTGATAAAATTTCTGATGAAACAGGGAAAAACACCTACAGAAATACACAGGGAGATTGAACCAGTGTTTCGTGAGTCTTGTCCTTCATATACTTCGGTAAAAAACTGGTGTCAACAGTTTAAGTGCGGCTGCTCAAATGTTGCTGATCTGCCAAGATCTGGTAGACCAGCCTCAGAGTGCAACGATGAAAATGCAACAAGAGTGAAGAAAATCATTGACCAGGATAGAAAAATGACAATTGTGGAGATAGCTAGTAGAGTAAAACTAAATGAAAGAACAGTTTATAGAATTTTACACAACAGACTGAACATGAGAAAAGTGTGTGCACGCTGGGTTCCGCGACTGTTGACACGTGAACAGAAGCAAACGAGGGTAAATTGCTGTCAACAGTTGCTCAAAAAGTGTCAGTCAAAAAATTTTTTGGAGACCATGGTGACGGTAGATGAGACTTGGGTACACCATTATGACCCCGAATCCAAAATTGCCAGCATGCAATGGAAAACCCCGGGCTCCCCATCACCTGTCAAGCCGAGGGCGCAGAAATCTGCAGGAAAAGTGATGCTGACAGTTTTTTGGGACGGCAAAGGTGTCCTTTTGAAAGATTATCTGCCTCGTGGCAACACAGTTAATGGACAGTATTATGCAGATCTTCTCACCAAACTAAGAAAGGTTGTGACCAGGAAACGAGGGATAACGCGCACTCAAAATCTTCCTTTGCTTCAAGACAACGCGCCCTCTCACAAAGCACGGCTTGTGCAGCTAGCAGCCAACGATTTGAATATTGAAATTCTTCCACACCCACCATATTCTCCAGATTTGGCTCCATCAGACTTTTTTCTATTCCCAAATCTTAAAAAACAGCTGAAAGGAAATCATTTTGACAGCGTTGAAGAGGTTATACTGGCAAGTGATGACTGGTTTAGTTTGAAAAATAGGGTGTTCTACTCCCAAGGTCTTTTCAAGGACAAGCAGAGATGGCAGAAGTGTGTCAATTCAGACGGTGGCTATATTGAAAAGGAATAAACACTATACAAAATTTCAGCTCTCTGTGACATGTCCTTCATGGTCAGGCCCAAGACTTATGTCAATCCCCTTGTAGGTGTCCATGCACTATGAACTTTAGATTTAGAAATCTTACTCGGTGTTGGCTTGACTTCGTCCAGACTGATGTTTTCATTTCTGCAAATACTAGTCATGCTGTCATTGGTTACTATTTTCTTGGACATGTTTTCTTGTAATAAATCTATCCATGTCAGTTAGTTTATCTACTTTTAATAAAGTTTTAAAACGGCAAATCAAATGTACTAAATATTTTACACAGTTTTACAAATCAAACACAAGCAAGAAACAACACGCTGATCACAAGTGTTAATTATAAGATGAAACAAACAACACGAATTGTGCGCGCATGCGCAAATTATCAATTTCCTATAGCTTACCGCATTTTCTGATACGAAATTTAATTAGGTCAAAGTTGAAGTGCTGTGCTCCGTCCATGGCCTTTGAATTAATATGAAACAAATATAAAGGTATGTTATAAGGCACTCGTAAGAAATAAAGAAGTAGAACACTAGACAACAGAAAAACAACAGACATGAGTGGCTTACCCAGGATTTGAACCCTGGACCTTCCGTGCGACAACACCGCCTAGCTATGCAAGAGAATCGCACTGTCCTCCCTGCCATCTACGCATCCCCAAAAAAGGATGTTTCAATGACAGGTCATTAGTGCGAACCTCTATACATAACACCGGAAGTTTACCATGGGCAGGTCAGCCGATTAATGACGCAATCACCTCTGTTGTTCCCCTATATATCAGTATTGGTCAGTCCAACAAGACAAAGACCTTAATACTGTGTCCAGTATGATAGTAGACTTAGAACAGTAAGAACAGGACAGAGGGTAGGTTTGGTATTGTATAAACATTTATAACACATAAGGAAGGGAAACCACGAGGCCCGCAAACAGCAAATTAATATGAAACAAATATAAAGGTATGTTATAAGGCACTCGTAAGACTCAAGTCTGTTGTTTTTCTGTTGTCTAGTGTTCTACTTCTTTATTTCTTACGAGTGCCTTATAACATACCTTTATATTTGTTTCATATTAATTTGCTGTTTGCGGGTCTCGTGGTTTCCCTTCCTTAAATGGCCTTTGAATGTTGTTTATGCACCTCATGCGTTTTATAATATGAAATTTTGAAGTTTACTGTTTTTGTTCAAAGCAGTTAATAGCTCCAAAATCCAAGTCATCGAATTGGTAACAACGCACGTAGCCAAGTTGCTTATGTGACTTTTCACACCTCTACCTTGTCTCCTTCCGTACTCGTTAACTCGAAAATAGCAGGAGCTGAGATCTACGCGCGTGTGAAAATAAACTTGTGGGACAAGAAGCTTAGCCTCCTAGATAACGGCTCACTCATAAATAAGGCCCTTGTTATGGCTGGTTTTGCTCTGGCAGTTGGTTAACCTTTTTACCGTCTTTAAACAATCCTGTTAATAAAACAGTGTTCATTCTTTCTGGCCATGTCCTGAGTTTGTTCTTATATTATTATGACTTGGTTTCTGTTGAGCAATCGTACTGAAATAAAGGTTGCGAATGCATAGTCAAGACTGTCCAAACTTCAATAATGGTAGATATTTGACAAGTCCATAGGTGGTTCGAGTCCACATAAATTACGTTTTATTTGACAGTATTCAAATCACGAGACATGACATGAATTAAGCATACATTAAGTTCAAGCATATACGTAAACAGCGTCTTCTGTCCTTAGTCCATTAATCGTTACAACGTCTGGATATCTAGCTACATGCGATTCCGTATGTCGGTAATGGATATCCAAAGCTGATCGATCTTTACAATCTGGATACTAATAATTATAATAATATACTCCCTGCGACTATTCTGGTACTGAAGAATTAGTCATCCATAAAAATGAGACATTATACAGGGTGTTCCACGAAAAAGCGGCCCCATTCACAAAGTGAAAGAAGCCAGATTTTTCAGTATTTTTCAATGTTTACAAATATGTCGATTATAAAAGGTTCTAAGTAGTACTAGATTGACCTAAATTATTTTCCGTGATTATCAAAGAGTAGCATACAGAAGTTGATTTCAAAATGGCGTACAACAGGGTCGGTCGTTAATGCCGAAAAATGTATAGTGCCAACTGTTAGGACGTCACATTTCTACAACGCCAGGACTACTTGGCCATTCACATTACTTCCGACACAATACGTCAGCATTCCATGACGTCATCATCATCATCATCATCATCATCAGTTGCCATCTCCACAACGAAGGTTGGCTGTAATGGATCTCCAACGTCTTCTGTCTCTTGTCTTGGTGGTACACTCTGATAGACTCTTTCCCGTCCATCTCTTGATGTTATCTTCCCACTTATAACGCTGTCTTCCCCTTGCACGTTTGCCTTCAACTCTCCCTTCTGTTATGGTCTTCTGCAAGGTGTTATGCCTTTTTATGTGGCCAAAGTATTTTAGCTGCCGAACTTTGACCTCTCATTAGTTCTCTTTTCATACCTAGATTTTCTAGGACCTCCTTATTTGTTTTCATCTCTTTCCATGAGATACGCCCCATTCTTCTATATATCCACATTTCAAGAGCCTCAATTCTTTCTTCCAAATGCTTATTCATCGTCCATGTTTCTGCACCATACAGAAATGCAGAATATATATAACACTTTATGATTCTCAGTTTTAATTTATGAGATAACTGTTTGGATGTCAGTATATGTTTCATGTTGTTGAATGTAGCTTTGGCCATTCCTATTCTCTTCTTGATTTCTGTTTCACATCTGCCATCTTCTGTTATTATATGACCAAGATATACGTAGCTCTTGACTTGTTCCAGGATTTTCCCATTTACGCTTATCTTTAATGTGGGTTTATCGTCTGTTTTGCTAATTATCATAGTTTTAGTTTTCTCAATATTAATGTCGAGTCCATATTCATGACTTATACTGTTCACTTGCTTCACTAGTTCTTGTAACTCCTGTTCGCTTTCAGCTAACAACACGGTATCATCTGCATATCTAAGGTTGTTTATTGATCTTCCACTGATGTTCAGTCCTGGTATTTCCTGTATCTGTTTGAAAATTTTTTCGGTGTATAAATTAAATAGGCAGGGGGACAGCACACAACCTTGTCTGACACCTCTTTTTATGTCTATGTATGGTGAATAATTCCTTCCCGATCTTACTGTGGCAGTTTGCTCCCAATAAAGGTTACTGAGTATTCTTATATCTTTTCCATCAATACCTATGTCTTTGAGGCATTCAATTATTTTCTCATGATGGATTCTGTCAAAAGCCTTCTTATAGTCTATGAAGCACATATACATACTTTTTTGGACCTCTGTATATTTTTCTGCTAATCTTCTTAGGCAAAATATTGCCTCTCTTGTTCCACTGTTCCGTCTAAAACCAAACTGTTCTTCTTGGATTTCGCTGTCTACTTTACTTTTTATTCTTTCCTGTATGATTTTGAGCAGTATCTTAATTGCATGACTCATCAGGCTGATTGTTCTGAAGTCTGAACATTCTGTTGCATTTGGTTTTTTGGGCAATGTTATAAAAACTGATGTCTTCATGTCGTGTGGTAAATATCCTGTATTGTATATATCATTGCATATTTCTGTGATTGTATCTATACCAAAGCTCTCCAGAGCTTCTATCATTTCAATGTTTATGTTATCCATGCCTGCTGATCTTCCTTTTTGTATCATATGAATGGCATTCTCTACTTCTGATCTGAGAATGTTTGGGCCTTCATTAGAATCTGGTGATGGTTTTTTACCTCTGTTGTCCTCGAATAGTTCTTTTACGTATTCTGCCCATCTGTTTGATATGTCTTTCTCGTCAAGTAATATTACACCATTTTTGTTCTTGATACAGCTTCCTCCTTGTGCAAACCGCGACCGATTTGATAATTTCTTTATTTCTTCATGCATATCTCTTGTCATGTGCTTCGCTTCCAAGTCTTCTATTTCCTTACATTTTGTTTCTATCCACCGTTCTTTTGCTTCTCTACACATAGTACGTATGTCATTGTCTATTGTTTTATATTCTGGAGTGTTTTTTGCATTCTTTCTTTCTGCCATTTTATTCAAGATGTCATCTGTCATCCAAATTTGATTTTTCTTAGACTCCTTTTTAGGTAATTTGCATTTGCTGATTGTATGCTTGTTTTTAAGCATTCCCATTTTGCGACTGCTTTTTCTTCTGGGTTTTCTCTTCTATACTGCTCCATGCTTTCTGTCAATAACAGTTGGTATTTATTTTTGACGTCGATTAAATATTTCTGTTTTATATCTGGTTGTTTCAGCGCTGATATTTCTATCTGGGGTTCCTCCTGTCTTCTGTTTCCTGCTCTTTTCAGCTTTATATTTACTTTGATGACAACTGGATTGTGATCTGAATTTATGTCGGCGCCAGGATGTGTCTTTGCACTTGTGACACTGTTCTTAAATCTGTTTTATCATGATATAGTCGATTTGATTACGTGTTACATCTCCTGGGCTTTTCCGTGTGTATAATTTCCTTGGGTGATGTTCAAAAAAGGTGTTACATATGACCAGCTGGTTTTCTTCACAGAACTGGATAAGTCTGTCTCCTCTATCATTTCTTGTCCCTAATCCATACTGTCCTACTATTTTCTTGTATTTTCCTTTTCCTACTTTTGCATTCATATCACCCTAGTGCCACATCACCTTGAAAACTTCTACACTATTACTATTATACACGGGAGTGTTGAAATTCGCGTCTCGCTAGGACGGAATATAAATTACAAAGGGTACACTTATAGTGTCGTCACGTGTTAACATAACAACGCAACACGTCATTATTAAAACTAAGCAATTCTATCAGTTCGCGTTCAATTACCGTGAAGCGCGAAACTCAATAATTATTAATAACATTTTAAACCCTTCAATGTGTAAACTTAAACGAGCTCACTATAAAAATGGCTAACATTATATAACACCTACCGTAACAGCCCTGACTATGCAAAGTGAATGTGGTAGTTGTGCTCCAAGCTACGTATGGCTGTAGATACGATTAGTGTCTTAAGTACTTAATATATTAATGTTTTTGTGAGGTTTTCTAAGCCATTACGTTTATAGAAAACACTAAACTCTCCTTCTTGCTTTCTTTTAAAAACATTGGTGGATAATAATATTCCGCCCAACCCCTGATGTGTTACGATTAGGGCATACCGTAACCATTTCCCTAGAAGCTTTTATTGAGCATGACCCCCCCCCCCCCCCCCCGCCTGCAAAAAGGCAGTTTCGACTGCAATGGTGGTTTATATAGCAATGTTTTACACTAAGAGGTTGCCATCCCCGTCACCATATGCCTGAGGGAGCCATTAGTACTATTCTGTCTCCTGCTAGAAACTGACTGAGGAACCACACGGGGCCCACGGCATAACGTGTTCTATCGTCTAATGATGATCTAATGAGTGCCTGCCTGTCGTGAAATGACGTCTGTTTCACATCACGAATTCTAATAACTCTGGTCTTACGGCGCGCCATACATTGTAAAAAGATATGATACACCGACCAATGAAAACGCTTTTTTGGTCCCGTGTTTACAACTGCTGGGAAAATAAAGATGGCCAGACCCTATTTTGTGTAACATGATTAACTTCGGGATTTTACTACAGCAGTATAGAAGAAGTATCACTTGGCAGAGGTTATCAAAACAATATTAGGGATGTTACTCTACCCGTAAGTAGTAATACTTTTACTAATAATATTATAGGCCGGGAGAAATCTTAGGTTAAATGCATTCGAAGCTTCAGGTTGGCCTAAGTTTAGCTGTTTAAACTATGCATAACAGAAAATGCGAGTAGTAACCAAAAAGATTATTATATAGATATGTAAAGCCTAATTCGAAGTATAAGGTAAACTTTAATTGACTAAAATCGCATCAGGAATAACGGAGAAAATTAAAAAAGTAGTAGTTTTCCTACATTGTACAAAAGGCCAAACCGTACCCACATTTTAGGATAGTTATTGCATTCCTAAGGGGATTCCATCTCGTACAACCGAGGTCAGACTATAAATAGACTTGCCTAACAAACTTCGGTCAGTCACGATTTGAAAAACACAGAGAGCGGGGAAAGCAGAGCATATATTAATGCCAGCGTTTGCCTTCTGCACTTGTTAGTAGACCTTATTCAACCATTGAGGGCTAGTCTGTGTGTGTACCTGAGGGTAAGAACGAATATATTTATATATATATAAATGCATATAATTGTATTGATTAATCCAACTGTGCGATACGATGTGTATAACATGTGTTAGGAATGGACCGTGTCTTCTGATGAAACTTACAGGCTCATGTGTACTTCTAGAGGCAAAGCCCGCCTTCGGAAATATTTAATATATTGAGAAAGATGGCTAATTGTGTCTGTAAGTTGGGAAATGTATTTAAAGAAGTATTTCTTGAATAGAATGAGACACCTACCAGGAACATAAGAAGGATGAAAGGGATTGATTCACAGTATCGTTTGACATATTATTTAATAGTTTTACTCACAACCAAATTATTGTAGGGAGGCGAATCATGGGAAAATACTTATAATTAAGAAGGTAGAAGTAAATTGTGATCACTTTGAATTAAAATGATTGTTGATAACTATACTATACCTGGTGCATTTTTTAGCACGCTTATCTAAAACTGTCTATCGTCCCCATCTGTGTCAGAAGAGGGATATGGATAGAAAAATACAGGGATTGCGTTTGAATTCATTGCAGGTTTAATCCTTTAACCAAAAGTCTCCAAATCAAAAGAGGCTGCTCTTACAAAAGTTGCAACGTATGCAGTGCCAGTTGGTGATAGCAGGCCCATCACAGCTACTGGAACGAGTTCATCTGAATTGTATATCCAGCATATAAGGGAGCCATCTGCAGTGACGAAGATAAGTTGCTTAATTAAGACAACTGTGCAGCTTATCCAGACTCAATAAAGACATATATGCATCCAGTTTGTGATGACCAAACTAGTATAGTGCTTCTATAAACTTATAGTAATAATAATAAACAATCCTACGTCAACCTGAATAAGTTCAAAGAAAGCAGTGGTCAGTCTGAGGCTGTTGACATCTCTGTAGAGCTTTTCTAGGAATGGCACTGGTGCCCATATACGTTTTCTCTGTTCCTCATATGTTGGGCACCTTTGAAGTAGTTTATTTCTGTTTATACTTAACCTAGAGGCTCTCCGAGGTTCTTCGACCAGAACCGCGGACTGATGTTGCTACCTGATCTTACCGAACCATCTTATATTCGTGAACAGAGGGAATCCTTTGTTGTCTCCGTCTGTCTGAAGAAAGTTGTTCACACTTGTGTGGAGAATGTTAGCAATGAAGTCTACCATCCTGCCCTCGGACATTAATAATCATTTTATCGGCTGTTCACCAGAAAATTACGCCCATTCACATACCTAGGATGCATAGGAACACCGGACGGCGGAACAAGCAAAGATATAAAGAACTTAATGAACACAGCGATAGCAGCCTTTGCTAGTCTAAACAACATCTGGAAGTCGTCTCAGTACAGCACAAATACTAAATTAAGATTATATGAGAGCTGTGTGTACTTTATGAGCTTCTCTATGGTGCGGAATGCTGGAGAGTAACAGAGAAGGAAATGTCGAAATTATCCTCTTTCCACACAATCTGCCTAAGGACAATTCTCAGAATATTTTGGCCGAATATCATCACCAAGAACTGCTTACTCGGAGCAACCAAGCAGACATGCACACCGTCATACATGGCAGACATTGCTGCCCTACAAGATGCCCCCAGGCGTAATGGCCACTGACTGCTCTGACAGTCGGTAGTGAGGGATCAAAGAAAAATAAGACATAAATATGGGCCTTAGGCGTGAAGACTGAATTTTTACTTGAGCGAGTCCCAATTTTGAGTTGGGACTGATAATTATAGTTCACTGAAATCAACAGCATCGGAATTTTAAAACAGACAAGATGATTGGCCGGACCTCCAGAATTGCTTCGAGTTAAGCGAAAATTAGCGTAAACGAGTTCGAGTTAAGCGGTCTGCACTGTACATATATATGTGTTATACCACAGTTGTATTTAATGTATCTCACCACCACTAATGTTATGGAGAATAAAAATGATTATTTTTAGATAAAGAATAGGAACATATCCGATGTAAAATACACACACACAGCATTAATATTGAACTACATGAGACGCATTCCACACTGTTGTAAATTCTAATGATTCTCCTATTTGGTATGTTGTATTTATTATATCATATAAGTACATGTCGATGTATTTAAAGGAGAATAAAGATTCTAATGTGGGTGTGTTTGTATGTGTGTGTGTGTATATATATATATATATATATATATATATATATATATATATATATATATATATATATATATACATATATATATATATATATATATATATATATATATATATATATATATATATATATATATATATATATATATATATAAAAACGTTGTCTGATTCACCAATCTCAGTCACAACAGAGAAGCATATCCATACACATATCAAAACAGCGCCAACTGGAGCAAAACAAGAAAGCAGCTGAAAACACAAAAATCATATTCTCACGTATATTTTCCTGTATTGTTGTTCAATTCAGTTTAAATAATCAATTCAAGATCGGCAATAAACCTCAGGTCCTCAAATTCATATCCTATTTCGCTGACAAGGCCTCATCCTTGTTTATTCAAGTAACTGGTCAACGACTCACAGAAAAAAAAAGAAGGTAATAATCATCTGTATTTTCTTCAAGTTTTATTCCTTACTTTATCAAGTATTCAAATTTAACTGAAACCAATATGAAATCCATGCTTGCAGTTCATAGAACACTTTCTTCTTCATTTACTCAAGCACCCTTAATCTATTCTGCTAACATAAAACGCATATCCATAATAAATTATACAGTAATATGGTATTTCAAGAAATACGTTACATCAAATAAAGTCAACATTAAGACATCTCATGGAAAACAATAAATACAGTAGCTAATAAAAACCATCAAAGAAAAAAGACGTCCTGAAATAAAATCATAAGCTACATAAGTCAACATCAAAGTGGGAGGTGGATGTGGTGGTTTGAGTGTGAAGGCTGTTGTTTTGATGTATTAACTATTTTAAGAAAAGCATATGAAAAAAAATTAATCAAACAATTCAACAAATATGCTCACCTAATATCATCATCTATCTCAAATCCAAAACCTTGAAATAACAGAAGGAAGCAATTCACTTCAAATGTTACAAGAAGGAGAAAGCTGGAATATATTGTGAAAACTGGAAAGACTGAAGGAAAAAGAGATAAAAGGACAACAAAAGTAGAGTTTGCTGGATAGTCTGACAGCACGGTACAGAAGTAAGCCAGCAACAGAATTCATAAAAAGCACTGGGAGCAGAAAGTTGTGCAGAGACATGATCACATACACCATCTGGCAAGATGAAGATAATATTAGAACTATCATGTGTTGTCAGAGGTGTGAGATTACAATGGCTATTTGTCTATTTAGTCCCTCGACTTTCACTTACTCTGCCTTCTGGAATGTCACGTGTTAGCAATCTACATACAACTACCATTTTCAAGATAAGATATAAATACATTTAGGTCTACTTATTATTTGTAGCTTTTGGATTCGAGGCAGATACCAATATCTTAGAAGCATATTTGATAATTATTTAATTTGACCATATGCATTTCAGTTTTTTTTTTAACAAACTTTATTTCTACTCTTCACTTCCATTCCAGCCCAACTTCAACTTTCAATCAAGATTGATTTTAGGCCTGCATTTTTTCTTTCATTCAATGATTACCTCTCATGGATCTGTACTTAGTCACTGTTTTGTTGTGTGGCGTTCTGGCTTCACCATCATGTCCAGTGAGTTCCAGTTCAACACCCTTTTCCACAATTCTTATGTAGATTTTTTTTTTTAATGAACAATTATTCTATAACTGTCTAAAACAAGTGGGCTTAAAGTTGTAATAAAGCTCATAAACAAACTGAAAGATTAACCTACCCTTCAGTGTTATAATTATCAAAATTATCTTCAAAAGTTAGGAAGTACAAAATTCATTAAAGTTACAGCCATGTTAAGTTCTTAGCCATGTTCCTCTGTACACTGTACTTCAGCATGCCTAAATTCACATCACACTATAGTACAACCAAGTGCATATTACACTTCAGCATGCCATACTTCACATTACACCCCAGCACACTCTACTTCACATTACACCTCAGCACAGCCTACTTCACATCACAGCTCAGCACATCTTACTTATCATCACACCTAAGCACACCCTACTCACATCACAACTCAGCATACCTTACCTCATAACACACATCAGCACACCCTACTTCAAATTAAAACTCAGCACACTGTATATCACATCACATTTTATGTTACAGCCTATCCTACTTCACATCACATTCTGTGTCACATCATACTCACACTTCTGCACTTCACATGTGTGTACACCCTACTTCACATCACACCTCAACACACAGTAATTCCCATCACACATCGGCACACTCTGTCACATCACGCCTCAGCACACCCTACTTCACAACAAACGTCAGTACACTGTCACATCACTCTATGTCACACCACTTTCCACATGACAACTCAGAACACTTTACTTTGTCATATTTAGCACACCCTACTTCACACCACAGCACATTAATTTTCATATCACCCCTCAGAACACGTAACTTTATGTCACAATTCAGAACAACCTACATCATTTCCTCATGCCAAAAATTATTTCCATCTATATACGGTAAGAAAAAAAAAAAAAAAAAAAAAAAGGAACCCGTTACACGCCCATTGAGGCATATTGGGAATATGGTGTTAGGCCCATATTATCTTGACCGTAGGCACACTAGGGGTGATGTGGTTGGCATCACGCCGGCCGCCTTAACCTTCCCAGAGTTGCTCTGGTACCCATTTGGGGCTGGAGCCGTTTGTGGCCTAGAAAAATCCCACCTCATCTGGGGATCGAACCATAGACCACTGCGCTAGGAAGCCAGTGCACTAACCACTATGCTACCGCAGCTCCTATGTACGGTAAGAGGTGACTGAAAATCGTCTTAGTCGACCATGGATTACCTCTGGCACTACAAATACCCACTGGACTTGCTATTCTTAGACCACGAACTGGTGCATGCCACGTTTCATTATATTTTTGGAGAAGAAAAAAATGATTTTATATTGCTGTTAATACATGAACTTACCTTCCACACGTCACTTTTACACAATTCTTACAAAAAAATGTAGTGTGATTCACAATACCATTAAGATCCTGTGCCATAATTTTAACGCAATGAGACAAATTATGGAGCCTGGGAGAGATATGACTTAAGAGCAACAAGTGAAAGTTTACAAGAACATCATTTTCTATCAAATATCGTAACTTCAAAGGAAGCATCTACGTTTGCTGGGTAAGCTAAGCAGTTGTAAGTATGGATTACACCTTCATGATGCATAACATATTAGAAATAGTACATGCATTAAAATGCCACATACAAACTGCAATATTCAGCCAAAAGACAATGAACACAATTCATTCATTCCTGTCATTCTACTGCAGCATCTGCAGTTTTTTCATATTTATGCCTTTGCTGCTGTTAGTTAAGCCACTTTCTTTATTTTGCTGTGTAGGGTTTACAATTTTGTTGTGTCTATCACTTTTTCTTTCACTGTACTTTTCATAACTACTGTCTTTCACATTTTTCTCTACAGCACTGTGTTCATCATTTTTTGTTCTATCTTTAATATCTTTTTTCACTTGTCTCTGGCTATGTTCTCCATTGCCACTTCTGCTTTCTTTATGCTTATCCTTACTGTCATACTTAGCATTATCTGTCTTCGACTCTCTCTGTCCTTGACTGCTACCGCCAGTAACACCAACTACCTTCCCTGTCTGTTTTTTGTCAACATTTTCATCATTGTTATCTGTGCTAGTATTCTTCCTTCTTTTGTCTTGACCGTCATGTCTTATGCTGATAATTTTCTGATCACCAGTTTCACCTTCCTTACCTGTCTGCAAACTCTTTTTTCCACCATCCAATTTATTTCTCTCTCTGTTATCAAGACTCTTCCTATCTTTTTCAGCGACACCCAAACTTTCATCTTTTCCTTTAAGCTTATGATCACCTGTTTCACTTATCTGTTTGGTAATACAAGTTTCACTCTTTCTATCACTTTCTGTGGGTTGTGCAATGTCTCGCCCACCTTTGTATGCAAGGTCACCTTTTCTGGTTTTCTCTCTGCCGTCACGACTTTCACTTCTATTTTTGTCTACGATATCTCGACCTTGTTTGTACTTAAAATCATCTTTTCTGGTCCTCTCTCCACTGTCACCACTTCCACTTCTTTCTGTAATATCTTTTCCCTGTTTGTGTTTACGACCACCTTTTTCATATATCTCCTTGCTGACATGGCTTTCCCAGGTGTCATGACTTTCACTTCTACCTCTTTCAGTGATATGACCACCTTTTCTATTTCTTTCAGTGATATGACCGTCTTTTCTATTTCTCTCCCCATTGTCATATTTCCCACCCCTTTCTGTGTTACTGGGATCTCTTTCTTTATCCCTGGGATCACTTATTCTAGTTCTCTTACTGCCATCACCGCTTCCATCCTCTGCCATAGTTCCATCTCCACCAAGCTTATGCTTATGACCCAGTATTCTAGCTCTCTCTCTACTGTCATGACTTTCACTTCTCCTATCTCTTTCGGTGATATTAGTACTAATACCTCTTCCATCTTTATAATCACTTATTCTCTTTCTACTATCCTGACTTTTACTTCTATCTCTGGCTCTGATACCTGTTGTATTGTCTTTTCCTTCATGTTTGCTTTTACGAATGCCTTCTGTTTCCTCATTATCCTGACTGTCACGCCTCTTGTTTCTGTTATTCCTGTCATAACTATCAGAAATTCTTTCATTCTTTGTACTGTTGGTCTCATCTCTCTTCTTTAGATCCTTTACATCTGTTGCTTGCCCGTCTCTTATCTGGTTTTCCAAATATATTTTGTTGGATTCTGTAACAGCTTTGTCTTTATTTTCATTTTTTCTTGCGGATTTACTTATTTTTGCAACATTTCCAGAGACTTTGCTGCCATCTTTTTCTTTGCTATCCTCACTAACAACATTTTTTCTTTCTTTCTTTTTATTTTTGCTTTTTTTTAAACTTTTGTCCTGGTTCTTATGTTTTTGATGTTCCTTCTTTTCCTCCTGTTTCACAGCACCACCTTCTTTTCTTAAATCTTCATCATTCTCTTCTGTTTTTTCTTCAAGCTTCTCTTTGCTACCATCCTTTTCGTGAATTTTTTCTCTCTCTGCACCATCTTCAACAATTCCTTCTATGTCTTTCTCTTTACTCTTATTTTCTTCATATTTTTGTCTGTGTTTTCCTTTCTTTGACTTTTTATGCTTCTTTTTCTTTTTTTTCTTCTTCTTCTTTTTCTCATTCGTCTCTACATCAGAATCTTTTTTCTCTTTAGAATCTCTGTGCAGTGATCTATCTCTTGATCTGTGATGACTCCTGCTTTGGCTACGTGCGCAACCATGAGATAATGAGCGTGACCGACTTCGAGCCCTGCTGTCACCACTTTGTGGCCTGCTCCTACTACTACTTTGGGAGTGATCCCTAGACCAACTGCGGGATAGCCTACTTCTGCTGCGTGATCTTGAGTATTCTCTCTGGAAACCATCATTATAGCCTCGGAAACCACCCTCATACCCACCACGCCCTCTTCCTCTGAAACCTCTACCCATCCCCCGCGAATTAAAATTTGGTGGCCCATAAAATGCCTCATATCCCATCCAAGCCTGGGCATCTCCATAATACATGGCTGCATAGGGATCCATTGGCCATCCCTCAGGACCATAGAACATAGGAAGGGCTTCTGGACCATACCACGGATAACCGTAGTGGGCTGCATATGCAGCCCAAGCCTCATCATAATACTGATTTTGTCCTCTGTGCCAAGACCCCCTTCCACCTCGCTGCTGAAAGTGCTTATGCTTATATCTTGATCCAGAGTGATCGTCGTCGGTGTGGCTGCTCCCACTGTAACTGCTACTATGACTTCGGCTTGATCTGCAATTTCCAAAAATGTATAATGGCTTTAAGTGCTGACAAACTTTCAAATTAAAATCTACAACAATATGACTGGAAAACCCTGAGAAACACTTTCTCTTGTTAACTGTTCATTGGATGCTTGGTCAACTAAGTAAACTTTCATAATTAGTGTAAGTATCTCCACATGTGATGCTTAGCACCATCTTCATCATCATTTTCCTTCGTATTCCTTAGAGAGCATGGAGCCAACACTATAGGCGGTCCCCTCGCAGTAAGCCTGCATCAAACAGTCACATGATTTACACAATGAGGTTGCCATCCCGATGTACCTGAGGGTGCAGTAGTCCTATTCCTTCTTTGTCTCTTCAGAGACCCCCGGAAACAACACAGGACATTCTGCGACGATGTGTTTGGTGAAAATGCTTATACAGTACAGTCTGGATAAATAGCAGTTGCTGGGACCACCTAAAAGACTTCTATTTATCAGAAATTCTGCTATCAGAAGTTTGCTCAAAGATGTGCATTTACAGTCAGAACAGAATTAAAGCATGAAGCAATTACTATAACCATTCATATACAAGTGTTTCCATTTTTAATTAACATTTCTGCATCTTTTTCAGTTTTTCAAAAGCAATTTAACGAAGCCCAAAGTGTAGTGTCATGTTATTTGCTAATATCATAGTTGCAAGAATAAAAAAATGTTCGAAAGTCTAAATGTCCTGACTAATCTCGCTGTAATTCAGAGTATAACATGATTACTAGAAAATCTGCATCACAAGAGATACAATACATTCAATTCATCAATAAAATTCTCATTTGAGAAACAAAGTCAAGAATTTTTTTAACTGTAGGGCTAATATGCAGATGGCAACTCTGATCACTACACTTCACATTCTGGCTTAGTATTTTTGCGCCTCCTACATCACTTAATTGCTAGTTATTACCAATGCAGGACACGAGAGTGGTGCAAGAGTTCTGTACCCTGAATAAGGTGCTTTTCGGTTATCTTTCTAATGTTAATTATTTACTATTCACAAGCCTTGGGTTTCACTCATTGTTTATCTTCAGATCTCTATCACATTGTCCCATTGCTGTCAGATATTAAAGGAAGCCCTTTTTTCGAAGATCGAGGTGATCCAATGTTCACTGTGTCAGCCAGACAATTATGTTCACATCCGTGTAATGCATGTTAGAACTGTTGTGTGCTGCAGCATGCTTGGACACTTATTATCACAACTTCACTAAAGAATTATGTACGACGATCTAAAACTGTAACTTAGGAAATAAAGGCAGAACTTCTACTTATGCAAGTTCAAATTTGCATTGGGACAGAAAAATTACCTTATCAGAAAATTCTATTTATCAGAAGTTGACTTAACTGGAGTTTTTTAAAACAAAGTCAAAGAAGACAATCAGCTGTGACCTCCAGAACTGCTGCAAGTTAAGCAAATATAGACTTAAGCGAGTTTGGCTTAAGTGAACTGTACTGTATTTATATGCATTTGCATTGCACATCAATAAGCTTAATTTCTAAGCTTATTCATTTCAATAACATTTTGGAGACAATCATTCACACGCAAAATAAAACACATTAAAATGATATTTGGATAATTATGTGGTACAGTTCCCCTGGCCCATGATTTATGCTAAAAATTTATGTTTGAAAGTGGAAACGTTGCATGACTGACTTACCTTTATGCCTGTCTGATTATTGTTTGAGTCTGTTTTTGTTTTTTTTTCAAAATGCCGATTGCGTTAAACTGAGAGGTAATTAAAGGAATAAGGGTATATCATTAAAATATTATAAAGGTGAAGGTAGCCATATAGCAGATACTGCTGTAGGGCAATGAAGTGTTAGAGACTTTCATATATTAGGCATCAGCTTTATGAGGTGGGGGTAACTGGTTACCTCCCTCACAGCCTTTGATTTCTTAAACTCAGCATGTACTCATTTACAGCTGAACAGACTGAAACGTGATGATAGCAGGTTTTGAACCTGGTAACTTTGCTGAGAGTGGCAAGCACCCTAACCGTCGTGTCAGCCACACACTCCAATGATGTAAGCACTGTTGGTTTTTTTGTTAACTGTTGTCTTTGAATTCTTGCTAGCAAACAATCTGTCCAATAATGTCCCAGTACCTGCTTAAAATTTTTGCTAGATGCCTGGTTATTATCTTTTGTGCCATGTACAGCAGTTCAGGAAAAAGGGCCGCTGTAGAAGAACTCGACGTGCATGAAATGTGACTGTATACTAGCTGACAATGTTCTGTTGGAAACAAGTCTTTAACATTACATATGCCCTCATACCTTCCGTTCAACTCTCCAAGGAGCATATGCCTTCATCAAACTCATGCCAAGTATTCTCGTCGCATAACATTAGCTACAGGTCTTTTCATGTCGTCCTCATCATTTTCATTTGTCTCCAGTTCTCGTTACCGTGTGTTTTTTCAGTTCACCTCTTTTTTTATCAAGGGGGTTCCAGAACAAGGATGGTCTTGTAATGCTATAAACAGGTTTCCTAAGAGTGCCCTATCCATCACCGCCATCTTCTTCTTATCTCTTGTTCCACTGGCACTAGTCAGACCTAAAGGTCTGTTATATTTGGAGATGTGCCCTAATATAACTGACTAGGTTGAACGGGACGCGCCTCGCCCAAACTTTATTTTAAAGAAAATAAAATCTTTCTATTCAAAGCAAGCACTCAACAATGAAAGTCTGTAGCCTTAAGGTTCTTGTTCTCTTTGTTTTAGAGACATACACAGCTAAATAATGAAAGTGGTTTTCCTGACTAGAACAAAGACATGGAGATTGTGAATTTTGACATTATTGCTGAGTCTAGTATGAGTGCTGATGTAAGCGATTAAAATAAAAAAATTCTTTAAAAAATACAGATCAGCATTTGTGTTTGTGAATGGTACATCCATCAGCAACAATTCCATCTCCAGCTACACTGATTCTCTCAGTTGGTTGTCCATACAGCAAACAAATATATTCATGACCATTCTTATGCAAGTTGGAGCAGAGTTGCTGACATTTAGTTTGATTCTGTTGGCAACTCTTTCTTCTGTTGACTTGCTTGTATATTCCTCCAAGGATTTAGAGCTGTATTTAAGCAGTAGAAGTGGAGCAGTTGTCAGTTTTTTTTTAACTCTTTGTGAAGCTTACAAACGGGTAGTACAACACAGGCATAGTTCTCCTGGGTCATTAAATTATCCAGCTAAAAGCAAATAAACAGATGTAATGGTCATCTCAAAGAAATGGACTTTTCCAGAATGCACCACCAAATTAAATGGAACAGTTTTGTAACCAGTTAACAGATTCAAATGGCTGGAAGTGTTAATAGCATCAGATGGAAGATTGTCACAGTATAGATATTCACCGAAATATTAAGTTGGTCACGCTGGGAGTGACAACACTGATAGAATAAAAAAAAAACGTTTTGGTCAGGTGACCTGGAAGGGAAGTGAACTCAAATTTTGGGCGCAAAAAGTTAGTGGAGTTCTGGCTATCGTCCGGGTAGGACGTTGTATGTTCCCTGTCAGCAGTTTGCTGGGATTATTTGGATGCCATGGTTGTTCATTGATAATAGTGCTTGCTATTTATTCATGTGGTCAGGATTTTCTATGGATGAGTACACCGTCAAATAAATCTCGTACTGGTGCTTGTCCTGTGGAGCTCCACCAGGCAGGTGCAGTGCCTGGCTCTGAGACTCGACACAGCCCACCCTCAGCTACTGGAGGACCCTCTAGACCGTCTTGTGGAGTCAGCAGGCGGCGGAGAACTACTGACCGAAACAAAACAGAAAAAGAGAAACCCAGAGTGCCACTTGTCATAATGCACTGGAATGCAGAGGGAGTGAACAGCAAGCAGGCTGGATACAGCAAAAAGACTGAGCTGGAAAACATCTTGTATGAGAAGCAAGTCAGTGTTTGCTGTATCCAAGAGACTCACTTGAAAGCAGATCAAACCTTTAAAATAAGGGGATATCAATACTTCAGATCCGACAGACAAGAAAGATGAAAAGGAGGAGTACTTACTCTTGTAAGGAATAACATTCATGCACACGAAAGGAAAACCTACATGGACGGTGCAGAATATCAGCTGTTGCAGCTAAAGGTAGACAAGATGGAAATAGAACTTCTGAACTATTACTGTCCAAACAACAAACCCCTGAGTCTCAGCTCTATACAGGTACCAGTCACCAACTTTATAGCAGTTGGAGACTTTAATAGCCACTCCCAGAGCTGGGGCTATAACCATCTAGATCACAGAGGTGAAGAGGTTGAAACATGGCAAGATGACCACTCCCTAATCCTAGTCAATACTGCCACAAATACTCCTACCTTCTACTCCAGAGGATGGCACACAACTTCAACTCCAGATCTTGCCTTCGCCACCCCAGATATAGCTGGACTTATTAGTAGAGAAGTAGGAGACCAACTAGGAGGAAGTGACCATCGTCCAATCTTTCTTACTGTCCAGAGTGTAACTCTCAGTACAGGCCCAGCCATTACAAGATGGAATTACAAAAAAACCAACTGGGGTTTATTCAGGCATCAGGTGAACACGCTGCTGTCTGATCTCAAGGTACAGAACAGAGACATTAATGAAGTGGTAAAAGACTTCAACAGATGCATACTTCAAGCTGCAAAGAAACCATTCCCAAAGGATGCCGGTGTAACTACACACCATACTGGTCCAGCACACTCCAAGAACGCCAGGAAGCTTATGGACAGGGCTAGAAAGAACACAGAGTCTCAGCCTTCACTTGAAACTCACAACAAATGGAAAAAGGCCGTAGCAGAGTTTGAGAGAACAAAGCTGGAAGAAAAACGGAAAAGCTGGAGAACTAAAACGGCATCGCTGAACCTTGAGAAAGACAGCAAGAAACTTTGGAGATTAGTCAAGTCTCTAAATGAAGAGCGTTCCTTGCCTAGGCAGACTATCACATTGGATGAAGGTGGCAAACTTTCTCAGAGGAAAACAAGCTGCAGACCTGTCTGCTAGAAGATACAGTTCAGAAAGCATCTTATCCATTAACATAGACCATCAGCGAGAGATAAGAAAAGAAATACTGGCAACCATGGGACAGACAGATACTCCTGCCCCAATGAGGGAACCCATCACACAAGGAGAACTACAGAACGCTATTTCCAAACTTAAGTTCCAAAAGTCACCTGGCCCAGACAAAATCAGCAACGAAATGCTAGTAAATCTGAGCTCAGCAGCAAAGACAAAACTGCTTGAGATATTCAGCCACAGCTGGTTGAAAGGAACGGTACCCCAAGTATGGAGAGAAGCCATCACAATACCCAAACTAAAGAAAGGGAAATGTAAGACCGAGGCTGCAAGTTACCGGCCAATCAATCTCACAAGCTGTGTTGGGAAGACTATGGAGCGAATAGTCAACCACAGACTGAAATGGTATTTAGAGTCTGAGCAGATCATGGTGCCGGAACAAGCTGGATTTAGAGAATGCTACAGTATAGAAGACCAAGTTAACTTACTTGTCTCAAGCAGTAGAAGATGCCTACCAGTAGAAGAAACAGGTCCTAACGATCTGGGTCGACTTCAAGCAGGCCTTTGACAAGGTGTGGAAAGATGGCCTTATTGCAAAACTTAAGAGAAGTGGAATCCAAGGCAACATGATAAAATGGATCCAGCCATACTTGCACAACAGGAGAACTAGAGTCACTCTTGATGGTCTGCAGAGCAGAAAAGTGTTGCTCTATCAGGGGGTACCTCAAGGAGGAGTAATTTCCCCAACACTCTTCCTTGTTTACATCAATGACCTGGTAAAAGATCTTCCCGCTGGAGTGAAAGCTGCCTTATATGCAGACGACCTAGTACTCTGATGCACTGATGAAAACGTTACCACAGCAAATTATAGAATGCAGCGGGCAGCAGACAAGCTATTGTCATGGGCAGAGAAATGGCTTATCACAATAAACACAGACAAAACCTCCACAACACTGTTCTCCCTCGCCCCCAAGGACAAAGCAGCTAACATATACTTAGGGACAACCATGATCAAGGAAGAAAGCTACCCCACCTATCTTGGGGTGACATTTGACCAAAAGCTTACATGGAATAAGCATATTGAAAATGCAGAAGGAAAGGCCCGAAGACGACTAGGCATACTCAGAAAATTAGCAGGTACCAACTGGGGAGCAAATGAACGAACTCTAAAGAAGATTTATAATGGAGTAATAAGACCACACAGCGTTTGGCTCAGCAGCATGGTCATCAGCTGCTAACTCACATCTGCAGGCTTTGGACAAGGTGCAAAGTCAAGCTCTCAGGCTCATTACAGGAGCCATGAAAACTACACCAATATCAGAGATGCAGAAAGCAGCTGGATTACAGACATTGTCCTATAGAAGAGACACAAAAAGCATGATCCAGATGGAAAAGTACAACAGTATGCCAACACATCCAATGAAGGCAAGACTAGATGATCTGACATTGAGACATCTAAAACGTATCAGCTTTGTGCATCGGGGAAAAAGACAGCATCAAGTAGACCTATACATGAAGACAACACCGCTGAATCCCACCCTGTACCCTGTACCATGGGAACAGGCCCGCAGTGCCCTCCAAATTAACCTTTAGCACGCTGCATTAAAATGGCGGAAATTTGCCCTGCAGCTGCATTCTTTTTCACAACGCCCCTTTTTTTTATAGTGGGTGACTTGTAACGTCTATAGTTTCTTTGTTTTTTTGTTGTTCAATTGCTATAATTTTTGGAATGTATATAAATAAATGAATGATGAATCTGATGATATAAGTTGTGTTGGTGTATATGTTAGATGTGATAGGAAGAGAGGAATTGAAAGATGAAAAAAAAAATTAAAAAAAACCAGAAACCTGTCGCTGCTCATCACATTCCTGAACCCTGGCATCTCAATTAAACAGTCATTTGACCAATACAAATCAAATGACGATCTTTTCGTTACACCCATCATCAGTAGCAAAGCAACAAACACCATCATCTCGTCAAAGTTGCGGAGCCAGTCGTGGTTGTATCCAGAAGGGGCCCTTGGAATATCAACTTCATCAAAATCGTCGTCAACAACGCTATACATACTATTGTCGTCTCCATCTCCGCCATCACCCATATTCTGAGAACCGATATCAGCGCTAGTCAAGCCAACAAACTCCTCGTCATCGGAGTCAGAATCCATGCAAATTTCAGCAAAAATGGCAGATTGTTCCATGCCGATTGATTTCGATTTGAAAAATGCACAGAAAATAAAACGCTGACTCACCCGTGCCAAATATTGATCGGAATAGGAAGTGAACTCTTTCGCAAAAAAGATTAAAACTTAACATCCGGGGGTAATATGACGTGTACACATGTTTTGCGGCAGTAAACCAACTCTATCTGAAAGTAGCAGAATTGCGCCTGCAGCTGGCAGAACAAATAGTACCTCTGGCGCAACGTTGCGACCGCAGCATGCTAAAGGTTAATACATCAGTCAGTGGTCTCACAAGCGGATATGAGTATAATGATCTGCAAAAACGAACTGCTACATTGAGTATGATACAAAAACGCTATCCTGAATAATCATGGATATGTGCCTATACAGATGGATCAGCAACAAATGCTGTTAGGAATGGAGGTGCCAGTATCTTTATCTCATATCCTGACAACCATGAAACTAGGCACATTCCCACTGGTAAATTCTGTTCCAACTATACAGCTCTAGAGAAAGCTGCAAATATGATTTATAACACAACTCTGACTGCCACCAGGTAGTCATCCTCACAGATGCACTGTCTGTCCTGCAAGCTCTCAAGGGTGGTAAACTCCTGCATCTGAGAAATAACTAAACAAGGTAGCTGCCAAAATGAGAACCATACTTCAGTGGGTACCATCTGATTGTGGTGTACCCGGAAATGAAAAGGCAGATAAACTTGCAAAAAAGGGAGAAGAATGTGAACAAGAAGATAATGAAATCACATACACTGAGAAAAAGAGAGCTATCCAGACTATCAGAAGAGAACAGAATCAACCCAACGACAACTACCATACTCTTGACCGGCAGGGACAGATAACCATTTTTCGCCTCAGGACAGGGCATAACAAACTGAATAAACACATGCACAAGCTATGACTGTCTGCTTCACCACTGTGCACATGTGGATTAAACGAACAAACTGCTGAGCATGTTCTACAGGATTGTCCTCTGTATGACAAGTTAAGAAAGATATACTGGCCCAATGACTCAACACTAAACTCAAAGCTATATGGAGTTAAAGAGGAACTTCAAACAACAGTCGAATTCATCATGAGACCTCGTCTGACGGTGTAAACATCAAAGATGTGATCACAAGAAGTATTTGTTGTCAAGTTAATTGTATTTTATTTAGTTTATTCTTCATTATTGTTTGTAAATTTGTTCATCTAATCTTGCTATCCCTCAGTTATTAGATGTAATATATGTTGTGAAATTGTGCTTGTATTGTCATAACTGTAGTAGAGCCAATTTTTTTTTATTTTTCTACAATTCATACACTTCCGCCTTGTTTGTTTTTTCTTTAGTATTATCTTGAGTTGGCTCTTTCTACTGTAATCTTTTATACTGTAATCTTGTTGGTATCTTTAATTTTTTTTTGCTCCTAAAATAACATCTATAATTTCATGCAGTTGATTGATTTTGAGTGGTGAAATAATTGTTGCTAATATTGCTCACTTATTATTTCAATTATTATTGAAGAATTTGGAGTCACAATATTTGTGAATTATGGCTACCTTGGAATATTTTGCCAAGCTTGGAAAGGAGTTTGGTATGGAGGGTGAGGCTTTAAAAACATATGCATCCACTGAGCATGCAAAAGAATTAAAGAGGTTAGAAGAAGAGAGATGAAGAATTAGCTAAAAAGAAGAGAGAGGAAGAATTAGCTGAGAAGAGAAGACAGGAAGAATTGGCACTTGAGGGAAAAAAAATTGGCCTATGCTTAGGCAGAAATAAAGGCACAACAAGCTCAAGCAGAAATGAAGGCACAGCAAGAACTTGAGGAAAAGAAATTAGCCTATGCTCAAAGAATTGCAGAACTTGAGTTGGAAAAATTAAGATTTCAACATCAACAGGCTAATCCAGCAGGTGTTGAGGCTGGAAAAAAAGACCATGCCTCTACTTTTAAACTAAATTTGCCAAAATGTAGTCCTAATACAGAATACATTTCATGCTTCTTGAATAGATATGAGACATGTTGCCAAGAGTTTAAGATTGATAGAGCTACATGGCCCAGCAGGTTGATGAGTTTATTAGTGGGTGAGGCTCTTACTGCAGTCTGCACCATGGATGACCATACTAGAAATGATTATGATGCTGTGAAGGCTTTGTTGCTAAAAAAAAGTATCAACTAGAGGAAAATGGTTAGATTGAAACTGATATCATTGTTGCCTGATTCAGCTAAAGATTTTGCCGAATTTGTTTCATCAATTAAGCTTTGCTTTTCTAGATAGGTTGATTTGTCAAACATTGATAAAACTTTTGATGGGCTGGCTGATTTAATTTTAAGAGACAAAGTGCTGTCTTCGGTCAGTGGTGACTTTTTGTCCTTCTTGCAGGAGAGAAAGCCTGAAAACTTAGCTGCTGTAGAAAATCTTGGACGACAATACCAAATTGCACATCCTGGAAGAAATCTTAGGAATAACATAAAAGATTCATTGCCAGTGATATCTGCTAGAACTATAATGTCCAATCCACCCAGACAAAGATCATATAGCATGGACATAAATTTTCGATTAAATCGAGATAATAATAATGGATCTTTCAGAGGAAGGTATAATTTTAATAATAGGTCACAACAACCTCAAAGAAATTGTCATTCATATGATGATGGATATATACAGCAACAATCATCTTTCAGACCTAACAGAGATTGGAACACAGGTGGATATAATTTTCAGTCAGGCAGAGGCCAAAGGTCATTCTATAGGAGCAATGACAATAATTACAACAACAGAAATTCTCAACAGAACAATAACTACTTTCAACGTTCTAGGAATCCAGAACGTTCCAATGCAGTTGTGCATCAAAGTGACAATAATACAGTCCAAAATACCAATGTTGTTTCTCATGCAAATGCATATAGTGTGGACTTATCCAATAGTACTAATTGTTCTGAATGTAATTCTATATTTCAGCTACAGGGAGTTCCTAGGCTCCTGTGTGGACATCCTTTGCCAGTGATGTCCTCTTATAATGGGACAGGATCAGTGGTATTCGATAAGGGTTTTGTGAACACCAACTTGTTTCAGTGCTCAGGGACACTGGATCCGCCACTGTGGGGGTTCGAAGTTCATTGGTGGACCCTGCTGATTACACAGGCGATGAAGTCCAGTGCATTACATTTTGGAGGCACAATTGAATATTATCCAACTGCAGTAGTATTTTTAGATACCCCTTATTTTACAGGCAGGACTCTAGTATGTCTGTTGTCAAAACCAGTCGCGGGGATAATTTTAGGGAATATCCCTGGGCTTCATGAATGCACTAATGATGATATTTTCAGGTGGGAACAACGACATGTATATACTGCCAGGGGTGATACTACCAGAGCACAGGCTCTTAGTCATGTGCATGCACGATCACATGATCGGACTCAGAGTGACATAGTTTTGAGTGGTGATATTACAAAATTTCTTCCTCCCATCATTGAGGAGTCCCTTGATGATTTCCATACTATTGAGGAATCATCCGATGTCTATTTTGACTCGAGTGAATCACTGGTTTCTGCTAAATTGAGACTAACCACATCCATCATAGATGATGTGATACCTGGCATTGTTGATGTCGAGGTTAATCGGAAGTCAAGTTTAGATGGGTCGTATACTCTTCAGTCAAAACTGTATATTTGGCTGTTTGTTTTCCTTCTTTCCATTGTCTTCTTTTCATGTAGGAACTTCATCGATATTAATATTACTTCAGCTTTTTTCTTTCAGATGCTGACATACCATGATTTCATGTGGTATGTGCTAGTCACTACATTGGGTTGTGTGGTGGTTTTGATATTATTATTTCTTTCTTCATGTGCTAAAGTCATGTTACACCATTTACAGAACATAATAACTTCATACTTGTTCCTTTACAGGGCCGTGAATGTTTTCTTTCCACTAATCATGTACTAAAATAATGTTCTACATTTTAATGGTCATTGTTATGTGGAATGCAAACATCTTGAGACTATACTTTGACTTGTTAAATGCTATTTTCTATGCTGAACCTCTGACTTTCTTAGATTCTCTATTGGATAGACTATCTACAGCTACTTTTTTCAGTAAATTTGATTTGTCTAAAGGTTATTGGCAAGTCCCTTTGCTGCACAGAGTAAAACCTTATACTGCTTTCGCTACACCTTTGGGATTGTTCCAATTTAATTTTATGTCTTTTGGTCTCGTTAACGCTCCTGTGACTTTTGTTCGCATGATGCAAAAGATTTTCTCTGATTGTGATGACATAATTACCTATATTGATGATATATGTCTTTTTCATCAATCTTGGGAAGAACATGTTTTTTAAATTCAGTCTTTGTTGACTACTCTTTGTCTCCATCACCTTACTGCTAGACCTTCGAAAACTAAAATAGGATTCACTGAAATTTCTTTTCTTGGTCATAAAGTAGGAGGCGGTTTTCTTAAACCTGAAGATTCCACTATCTCTAGGATCTTGAATCTAGAAATTCCTAAGACAAAAAAACAGGTTCGCAGTCTTTTAGGTCTTGTCAGATTCTATAGGAAATTCTTGCCTAACGTTTCAGAAATTACTTCAGTTCTGTCTTCATTATTAAGAAAGAACTTTCCAAGTAAGATTGCTTGGTCCCATTCTTGTGATGTTTCTTTAAATTGAACTTTTCAACATCACCAATTTTAAGATTGCCTGATGCTCGATTTCCATTTATCCTCAGAGTCGACGCCTCTGGATCAGGAATCGGCGGTACACATGCAGGAATTCGATGATTGTCTACATCCAATTCTGTATGTCAGTCGAAAATTGACACCCACCGAACAAAAATATCCTATTGTGGAGCGTGAACTTCTTGCTGTTGCATATTGTTTTTCGAAACTCCAGAGATACCTGATTGGAGCAAAGTTTGTCTTGGAGACAGATCAGAGGGCTTTGTCCTATCTTAAAATGGCAAAGTTTCATAATGAGAGGGCTGCCAGAGCATCACTTGCGCTCCAACCCTACGACTATGTCATTCGTGCAATCAAGGGCAGCCACAACGTGGTCGCGGAAGTGTTGTCCCATTGTGTAAAAGACTCACTATCACCTGACAACTCGGCAAATACAGGTACCTTGTGGGGTTACAGCTAACCTATTAACTGACTTCGTCACGTGTTGACCGGTGGAACATTGCACTTTTAGGAACTTTTCTGGCTGACAGTGCTGATGCTGACTGGAATTTCCAGATTTATTGCTGCTGTCCAAGGATAGAAAGTACAATGACTCGGTGAGGAATGCCAACGCTGAGAACTAACTTGAATTTTCTCATCTGAAATTGAAGGAAATCTCTCAATGACTCTTTTAACAGTGCTTACAGTTATTGATCGGTTCACTCTGCACCTGATGATGATGAATGCTGATATCGCCAATTTCGAGTTGTAACTCTTTTTACTCAGCGCATTACGTGGATGTCTTGTACCTTATTAACAGTGGCCATACTCGGTTTATGTCCAAACACACACACATTCATTAATAATCTAAGAATAATGTGACATTTGGATATTACTTACTTAATCGTTCCCCTTCTACCGTGAGGTGTAGAGGTTTGGAAGAGAGAGCGCCAGACTATTCTATCAGCTGTCTTCTTCCTGGCCTGGTTCCATTCTAGTCCTCGGTCCTTCAAAGATTGTCTAATGTTGTCCTCCCAGCGGACTCTGGGTCGTCCTGGAGGTCTGGATCCCTGGCTCTTTGTTTCCCATGCTTGTCGTGGTAGCCGATCTTCTCCCATTCTGCAGACATGGCCAAACCATCTTAGTTGGGACTGTTCTATTTGGGTCTGCAGCGGGTGGGATTTTAGGCCTTGACGTATCGTCTGGTTGCGGACCATGTCTCTTCTTGTTACTTCAACCACCCTCCTCAGATACCTCATTTCTGAGGTTTGGATCTGGCTTTTGTGGGTTGTAGTCATTGCCCATGACTCGCATCCATATGTCAAGACTGGGACATAGGTGGAGCGGTATACAGCCATCTTCGTTTTCTTACCAACCTCTTTCTTGCTGAGGAATCCTCGATTTATGGCCTGATAAAGTCTCCCAGCCGCTGCTTTTCGAGTGGCCAACTCTGACATTTGGATATTTTGAATGCAAAATCTTGGTTTATTCTATTATGTGGAACAACGTCTCAAAATTAAGGGACAAACTCAAGAATGCTTTGCATGGTCAAAGGGACGTAACTACTGAAATCCTATCGTGCCTTTTGTTAGACAGGGAACATTGTTACTTATGAATTTAGAAAGGAACATACGATAATATGGAGGATAATCATGGACATGACCTTTGTGTTTGATTAGAAATATTTTTGCTGGACATTAGTTGTGTATTATTTAACTAGTGTGTTTAATACTATTACACTACTAATTTTAACAACAATGCTTAACAGTTAACTGTTAAGTAATTTTAATTCGCGAGATAAAATTTGGTCTTTGATACAAGACATTAATACACTAACACGAATTATTGAGTAAACATTTTGAGAGTTTTCAATGCTATTGTCTATTCGTACCATACATCAGCGTATTCTTACCTGATTGGTCACACACTTCATTAGGTGCAAGATAACATTATTTTTATTGGCACCACAATACTCTTTTTCTGACATGTACTTAAGATGTACACATGACTTTAATCTTTTAGCGTACTATGTTGCATTCATTCTCTTGAATAATATGATTGTCTGCCTCATGTCATCTATTCACGCTTTTACATATTTGTTTATTCTTTAAATTATGCTTTGCACTATTTCTGTTGATCAATAAGTTCATTAATTGACAACTGATACTGGACTTGACTGATACGTGTTATTGGACGGTGTGAGGTATGTGAGTGCATGTATTGCTACCATCATTTTTTTTATATGTTGAGCACTATTAGTTATCTGCCATCACCGGTGTCAATACCTTGTCGAGGTATGGTGGCTTGCATACCCTGATTACCCCAAGTTATGCCAGCGGGAGTTTTACTCCTGGAAGGTTCTACCAAGCTGGACAGGTTTGCGCGGGCAGGGGTCAGACTAAAGCAGACACCCTGGTCCTTCAGGTTGGGGGTTTTAGCATAGGGCTGACACCCCTGTCTATGTAAAAAACAATTGAAGTTACGGAAACAACAACAAATAAACAAACTTTGCTGTGGGACGGACATCCGGAGTCTGAGGCTCGTATGACTGTCAGTGGTGAAAGCCGAAAGGAAGCCACTGACATGAGAACAGACGTCCTGACCGCAAAACATGATACAAGAATAGGATTTTTGAATGTCAGGACAATGAATGAGACGGGTAAACTAAAACAGGTCACGGCAGAAATGAGAAACTATAGGTTACACATTCTAGGGATAAGCGAGAGCAGATGGACAGGGGCAGGAAAAGTTAAAACAGCAACAGGAGAAACAGTACTTTACTCTGGAAGAGAGGATGGACAGCACAATGAAGGTGTAGCCATAATTCTACAGAAAGGAATAGAAAGGACATTACTGGAATGGAAACCCATCAACAACAGACTGATAAGATTAAGATTGAGAGGTAGATTCACCAATACTACAATAATACAATGCTACGCACCAACGAATGACAGCGATGAAGAGGTCAAGGATGAATTCTATCAACAACTGCAGAAAGAAATGGAAGACACACCTAGATATGATCTTATTATAGTAATGGGAGACCTCAATGCGAAAGCTGGTACACACAATACATATAATGAAAGAGTGATGGGGAAATGTGGCAGCGGAACAGCAAACGAAATGGGGATAAATTAATAAGTTTCTGTAGTATTAACAACCTGGTCATTGGAGGAACACTTTTCCCACAGAAAGAAATTCACAAATTAACATGGGAATCACCAAATCGTCAGGACAGAAACCACATAGACCACATCATGATTAACGGTAGATGGAGACATGCATTACAAGATGTGAAGGTAAGAGGTGCAGATGTGGGAAGTGATCACCATTTAGTAGTAGCAAAACTGAAAGTGAAACTAAGAAGGGCTGGACCAACTGTAACTTCACAGAAAAGGTTTGACATCAGCAAATTGAAGGACCCCCTTACCAGAAAAGCTTTTGCGGCTAACATAAAGAAACGATATCAATTTGCCAAAAGTCAGGAAAAGACATTGACTGATGATATAGAACAGAAATTCAACACCATTTCAACAATATATAAGGAAAGCAGCAAATCATGCTTGGGATTCCAGGAAAGGAAGAAGCAAGACTGGATAACACCAGAAACATTAAACACCATAACACTGAGAAAGGAAATGAAAAGAAAGAAAACAGAAGCAAAGTCCCCCAGGTTAAAGCAACTATAAAGGGAACAGTACAGCCAGCTGGACAAGGAAGTTAAATGCCAAACCCGAGCCAACAAAAGGAATTTCCTAGACGATCTTGCAAGACAGGCAGAAGAGGCAGCACTGAGAAATGAACAAAGCACAGTATACAAAATAACTAAATTCATCAGCGGAAAATAAGGTGCAAACAATATTACATTAGTAAGAGATAAGCAAGGAAATCTCATCACGACAGCAGAGGGACAGTAAACAAGATGGGCAGAGCACTTCAGAGAAACTCTGAACAAGGAACCACCAGAGACACAACTGAATGTTCCTGAGGCTGAAAACGATCTAGATGTAAATACAGACATTCCACAAAAAGACGAAATCATCACAGCAATCAAAGGGTTAAAGAACGGATAAGCTCCTGGCCATGATAACTTAAATGCAGAGCTATTTAAGACAGACCCTGCAGGGCAAGCGATCTTTGTCCTCTCAAGGCTGTGTGTGGTCCCGGTTGCCAGGTCTTCCCAGTTTAGTAGAGGCAATGCTATGTGTGTCCGTCCAGATAACGTCCAAAAAAAGAGTGGTAGAGGCTCAGCGCTGGCTGCGCATACGCCTGGTACGTCCGCTACGGTGACTGGCTGCTCTGCCAGATACCGCATTGTTGTCTCGGAGATATAACCCCCTTTGCAGGGTAGAGAACCTCTTTTCTCATGGCATTGCACCCTCGCTACCCGACAAGAGGTTCCCTGGGGTTGCAACAAAGTCCAAGACCGCTCCTCGTCTCGGAAATATAACCCCCTTTGCAGGGTAGAGAGCCATCAAACCTCGGAACATGGCACACACTCCAAAGTGGGACTGGTGCGTTATGCTTCTGAGTCTAGGATGCTCCCTGGGGTTGCAAGAAAGCCCACTTTTGACAGCCATATGGTGGCGGTGGCTTTGCGGTTCAGGACAATTATGCTGTCTGGCTGCTCGTGCCATGGCCGGTGACTGATTGCTCGTGTCAGTCTTGTCTCGGAGATATAAACCCCCTGCACCGGGTAGAGAGTGTCAAACCTCTTGGTATCGCACGCACGCCAAAGTGGGCCTGGTGTACCATACCGCTGAGTCTAGGATGCTCCCTTGGGGTTGAAACAAAGCCCACACCTCACCTCCCAAAACTGGCTCAAGGGTATGAATGAGTGAGTAACTCGTCCCCTAAAGGGCAAAAGAGTGGATAACTCGCACCCAGGGAATCAAAATCAAATCAAATCAAATCAAGACAGACCCTGAGCTAGCTGCAGAACTATTAGAACCACTATTTGCACAAGTCTGGAAAACGGGGACAACACCATCAGAATAATTGTCAAATTGGCTAAGAAGGGAGATCTTGCAGACTGCAATAATTGGAGAGGAATCACTCTTCTTTCAGTTCCCAGCAAAATATTAGGCAGGATAATTATACAGAGAATTTCAAAAGCAGTAGACCACAAACTGAGGAAAGAACAAGCAGGATTTAGAAAGAACAGAGGATGTGTAGATCATATATTCACTCTCAGGAACATTATAGAGCAGTGCTCAGAATGGTAAAGACAGCTGTACATTAATTTCGTTGATTTTGAAAAGGCTTTTGACAGCATACATAGGGACAATTTATGGAAAATACTGAGGGCTTATGGAATTCCAAGCTGCATAGTGTCAATCATAAAAAGCCTTTATGCCAACTTTACGTGTAGTGTTGGGCAGAGCAACCTAACCTTTGAGGTGAAGACAGGAGTGCGACAGGGATGCCCCTTATAAACCACTCTATTTTTAACAGTCACAGATTGGGTGATGCGCCAGACAACAGAAGGCAGTCCAAGAGGAATAAGATGGACTACATTTTCTACATTGGAAGATCTGGAATATGCAGATGACATTGCACTACTAGCACATTCACATCAACACATTCAGGAAAAAATGGATAGACTTAATAAGTTTAGCCAGCAGGTGGGCTTGGTCATCAATTTAAAGAAGTCAGAGGTCATGACGCTCAATGTGAGCAACCCTAAGCCCATATCAGTAAGGAATCAGCAACTGGTACAGACAGACACTTCACATACCTAGGATGCATAGTAACACCAGATGGCGGGGCAGGCAAAGACATCAACATCAGAATGAATAAGGCAAAAACAACCTGGCGGAGGACTGTGGAGGCTGAGATGCAAAGAATGAACCAGAGTTGGGGCACTGTACGAAGGATGGCTGCCTACCGAGCAAAGTGGAATCAATTTGTTGTTGCCCTACAAGACGCCACTAGGCGTGATGGCCACTGACTGCTTTGACGGTCGGCGACTAAGAATCAAAGAAGAAGATTATTAGTTATGGCGACCACACATTGCTGTTAAAAAGGAGTGTGTCCAAAGTAGACATTGGCTTTGGTATTAACCATCGACCACGCTTTTAGTGTTAAATTGCCTACCCTAGGGCAGAAACCTGGGTGCTATGCTATTTCGTGCTTACAGTGAAATTTGATGTTACCATATTTCACTCAGGTGATGTTATACTCACACCACGGGAATATTGAAAACTTTGTTTCCATTATTTGAGGGGTGGGGAGTAATGTTGTGATTAAAATTCATAACGAGTGTGTCGATATCATTAGATAGCTCAACAGGGCTCCTTGTTTGTTTATTTTATACGGAGTCATTTATTAATACAGGAAGTGACATCATGCCTCTAGGGTGTATTTGGCAGACATGAAACTAAGAATGCAGAAATCGTCTGCAAAGGTCTTCTACCATTGAGTGTCATGGCGAGTGGACGCATGTGTTTGAGCTCCAGAAGATATCATTATTGTACATCCCTATGTTATTCCATCACTAGTACATGAAGATCTTCTGTGAGGTGTATCTAGTAGCTTCATTTTAAGGGAGTATGGATTCTCAATGTCGAGTGTGGAAATATGAGTAATAAATTGTGGAAGATGAAAGCACAGCGTTTAAGACATGAACGGACTGCCTAAAGTTCTATCGACGACTGCATATAATATGCCCTTTATATATTGAACTAAATTGTATTTCAAGTTGGAGCATCGTGACGTTTAAACAAATATGTATACTGTCCACTGCGTCCATTGTGGCTCAAAGAAGGGTGATTGATGTTGGCTGGTTTCGGTGTCTAGATGTTTGCTACCCTAGAAGTGGGCTTGGCCTACAGGAACCATCCTGTCATATAAAATTAACATTGTAAAGAAAAAAGACACGTAACAATCTGTTAGATACCTTTTGAGATATGTATTTTTTTGTACATTAGAATTGACTTATGAGAAAAATGCATTTTACTCACAGAATACCTTGTCTTGTAGAATATACTCCATTCTGGGCGGCCAAATGTCTCTAAAATTGTCCAGCACCATATGCTGCACCTCATTCTCTCGCCTTTGTCTTGCCTCTTGCCTAATTTTTCTTCTTTTTACAAGTTTGTCAGCCTTATATTTCTGGCTGTTGGCTAGATGTTTCCTTAGTCACACCTGTCCAAGGCATTTAGAGTTTGTTCCAGGTACTTGGCCATATAGCTTTTTTTATTTCTGCACGTTGGTGAGCAGGTTTTTGATGAAAGAAATGTCCACAATGGTTTTGTATGTAGGTTTAGGCTGGGCACATGCAGTGTTAGGAGAAGCACCATTCTTGCTCACGCTCAGGTTCATTTTTATATGAGATTGACTTGGGCCAGGGGTAAAAGGCACTACTGGGTCAGCGGCTAGACCTATAGGCCTATCAGATACTGGTATGCAGAAATTCAATGATGAGAGCCTACCAATACTGTAATCAACGAGAAAACTGTCGATGAAGAAACATCACGTTCCACTGAACTAAGATTTATTTTGTTTATGGCAAAAGTTGTTGTTGTTTTCCGAAATAGCGCTGGCCAATCAGCGCGTTGTTATGACCAATCAAAAAGAGCACTATGAATGAGGTCACTGCGTGACCACTTGTCATAAGAGGTTTTGATGTTACTAAAATATGGGATATCCTGGACAAATAAGTGTATCAGATGATACCAGGATAGTGCCAGATAAGAGACTGGTCTTATAAGTAATACTCCCTTCTCTGAAAAGAGCAAGGGTGTATAGACATCCAAGTGGGGTCAAGCTATGTAAGTTCTCAGAGAAGATGATGATGATGTAGTACTCTGAGTCCCTAACTGCTACCTCTTTAGATCCCACAAGGATTAAAGATTAACTGTGTTGTTTTATGTGGCTACGTCTAGGGTAATTTATCTAATATAACAGTTATTAATTTCACAACAAAACTTTAACAAAAGTATTAATCAAGACTGTATGAAATTTTATGTACAATTTAATTGTCCTGAACCTCAATCTTTACAGGTCAGGAATACTCTTACTTACTTACTTACTTAGTCGTTCCCCTTCTACCGTGAGGTGTAGAGGTTTGGAAGAGAGAGCGCCAGACCATTCTATCAGCTGTCTTCTTCCTGGCCTGGTTCCATTCTAGTCCTCGGTCCTTCAAAGATTGTCTAATGTTGTCCTCCCAGCGAACTCTGGGTCGTCCTGGAGGTCTGGATCCCTGGCTCTTTGTTTCCCATGCTTGTCGTGGTAGCCGATCTTCTCCCATTCTGCAGACATGGCCAAACCATCTTAGTTGGGACTGTTCTATTTGGGTCTGCAGCGGATGGGATTTCAGGCCTTGACGTATCGTCTGGTTGCGGACCATGTCTCTTCTTGTTACTTCAACCACTTTCCTCAGATACCTCATTTCTGAGGTTTGGATCTGGCTTTTGTGGGTTGTAGTCATTGCCCACGACTCGCATCCATATGTCAAAACTGGGACATAGGTGGAGCGGTATACAGCCATCTTCGTTTTCTTACCAACCTCTTTCTTGCTGAGGAATCCACGATTTATGGCCTGAAAAAGTCTCCCAGCCGCTGCTTTTCGAGTGGCCAACTCTTCTTTGATACCTCCCTTTCGGTCTATAATAGCTCCGAGATATTTAAAGTGGTCGACCTGCTCCAGGACCTGTTCTCCCAACTTAATCTGATGTTTTCTTTCTTCTCGTGATATCACCATGGATTTTGTTTTAGAGCTGCTTATGACCATCCCTCTTTCTCCAGCTCTTCCTTCCAGACTTGCAGGTTGGATTGGAGATGTGTCTCTGATTTAGCAATCAGGGCAACATCATCAGCAAATGCCAGCTCCGAAATATAGACCTGTCTCATCTTCCAGTACCCCACTGAATACTTTCTTGTTCTCTCCTTACATGCCTTGATGACATCGTCCATGAGGAGTATGAAAAGATAAGGTGACAGGATATCACCTTGTCTTACACCAGTGGTGGTCCTGAACTCTTCTGACTTATGGTTTGCTGTCCTCACATAATTTCTGCAAGACTTGTAGAAGCTCTGTATAGCATGAATCAGAGGTGCTGGAATATTCTTCCTTGCCAAACAGTCCCAAAGTTTGCTCCAGGGGACTCTGTCAAACGCCTTTTCCAGATCTATGAAACAAAGATGGATCTCACTCTTATACTCAAGGGCCTTTTCACTCAACTGTCTGAGTGTGAAGATTAGGTCTTGAGTACTTCGGTTTGCTCGGAATCCGCACTGGACCTCATCCAATTGTGGCTCAGCTAGGCGTCGGAGTCTCTGCTCTAGGATTCTAGAGTAGATTTTACCAGGGACACTGAGAAGGGATATGCCTCTATGGTTTCCACATTGTCGATTGTCACCCTTTTTGAAAATTGGTGTTATGATGGCAATCTCCCAATCCTTTGGTATGGTCTTGTTGCACCATGCTGCCTGTAGGACCTTTAAGAGTAACAGGTCGCCTGATGCTCCCATGTACTTAACCATTTCTGGTGTTATACCATCATGCCCTGCTGCTTTGCCCATCTTGATTTTCTCTAGTGCTGCCCTCAGTTCTTCCATCTTTATGTCATCTTCACCATCATTGGTTTTCTCTTCTGTGCTAGTGGTTATCATTTCTGTTGCTTCACCATGCTCACCATCCAGGAGTTCTGAGAAATATTCTTTCCATCTTTCCATTACTTCCTTCGGGGCAGTAAGCAATTTGCCTTGCTTGTCCTTTATAAATTTGAGAGGGCATTGTTTTTCCTTCCTCATGTTCTTTAGGGTCTTATAGAACAATTTCTGGTTTTCTTGTGCATCTTTTTCTAGCTTTTCTCCAAATTCTCCCAGGACTTCTGTTTTGCTGCTAGCACTTTGTTCTTTGCTTCTGTTCTGAGTATCACATATTCTCTATATTTTTCCATTTGTCCTGTTGTGTTTTTAGCTCCTAAGTATTGTTTCCATGCCATTTTCTTCTCTCTTATTTTCTCTTTGACTTCCTCTGTCCACCAAGGTGTCCTCTTTCTCTGGTTCCCAAGTCGGACTTCACCGCATGCTTCTGCAGCAGCTGTCTTTATGATATCCTTGAATTTATTCCAGAGGGTTTCCAAGTCATCAGGTCGTTCTTCTGTGTTGCTCACTGCTGTAGCAATAAGCCCCTGATATCTGGTCTTAATTTCTGGCTCTCTCAGCTTGTAGGTCCTAATGCTCATTTCTCCTGCTCGTTTACTTGGTTTCTTGCGTGATGTTGGGCAGTTCCTAGGCTGAGCAACTCTTTCAGTTGTTCGTTTGATTGTTAGCAGGTAGTGATCACTTCCAATCTCTGGCCCCCTCCAGACTCTTGCATCTCGGACATATCTGAATGAGCTTCTCCGAACAATGGCATAGTCGATCACTGACTTCTCATTCTTGGTTGGTTCACATCTAGTGTATGCATGTATGCGCTTATGGGGGAACTTTGTGTGTGTAATGATCAGATTCTGCTCACTGCAGAATCTAAGGAGTCGCTTTCCATTGTCATTGAGAGTATCTTCTCCATATCTTCCGATAACTCCACCCCATCTAGCATGGTCATTTCCAACTCTGGCATTAAAATCTCCGAGCATAATAACTTCATCTAGGCAGTCATCCACTGTCCTTTGAAGCAGCTCGAAGAATTCCTCCTTGACCTCTGCTCTCTCATCCTCATTTGGCCCATACACTATGACCAGGTTGACTAATGGTTTCTCCTTCTTTTAGTTTTACAAGGTAATGCGCTCCGAGACAAAGTTCCATCCCTTGATACTATCTTTTTGATTTTGGGCCACAATGCAACCCACGCCCCCTTTAGCTCTTTCAGATATGGGTACACCACTGTAGAGCAACGTGTTGCCATCGAGATCCATGACTCCTTGTCCTTTTTTCTTCGTTTCCGTTATAGCCAGGATTTCTAGTTTTGCTTTCCTCATCTCTTCCACCAGCTCCTCTTCCTTCCCATTTATACTTCTTGTGTTCCAAGTTCCATAAGTCGTAGTCCGTAGTCCGTTCCAGTTCGTCGCCTTTAGAATCAGTCCGGTTTTCTCTCTTGTATTTCTCGTAATCATAGTTTAAGACAAACAGGTGATTGGCCTGTTGTGCCTTTGCATGGTGGAGGGGCTGCCTCCTTACGGCCTCCATGCAGGCCGCCCTCCTCCTTTTTCATCCGGGCTTGGGACCGGCATGGGCGGAGTTGTCAGGAATACTCAAAAGCAATAAAATTTTATTTACACATCAAAATAAATATATTGGAAAAACTGTTCCATTTTTGTAGAGTATTCACTGGAATAACTACACACACAGTTTCTGTTCATATGAGTGATAACTTCTGCTATTCCTATACTGTAAGTTCTCTTTATTATTTTGATGGTCTTACCTATTCATCCTAAAAAGGGTTGTAATCCTAGTTTGATTACTCTTGGGTGAATGATTGGATGTTCTGACACTGGCCTTTATAAAGGACTTATCTTAGGATGTTGTTGCTGCTGTGCATATACCACTGCAGGACCACAAACTTTGTAGCTCCTGGCTGAGAAGATGGGATCTGACTCCAGTTATACAAGGGGATTGACATAAGTCTTGGGCCTGACCATGAAGGACATGTCACAGATAGCTGAAATTTTGTATAGTGTTTATTCCTTTTCAATATAGCCTCCGTCTGAATTGACACACTTCTGCCATCTCTGCTTGACCTTGAAAAGACCTTGGGAGTAGAACACCCTATTTTTCAAACTAAACCAGTCATCACTTGCCAGTATAACCTCTTCATCGCTGTCAAAATGATTTCCTTTTAGCTGTTTTTTAAGATTTGGGAATAGAAAAAAGTCTGACGGAACCAAATCTGGAGAATATGGTGGGTGTGGAAGAATTTCAATATTCAAATCGTTGGCTGCTAGCTGCACAAGCCGTGCTTTGTGAGAGGGCGCGTTGTCTTGAAGCAAAGGAAGATTTTGAGTGCGCGTTATCCCTCGTTTCCTGGTCACAACCTTTCTTAGTTTTGTGAGAAGATCTGCATAGTACTGTCCATTAGCTGTGTTGCCACGAGGCAGATAATCTTTCAAAAGGACACCTTTGCCATCCCCAAAAAACTGTCAGCATCACTTTTCCTGCAGATTTCTGCGCCCTCGGCTTGACAGGTGTTGGGGAGCCCGGGGTTTTCCATTGCATGCTGGCAATTTTGGATTTGGGGTCATAATGGTGTACCAAAGTCTCATCTGCTGTCACCATGGTCTCCAAAAAATTTTTTGACTGACACTTTTTGAGCAACTGTTGACAGCAATTTACCCTCGTTTGCTTCTGTTCACGTGTCAACAGTTGCGGAACCCAGCGTGCACACACTTTTCTCATGTTCATTCTGTTGTGTAAAATTCTATAAACTGTTCTTTCATTTAGTTTTACTCTACTAGCTATCTCCACAATTGTCATTTTTCGATCCTGGTCAAAGATTTTCTTCACTCTTGTTACATTTTCATCGTTGCACTCTGAGGCTGGTCTACCAGATCTTGGCAGATCAGCAACATTTGAGCAGCCGCACTTAAACTGTTGACACCATTTTTTTTCCGAAGTATATGAAGGACAAGAATCACGAAACACTGGTTCCATCTCCCTGTGTATTTCTGTTGGTGTTTTTCCCTGAAACATCAGAAATTTTATCACAGCTCTGGCCTCCTTCTTTTCCATTGTTTTGTCAAATCTTTGGAGCAGCAGATCCGGTCAATAGGGTACATTGCGCCATGCACCGTAGCGGGAAAACCCATTGAAGAAACAAACGCGTACTTTACACATTCAGTGCAAATATGATGAACTTTAAATGTGCCAAGTTTCATCTTCCTCCTGTGACTCCTTCATGGTCAGGCCCAAGACTTATGTCAATCCCCTTGTATGAGGAGCTCTCATCACCCACAAACTTCCTCTCAAGTGAATGTAGCCACGAAGTAATTTCGTGATATAACCTGGAATAAAAGGACAACCACATTCCATGTAGAAGTCTGCCTCAATTCTTTCACCCACAAACAACACTAAGTCTTACCCTTTTTCAGTTATAGTGCTAACAAGTTGCACAAGACCTAGAATTTCTTTGCCTACAGTCCGTTCCATGTGATCATTCTTTCTCTGTATTGATTCAATATTAGTGTCCTTCGCCCATGCTTGGCTTCCGTACAATAATCATGTTAAGTACAAAACAGCATGTGATCTATTGATTACTTCATTCTAACCTTTCCTGTACGTTTATCACATGATCTTTGAACAGTGTGTCACTCCAGAAGAAAATACCAATTTAAATCACTACTAACACTTACTGTCGTAATTTTTTTTGTCCTATCTGCAAACACTACACATTTTTTTCATTTCGAACATGTCTGCAAAAACTACACATGTTCATAAATGGGTCAGTATGGCAAAACACATTAGTTTCACTTTCCACTAGCACTCGAACAAATAGTCTGGTTATACACAGGTTAATAATTAACAAAATATGCAAATAAATATATCTTTCTTACCCTCAGGTAAATATATTCACACACACTCAAGCTGAAATGGCCTTCTATGAGATCTTAGAACTGCTCTCAGATCAGAAGGCAAAGACTTGGTCGTTCCGTCTTTTAGTTTCTGTCAGCTAGGTGCAGATTTTTGAATCGAATGGCCCAGATCGTACTACCTTGTTACTATTTATAGAACTACCTCCTCCCAATCAGAAAGATCGTCAAAATTATTTTTAGAGACTAGTGACTGATGCGAATCTGAGCGTGTTTGTATAATCTGACTAAATTTTAATATTTTATATTACCGTTATTATTGGACCGATTTTAATTATCAAAAGTGATAATTAAACGGCCAATTGTTCTCTACCGTTCTACATAGGTTTCCCTTAGTTATTCCTTTGCATTCCCATCTGGGTAATTTTTAAGTAATTAAATTTGGCATTACTCTGATATGAAAATATCACTAAAATCAATTTTTCTAAGTCAATAAAATTTTATTTCGAGGGAATCTTTATGCTTATGTGTTGATCAATATCAGCGCTATAATTTGGGATATCTCTTTCAGTGTAATTATCCTTAGGTGTTAAGAAATAAAATATCTTTGTTCGGTCAAAAACACAAAATAGGTATTGTTACCAAATCAAAAAATTTCTTTATCACTACCAAAAAAAAAGAAGCACTATGATTGGTTGTTAAATTTGTACTATGCTCTTAGATAAACTTTGGTGGGCGGTAAATTTTGACTTGGTTCCTAAACAGATTCAAATACACTAGATAAATTTTTGGCGGTAAATTTGACTGGGTTCTTAGACAAATTTCAAATACTATAGTTAGTTTTGAGCGGGAAATTTGAGCGTGGTGTAAGACAGATTCGAATGTTACGACACCACTTCTTGTAAGGAGGTTTGCATAAAAATCAGGGGCATTTTGAATGCCAAATCATGCAGAGCTATGAGAAGGAAAGGTTTCGAATTTGCTATAATCGGGGAGATAAAGACATTCCCTTTTCATCGATACCACATACTCCACGATGCTGACAGCGTAACTAAGGTATTATTGAGAGGCAAATCTTGCATTTTCTGCACAAATTTGCAAACCATAGCTTGGAGGGAGTGCGGAAAATTTGCTTTTTGACACATCAAATGCATTTTTTATGTCATAAAACCTTGCTAACTCTATTCCTCGATGACTATTTAATAAAATAAGCTCAAAAGTAAAATATTGATATTTTGTACTTGAAACTTGATTTTCACTTACGTGGATGCCATTAAAAGGTTTCCTGCAATGGATGGCAATGCTCCATTATTCCGTAGGACAGCTGTTACAATTCAACAGCTTTGAAGAAAGAGCCTAGCCCAAAATCTAATGCTACAGATAATTCATGTTACACGAATAGTGGCAAATTTATTTTGTTTGCAGTCTGGGTATTGCCTTATTATAAGACAAAAATCTATTTGTGATTATATGTATATTAATATAACCAAGCATATCATATTTGAAATACAGCTCAATTCACCTCATAATGGTAGAAGTAATCTACAAAATTTGGAAAGCATAATTAATCAATGTTTTTTTTAGTTACGTTTATTTACTCATAGCTCACAAGGTATACAAGCTATCACCATTTAGAAAAATGTGGAGCAAAGAACAATCTTAATTCTGACTGGATACCAAGCTTCAGCAAACTTGCATCGACACTTAATTCTGAGCAAGATTTTAAAGATGTCGAGTACACAAAATTTATTACCATTCTATTGTTTTGTATTGGCGCTCAGCCACACGCATTTTAATCGCTTGATTTCGCCAATTTTTTTTTTTTATTCGCAAAATATTTACACAGACTGATAATCAGTCCTGCACAATTTAAAATATTATACAAAATGTTTTATTTGTCCAGAACACGCGCTCTGTACTCTACTACAAGATGTACATAAGCTGTAAGTAGTTAATTTTGCACTTGGAGCCCAAGCACATGGGAATGCTAGATATTTAGGCTGATAACAAATAGATAACTTCCAGCAGATAAAGGGTACTAGATAATGCTTTGCTCTTTCACCTAATCTATTCTCACTGCAAAGCAGAACTATGAGATTCAAAGAAGATATTTTTAATGGATTTCTTTGAGGTGTTTGCCGTCTTGTGGCAAGGCACACTCCTTTCCACCTTGACTGTAGCCTATCTGTCATATCACAAACAAATAAAATCCAAACTCTCCAAACAGTATATTAGACAATGATTTGAAGCATAATCAGATTTGGGTGGCATATAATCAGAATTTATGAAATGTTTGAATAGTCTACTATTGAACGAGTATATTTTTCAGGGTAGGTAGAAGACTACCAGAGAGGACGTGTCGTGAAATGACGTGTTTCACATCACGAATTCTAATAACTCTGGCCCTACGGCGCGCCTTTCATTGTAAAAAGATAAAATACACCGACCAACGAAAATGCTTTTTTGGTCCTGTGTTTACAACTGCTGGGAAATAAAGATGGCAAGACCCTATTTGTGTAACATGATTAACTTCGGAATTTTACTACAGCAGTATGGAAGAAGTACCACTTGGCAGAGGTTATCAAAACAATATTAGGGATGTTACTCTACCCGTAAGTAGTAATACTTTTACTAATAATATTATAGGACGGGAGAAATCTTATGTTAAATGCATTCGAAGCTTCAGGTTGGCCTAAATTTAGCAGTTTAAACTATGCATAACAGAAAATGCAAGTAGTAACCAAAAAGATTATTATACAGATATATAAAGCCTAATTCCAAGTATAATGTAAGCTTTAATTGACTAAAATCGCAGCAGGAATAACGAAGATAATTAAAAAAGTAGTTTTCCTACATTGTACAAAAGGCCAAACGGTACCCATCTTTTCGGATAGTTATTGCATTCCTCGGGGATTCCATCTCTTACGTCCGAGGTCAGACTATAAATAGACTTGCCTAACAAACTCCAGTCAGTCACGATTTGAAAATACACAGAGAGCGGGGAAAGCAGTGCATATGTTAATGCCAGCATTTGCCTTCTGCACTTGTTAGCAGACCTCAATCAACCATTGAGGGCTTGTCTGTGTGTGCCTGAAGGTTTAATCCTTTAACCAAAAGCCTACATATAAGAAGAGGCTTCTCTTACTGAAAGTTGCAACGAATGCAGTGCCAGTCTATATGGAAAAGTGCCAGCCATTTCGTATGTAACAGTGGAGAATTTTCATCTGAAGATTATAGCCAGTATCAGAGGGAGCCATCTGCTGTGACTCAGTTAAGTTGCTAAACAAGCAACTGTGTAGCGTATGCCGGTTCACCAAACAAATAACCGCATCCAGTTCATGATGCAAAGAACAGTGTATAAGCTCAAATAGATTGTAAAGATAACACTAATAATTCTTAATTGAAAGATCAACCAAGTTAGACTGTCTACCAAGAGATAGACATCTTACCCAAAAGAAAGACATTTTTGTTGACTGTTCTTATTTATTTAATGTAAAATATTTGATTTTTAATGCTTTTCCAAACAGAAAAGAGAAACTGTTTTAATAAATTGTAAATATTTACCAGCAGACTTATTTAAATTCTTTAAGTTAAGGTTTTATTCACTGTTGGTAAATTTTAATTAAATAACTTCCCCTAGCAGTCAGAAACAATATTAACTACCATAATCACAGAGGCGGATCAGGAGAGGTAGCAGTTAGGGACTCAGAGTACTACATCACCATCTTCTCTGGGAACTTACATAGCTTGACCCTACCTTTGTGTCTATACACCCTTACTCTCTTCAGAGAAGGGAGTATTACTGATAAGACCAGACTCTTATCTGGCACTATCCTGGTATCATCTGATACACCTTTATGTCCAGGATATCTTATTTTTAATAACATCTGAACCTCTCGCGACAAGGAGCAGGTATGAGTCCCATAGCAGATACTGTCAAAGGGATTGAATTGTTAATGCCTTCACTATACTTGGCCCAGCTTTACAAAGAGAGACAGAGGGAGATTAAAAACATACGGAGAAGAGAAGGAACAAATGAACAAACTTTATTTTATAGCGGTCAAGAATTGGGCCCTTTGTCGCTGGTCCATGATCCTGACACTTTCTTATGCTGTCAAACCGTCAACAATTAATCAAGGCAGCATGTTAAATAGGCCTGTGTGCCTAATTCTCCACCCCTTTAAAATAGAGTCAAATAGGAATCTTGCTAAAAAAATCTTTCTGATAACCAAGAAAGTGACGGAACTGAAGTACATAGGATATATCTGAAAAGGTAATAGACAGCTAAGAAGCACACATGTGATCAGAGGCCTATAAACCCAATAAGGCTAGGAGCATTCACGGATTAATAAATAATGACACATTTTAACACTCCAACCTGGATGATCTGCTACTGCTATGCTCCCTTTTCCCTTGATGTTTTCCCTTGTCCTCATCCTTTTTCAGTCCTACATGGAGTCTTCCATGATTACCAGGTGGCTGGTAGGGTTCTTTGAGTGTGCTGACCAGTGTGTTGCGCAAGAAAGTCTTGTTAGTAACAGGCAGCAAGCACTTCTGCCTGTAAAAACATGACAGTGAAATAAATATATAATTTTTATATGATGTAATGGTGTATCTCACATCAACACTACAGATTTTTGCCTGTAAAAAATATAAGTGAAATAAGTATACAATTTCTATATGATGTAATGTTGTATCTCACATCAACAACACTAAATATTTCTGCCTGTAAAAACATGACATTAAAATAAATATATAATGAAATGTTGTATCTCACATCAATAACACTACAGGCTTATGGAAGACCCAGTCAACTTACAAGAAATGTTTAGGTACTGAGAAACCAGAATTGCTTTTCTTCCTAATCATTCTGTATCTTTACCAATACCAGAGTCAGTGATAAATTTTCGACTGAGAACCAGCCAGTGCAAGTTCAAATACCATCTGCTTAACAAATTAAAAATCAGGCAGAGAGACGTGTCCCTCTGAGGAAGACAAACAACTAGTAGAACATGTCATCCAAGAATGCTGACTTCACGATTAGAGCAGATTGACAGTATGGCCTTCACCAAGCCATTGGAGGGAGAAAAACAGTATGACAAGAGAAGCCTGTCACAGACTGCCAACTTACATGAGAGCAAACAGTATGACAAGAGAAGCCTGTCACAGACTGCCAACTTACATGAGAGCAAACAGTATGACAAGAGAAGCCTGTCACAGACTGCCAACTTACATGACAGCAAACAGTATGACAAGAGAAGCCTGTCACAGACTGCCAACTTACATGACAGCAAACAGTATGACAAGAGAAGCCTGTCACAGACTGCCAACTTACATGACAGCAAACAGTATGACAAGAGAAGCTTGTCACAGACTGCCAACTTACATGAGAGCAAACAAGGCAGAATTCTGTATCTTCTGCCATTTTCCTAGTGTTTTTTCTATGAAGCTTCTTCCATCTTTAAACTCAAGGAACACAGGCCTTCAACAAACGTATGCCAAGTCTTCCTGTCCTGTGCCATCAGCTCAAGGTCTTTCCATGTCTTCTTAATACCCCTCATGTCTTTCTCCAGTTCCCTTTTCCATGTGTTCTTTGGTCTTCCTCTACCTCTCTTTTACCCTGTGGATTCCAGAACAAGGACTGTCTGGTAATGCTATCAACAGGTTTTCTCAATGTGTGTCCTATCCATCTACAGAGTATTCTTCTCATCGCTTGTTCCAATGGCGCCTGTCTAGTTCTTGCCATCAGTTACTGTGTGTTACCAGGACCTGAAAGGGGAACACAGAATAGTAACACTGTGACCTATTCAAAGAAAAATTATCTTGCCTTTTGAAATTTTCTTATGACATCACTGCCTCCAACTTTATCTATTTTGTAAATTGTAGTCTTCTTCTTGTTCCTTTTGTGCTCTTTATGGAGCATGCAGCCACTCCTGCTGCTAGTCCCTTGCAGGAAGATTGCAAGAAGGATTTACATGCCCTTGCTGCAGTGGTTTCTGCGGCAATTTATTTTACATGATGAGTCTGCCAACCGCATGCACAAGTAAACAGTGGCAGACAACATTAAATTTACTGATGACTAAAAGGGCTCACCATCCAAGAGCTCCATATTCTTTTGCTCTTGCTGCACCTCGCTGGACTTCTCTCAAGATTTCTGTAACTGCCTGACTGAAAATGTAATGGGAATATACAAATATACAGTGAAAATTTTCACAGTTCATAAATAAGTTAAAATATTGCTTTGTCTATTGCTCAAATACTGGTCAAACTTAAAAGTACATCACAAAATTAGATTTACTTTTTCTTTAATCTGTACCTTTATGCAATCAAATAAAGTAACATAGAGCATTTTAAATTATTATAACTACAAATTACTACATATTTTAAGTTTGTGACTATCAGGAGAAATAACCAAAAAACAAAAAAAAAAAGAAATAGATAAAAGATGCGAAGGCACACACACAAATAAGGAAAAAGACTGGGAAATACCTTTCAAGAGCTACTTCTTCCTTGGATTTTAGAGGTCTCTCCTCTGACTTCTCATCAGCACTGGCTTCTTCGTTTCTTAAGTCAGTAAACCTGTTACGCCTGAACCTAGTGATTTGATCTTTCTTGGTGTTCTCATTCCCTGGAATAACCCTACTAATACTAGAAGATGTCTCTGTTGATGAAGATGAAGCTGTAATAGCTTCCGCTGCTGCTTTGTACTCAGCACCACTTTTAGAGGCCTCGTAAAGTTTTTTTTCTTCATCATCAATGATTTTTTTTGCAATGCCTGATGGATCTGGCACTAATTGATTTTCTAAAGGCACACCTAAATTTCCTGCTACATTTGTATGCAATACATTTTGATTGATTAGAAAACCACTATCCACAACATCACTTGGCTCATTAGACTTAACCAGCACATCTTTCTTTTCTCTTACAGAAAAAACATATTCAACCTTTGCATTCTTAACATCTAACCTGGATTCCTCATCTGGTTTTACATAATCAAAAGCCCCAGGGACAGGATCCCCATTTTCATCTAACCAGTCTACAACAGGGTCTTTCTCTTTAGAAGGCCCTGGAAGACTTCTCAAAGCTTCATCTACATTGACATTAGGCTTAAATGAAGCATCATTCTCGTGTAGATTTTGTGAAGAAGCACTTACATTTTCATCTTGAGAGATGTAAGGAAGGTCAGGAATTTCGGGATTAAGAACCAAGGCATGAACTGGGTCAACAAAATCAAGCGATGGTTTAATGTCTAATGGCTTAAAATTTGGTGGTGGTATTGTAAAATATTTATCAGGTCTAGGAATATTATTCGAAATGAACCTGTTTACGCGCAATATGCCGTAATTTGATGCAGGTTCATTTTCGTTTTCACTTGAATCAAGTGAAAATTCAAATTTTGGAACAAATGGGAGATCTACAAAGGAGCATGTTTCGCCCTGTGCTCTGTTTGCAAACCCAGTATCTGTGATTCCAAAATCACTAACTTGTTCACTAGAGATGTCATTAATATCAACATCTTCACTCGCAATACTTCCATCAGCAGAAATAATGTCATAGTAATAATCAGGCTCGTTTTGGTTTAAATCATCATGATCGTTTTCAGGTTTAACGTCAGAATGGATAACTGCCTGATTTATAATATCAGTAACATTCTCAACAGATGTCAACCCTACTACCGATGAAGTAGGCCTACTGCCTTCAGTAATACTAACAGTTTTGTCTGTTTGATTTACTAATGTTGGACTACTATTTTCATCACAAACATCTGCTTCCATGATTGAAAAACACACATAAATACCACAATAAAAACACACGTGATCAAACAAAGCAAAAATTAATATTTTATCATAATCCGAACAACAAAATAAACCAATTTAGTGAAAAGTAGCCATTTTGCTGGCTCTAGAAGTAACCGGAAGTGGTCTTTCAATTACGTGTTCGTAATTTCCGGTACAATTTGTTTTCCCTGTCACGAGCAGTGATGCCACAGCTGGGTATTTCTTACTAGATCTGGGTTTTTGGGCTTCCGTCTGGGTATCTGGGTAATTTTTTTCAAAATCTGCATTAATCTGGGTATATTTGACAATTGGCATTTACAATGTATGTATATTCTGTGCACTGAGCGTTATACAGTATATGTATATTATAATTAAATGTAAAACATTATGTACTATATATTTTTTATTCCACTTAAATTTAATTCTTGTTTTTAACCACATCAATGACGTTGTTTTTTGACTCGTTTACATCAGCTATCTATTTCCTATTATTCTGTTAATGGCTGTCATCTGCAATACTCGGTCATTTTTGCGATGTGTTATAAAGTCTTCTTTTTACATTTTAGACTTAAGCAGATAAACAGCATTTTTTTTTTTTTTTTTTTTTTGTTATTATAAGATTATAAAATGAGCGATGATGAAGGTACGCTTGGTAGTTGTAGCAGCATGACGACACACACGCCACCGCGTAAAAAAGTGAAGCCATTGTATCATCAGGCTTTTTGTGCGGAATGGCTAACAGACAGCGAACTGAAGGATTGGATAATCGCTATGCTGCGACTTGTACGGTCTGTTCCTGTACATTAACTAATGCCAACAAAACAGCTTTATTGACACATAAAAGCACACAGAAGCACATGAAAAACTTCGAAGCCAAAAGCAAAACTCTGAACATTAACAAGTTTTTCATCAAACCAAAAGAGCCCTGTCTCCAAGACAAAATTGCTAAAGCGGAGATAATGTTGTCGGCTTTCATGGCAGAACAAAATACTCCGTTTTCGCAAGCTGATCATTTGATTGAATTTTGCAAGCAGATATATTTCCAGACAGCACAATTGCTCAAAAAATGTCACTGAAGCGCACCAAGGCTGCCTATGTGATGCAGTACGGTATTGCTCATTTTGAGCGGCTTGAAGTTATAAACATTTGCAGAAATCTGAAATTTTCTATAATCGTTGATGAGGGTACTGATATTTCTACGAACCAGATGTTGGCAGTCGTTGTGCGATTCTGTGACACACACACAAAAAAAAAATGTTGATTCACTGTTAGACCTCATTGAGGTGGAGGATGGGACTGGTCTTGGCATGTTTACAGTTGTTAAGAAATTGTTGAGCACGCATGAAATCCCGCTTAGTAACGTCACTGGTTTTGCTGCAGACAACTGTGCCACTATGATGGGGACTGCAAGTGGTTTACAGGCACATCGGAAGAAAGAGACTCCACACGTCTTTGTTCTCGGCTGTGTTTGTCACTCATTTGCACTTTGTGCAAATGCTGCCAGCAACCACCTACCGTCTTGGCTACAAATTTTCATAAAGAATGTCTGCTTCTATTTTTCGCGTAGTAGTAAAAGAAATCTCCAGTTCCAGTTAATACAAGATGTAGTTCAGGCCCAGAAACATAAATTGTTGAAGCTGTGTGAAACACGCTGGCTGTCCCGTGAAGCAGTCATTGAGAGGATCCTTGAGCAATGGGATGCTCTGCACTTGTATTTCCAATCCGAAGCTTCAGTGGACAACGTCGACGGTGCGGGGCAAATCCTGCAGACGATGAACACTGTTGGCACGAAGCACATGCTTCTATTTGTCGGTTACATACTGGGTAAAGATAACGTCATGAACATGGAATTCCAGTCCAAGAACTTCCGTCTTCACAAAGTGTACACGAGTGTAACAAGAGAGTTTCGTTTTCTTCTCAGTATGTTTATTAGGCAGGAAGTATTGCAGCATGAGCATCGCACTCTTGCCGACATTGATCCTTCGGATGTACAGGTGCACAAGAAACTGAATTACACTGAGCTGGGTGGACGATATGAAGCGCAGTTAATGCGACAACCGTTACGAGATAAAGAAGTCCAGTTTCGCAAGGATGCATTGGCATACCTGATTGAACTTTGTACTCAAATACGACGCAGGTTCCCACTTGAACAAAACAGTGTTCTGGCACAAATGCAGCTGTTGGATCCAAAGCAAGCTCTGTATATCAACAAACCTTCTGTCATTCCATTAGCAGCGCAGTTCCCAACAGTTGTTTCAGAAGAGAGCCTTGATCATCTGTATGATCAATGGCGAGAATTGGCATCATACCGAAAAGATCTTGGACATCTAGTGGATGAGGATCCGCCCGCATTCTGGCTGGGACTGCAACAATGTAACAGATGCTAATAACCAGAAGAAATTTGATGTTTTGGCTGACCTCATGTGCACGCTTATGGCACTACCTCACTCCTCAGCATGAGTCGAAAGAGTGTTTTCGAAGGTTAACTTAGTTAAAACTAAACAAACCAACAAGCTTTTGCATGAAACAGTTTCCAATCGAATACTAGCCAAGCAAGCAGTTGCCAAAGACGGAGTTTGTCATAAGTTTAATCCTAGTAAAAGCGTGGTTGAAGATGTGCGTGAAGGACGTTGTCGGCAGAGATATGCACAGATTTTGGAACTTCACAATCAAGATTCCACGTTGTCAATTCATGCATATGATCTTGACGAAGGAGAAGTTGTCGACATGGATGCAGAGTCTCTGACAAGTGACATTTTTCAACAGTAACAAGTTACAACTAACATTTTATATTTAATTTGAGGAACATTTTGTTAATGTAACTAATGTAAGTATATTACTGTTAAAATATCTCATTTTCAAGAGTTCATATTTTGGGGTGTTATTAAAATCATTTTTATTTAATTGTGAATTTTTGGTAATAAAAAAAATAAATGAAGAAATACATAAAAATTGGTAGCACACAGATTATTTGTGCTAAAGATGCACATAAAAGATTATGTAAGCATCGTCTATCCCGTGTATTTGAGGCATAAAATAATCTGGGTATTTCTGGTTTTTTTTTAGAAGAGCATCTGGGTTTATCTCTTAACTTGAGTGGCAACGCTGGTCACGAGGTTTGATCGTATGTAATCTGTTGCTTGTAAAATACTTCTGCTAGCAAATGTTGTGACAGATGCGAGTAATCTAAGACAATGACAACAGCTATCGCAATTTTTATTGTTGATCAGAATCTATGTCACTGCACTCCGGGCAAACCCATAGGTGTTCAGGCTCCCTCAGCAAATTTCGAAGGGTATGAATGCTAACTGTTCCTGTAGCGCGCTGGTTGTATACACGTCGGATGCATACCCTCATGAGTCCATCTCTGCTAGTCTTACGTTTGATGTCAAATTCAAGTAAATATAGCGTTGTTGATTCATCGATTGCAGCGTCTTTCTCAAGAAGGCTATCAGTAACTGTCTTTAGTATTTCTCCCTTATCCATATACAGTGTCCCCACTATGGGTGGTCTCTAAACTAGTTTATCAGCTGTCTCATTGCCGCGTACCCTTGCATAAGCAGGACAGTAGATCCACATCCACATCAGCTCCTGAAGATTCGAGGCTTCTGTGGATACTTTCCATGCGCGCCGCAGCCATCCACTTTGGACCTTCCGAAGCATGGACTGAGAGTCTGAAACAATAACTGCCCTGGTTGATGGAGTTTCAGACAGCCATCTCAAGGCTGCAGAAGCTGCCTCTGTCTCCATTCATGAGAACATAACGGGTGTAAGTAATAAGAATGACTATTTAGTAAACTTATTTATTAACACCTTAGCTCCCATATTTGCAAAGGCTTTGAACAAATTCATGCCAAACCTTTCTGTCCTGTGCCACCCGTTTAAGGTGTTTCCATGTCTCCTTTATCCCGTTCATGTCTGTCTCTAATACCCTTCTCCGTGTATTTTTAGTCTCCCTTAATTTCTTTTACCCGGGGGATTCCAGAACAACGAACATTAAATTGTAATGCTATTAACTTTTTTTTTTTTTTTTTTTGGTGTGTGTCACCGCCAGCAAATTTTCTTCATCTGTTGTTCCCTAGTATTTATCTTACTCTTTCTATCAGTTCTACACTGGTGATCAGTTCACGGTCTTTAGGGATGTTTCTCAAAGCGTAGTCTTGTTACCATTTGTCGCATTCTTTCTTATAATTCACCCCGCGTAGTTCCCGGGGGTCTCCGAAAGGACAGAAAAAGAATAGGATTACTGAACGCTCAGTCATATCGTAAAAGGTGACTAATATGAGGTTGTATAAGAGGCTGGCAATCTCATCATGTAAAACAAATTGTTTAAAAAACCACTACTGCAAGAGCATGTGATTGCTTGGTGCAGGCTTCCTGCAAGGTGTCGCATAGAGATTTATGATCAATAAATTTTCTATATTCTTTTCTTTTCTACCCGTGTCCTCTACTTTATTATCGCTCTTTTTCCTGGGGTTTTTTTTCGCATTCGTTCGTTTGCGACAAAATATTATTTTCCCATTTTGAACTTTCGCCTGTTTCTTTTCTCATTTAGAAACGCATTTAATTACGTCATATGTCAGTCCCTGAATGTGAGCGAATAGTGTGAAAATTCGTCTAGTCAGACATAGAGAGCAGACATTTGTCTACCTTCTCAATCTGACACGGGTTTTTCCTCGGCGGTTTCTCGGCATGAGGTGTGGAAACTGCCATCTGCATCACTCAGGACTGAGAATAGTTAGACGGAGGTGTCGAAGACGCGTTTGGCAGTTATGGCCTGCGTCTTAGTTAAGTGTTAAGAGAGGAGAGGGGGAGACGGGGGTTTGCGAAATAACGTGGGATCCTTGGTCTGTTTAAGATATATCTACCCGAGAGAGTTTTAGACTAGTCATTCATAGTCCTAAATCTGCAATAGACAGATCACTCGTGCTAGAAAATATCTTGTATATTGTAAAGTTCTGAGTTTCTTGGCAACATTTTGCCGAGTTCTAGACTACCATTATATTGGTCTAATGGAACCGATTCTTTTCTCTCACCCATTCTGCAGAAGGAGGGAGCACATGGCCAAACCCAGCACCTTAGTTGGGACTGTTCTATTTGGGTTGGGTCTTGGCAGGGCGGAATGGATTTCAGGCCTTGACGGGATCGTCTGGTTGCGGACCATGTCCCTCTTCGTAAACGGCAGTGTTACTTCTCACAACTTCCTACATTTCCTATCAGATAATACCTCATTTTCTGAGGTTTTGGAGGATGCAAATGCTTTTATCCTGGGTTGGTATTTGTCAACACTTCCATTGCCCACGAAGCACGCATCACATATTGTATAACCTGCAGACATGGACACTATAGGTGGAGCGGTTATAAAAAGCCATGTATCTTCGTCGTATTTCCCACTTAATCTAAACTTACAACCTCTTTCCTTGCTGAGTAAATCCACGATTATATATGGCCTGAAAAAAGTCTCTTCCATAGCCGCGCACTGCTTTTCTTATGTCTATGTGCCAACTATTCTTTGATTGCCTCCCTTATCGGGTCTAAATTTTAAAATAGCTGTCACGTATCGTTGTTTTAATAGTCATTTAATTATCCCCTACATCTTCTTTCCTTATTCCTTTCTTTTCACATAATAATTTATCTCTCTTTTATTAATCTCTGTATTATTATATATTTTTTATGTGTTTTTTTTTTGTAATATTTTTTTTTCATTTCCCATTCGTTTTTTTAAGTTCGAATATTATATTCATTCCATAGAAATTCGCCAAACTTCAACCCTTGTTTACCCTCCTTTGTCTCTTTAAAAACTGAGAAATCGCGCTAGGACGATATTACGGCGAAGTAATGGGTCAGTGCATGCAAGGGTGGCGGTCAGAAAGGCGTTGATAAATAAGGTCGGTTTCGCTGATTGATATGATTTAGCATTACCAGGTTTGTGAAATGGCGTGCAGTAATCGTTTCGGGGGAATAAAGCAGTCTCCGTACCGGTAAGAGGGCGAAAGCTGTGTGTTTCTTACTTTGTTCTTCTTGTTCTTCTTCTTTTCTTCCTCTTTTCTTCTCGGCATTGAAGTCCCGTTTGAGGTTGTTGATGGGGGTGGCATGTGATGGGCCGGCATATATAATAACTAAATTTTTTGTCATAATCACACCCGATAGATCTGTCTGTACAATTTTTGTAATAGCGTCGAAAGAACCACCTAACACGTAAACTTTAACTTAGTGGTAGCAACGCAACTAGAGGAGAAACACATGTCTGACACAACACCTTAATTAGTTAGCTGTCGTTTGGGATTTGAAACTGACAAAACGCGTAAAAAAAAAACATCGTGGGGACTCAGTAGGTGACATTTACGACACGCGTTAAGCGGACTTAAATGTTGGGAGTAGGGGAGATAATTTCGCTTGGCGAAATAAGTTTGGGGGGGCCCTTTGAGTCTGATTTTTAAGAAGTATTTTGCCATGTTTTTTTTTTATTTAGTTTGAACTTTAATTTCATTCTCGCTCATAGACCTTTCCCTACCAAACAGGTAGATAGGTCGCTCGAAAAACAGAATAGCTGTTTAGCGAAGTTCTCAACTTTGTTTCGGCAACAATTTGTCCGAACTTCTAGACTTTACCAAGTGAAATTATTTTCAGCATTTATATTAAATCTTAAGTTGTGCGACTACCTGTAATGTCATGTGGTTTCGAGGTATAATAGGGTGACCCTATGATATATAAGATTTTGTGATGTTACACACACTCAACAGAGATAAAAAACCCTCCCTAAAACCTCGCTCCAGAATTACATTTTTAATCTAATTGTCTTAATAAGCGCCAGAAGAGAAATAAAGTGGTAGTGCTTAGCATTATTATATTATTCTAGGAGAGCATTCAGTGGAAAGCAACTAAATATATAATATTTTCACCTAGCTTATAACGGGCAATTTGTTTCCCATGCAATTTATGAAATTTAAATTAACCTCTGCTAATACTCAGTCGAGTGTATTTTTTCTAAACTAAAGCTAACGTATAAACTCTAAGAATCCAGCCTCACATGAATGGGTGACGACGAATATTACTGCACGTGTTCCTAAATTTATTGAGGAATGCTGATTTTTAGAATTGAAATTAACATACGTCACGGGAGGATTTAATCGGGGGTATGATAAGCAAAGCTCTCTGGCTTGCAAGTTTTTAAATGTAATGTTAAGTTTATAAACCAGTACAGATTCTTTTTTTTATTTATATTATATGTGTTATTTTTTTTGTTCCCTCCACACAAAACAGTGAAAAGTTTTTGGGTGGTGACCCTAACTTTTACCAGCACCTATTAGTAGTAGTTTTCCCTTTTTTTTTTTTGTTGTATTAGGTTTCCATACTTGTGAAGAAAATAGACAGTCCTTATTTTTGAACCACGTGGGGTTTTTCTCAAGTAACACTGATCTGACGGTTGCAAGTTAGACAGAAATACTAATATCCCTATAACGGGTTTTTTCAAAGACTGTAAATGATATAAAATACTGGACCTTGGAGCCAGCACTTAATTTCTTCTAGAAACCTCTATATAATTTTTGCTGCCTGGTGGCGTGAATATTAACAATCAATTTTCCCGAAACTAGATTATATCTTGTGGACAAATCTGTGGGTGTGAGACTAAAGTGAATCCTATACTTGAGGGGAAGAGTATGGCAACCACCGACCTGACATATCATCATTTTTAAGAAACCTAAACTGCTATTGACACTGTGCTCTGCCGTAACTCACCCTCCCGCGCCTGGAACAATAATTTGTTAGGTGACTTAAATAGCATAGACATTTTGAACAAATTTGCAACAGAAAACCCAATATACCCAAGTAGTCGTTTCCCGGAGACCTTCCAATTAAATACGTCTTTTGGAACTGGGGGACCCACATCTTAGGGCAATGAAGACTGCATTTTTTGAGTCTGTGTGAAGATCTAAAAACAGTGTGTTCCAAGAGGCAGCGAGCAAAGTCGTGAGTACCTGAATGAGAAGCCATGGCGGAATGAAGAGTATCTGTACAGAAACCAAAGGTGTACGCAGCTGTTTGATGATATTTCACTATTATATCATCTTGAGCACACCCTGTTTGCTGTCCCTACCAACATTATTTTTTTTTCAATCTGCATAAATTTGTTGCTAAGGCTAGAGAGTTTCTTGTCTTGTGTCTTTTTTACTTGTCTTAGGTTAAATTCCGGTCCAGATTTTTTTTTTTGTTTTTTTTTTTTTTCAAACTCTGTGCATTATAAATTACGAGATAAAAACAAAGAGACAAACTCTTAGACTCAAACCCTATGTAAATCTGTGACTCGGGGCGCCATCATCATCTGTTTCTACTTAACGGGGGCCGGGCTAAACCTAGAGTTTAACACACTATAACGGGGCCTATCATCCCTTGCAACACATTTCTCGATTTGAATTTTTTTAATGACTATGTGTAATATGTATTTTTTCCATTGATGTAACTTTCCTTTGATGTTTGTGTGAGCCGATTTTTCCTGATATTTAACTCGCTCTTGAACTTAATAATCGTGTTTGGTCAGCTCGTTCTAGATAATATATATATCATTGTTATAGTTTTCCCACGTCTGTGTGTTTACCTGTCGTCACGTGTATGTGCGTGCCTGTGAGGGATAGAAATATACGTAATATGTATATTGGTGTGTAAGTTCTGTACCCCCTGACGCTGCTAACAACTGGTGTCAGTGTAGAAGATAGGTGAGAGAGTAGAAGAATAAGACATTCCTTTTCCCCAGCTTTCAGAGACAGCCACTATAAATCAAATCTATATTTTATTCAACACACATCTTCACGTGTGTGGAAATTCCTTATTACCATTTCAAATCAACTAAAACATAACTTCTCACTGACGTCTCCTATCACCTATGCAAACCTAATTCAGAAGTGAAACCTCCTAACGAATCTACGACAATTAGCTCCTGAGATATATTTTAAAGTGTTCCCGGAACCCCCACCTGCCCCCTCCCCCCCCAGGAACCCCTGTTTCTCCTCCTCCAAATTATAATCCTGTGATGTCCACCCCACCCTATCCTTTTTCCCTTGCTTCCTCTTTGGGAATATCACACCATTGGGATTTTGTATTTAGAAGCTTTTTTAGAGCATGGCTTATAGTACCCATCCCATTATCACCCCCTCCCACCATCCACAGCTCTCAATCTCATACCATCCCCAGGAAACATTTTTTTTGCAGTTTTTGGATATTGGAGAAATGGTGGCCCCCCTCTGAAGTTAGCAATCACAGTGGCAAACCATCCAAAATCCATCATAAAAAATGCCCCCCCCCTCCCTACCCGAAATATAGAAACCTGTCTTCATCCTTTCCCCTCATCTTCCAAGTAACCCCCCCCCCCACCAAGAATAATACTTATATTCCCCTTTGTTCTCTACTCCCCATTCTCCATATGCCCCTTACAAAGTCCTTTGGATGACCATTCCCCGTTCCACATAAGGGAGTAATGAAAGAAAAAATGTAAGGGTTTTGATAGGAAAAAATAAAAAAAATCACCCTTTGTTTGGGTTTCTTTATTAAACACCAATTGGGGTGGTTCTTGAACCTTACTCATTCTCTGAAAAGGACATTATTAACAATTTTTGCCCTGATCCCCTCAAACATAATTTTTTTTCCTGTCACAGAAACTTTGTAGGGAAGCCCTCCCCTTCCTGTATAGCATGCATGAAAATCAGATGGTAGCTGAAAAAAATATTCCTTCCTTAGCCAAACAGTCCCCAAAGTTTGCTCCAGTGGGTGACCCTGTCAAACGCCTTTTCCCAGAAAATCCTAATTGGGAAAACAAAAGATGGAATCTTCAACACACTTATACTTAACTCAAGGGGCCCCTTTTTTTTTTCAACTTCAGCTGTTGCCTGGAGTGGTGAGAATATTAAGGGTTTTTTCCTTGAAGTTACATTCGATTTTTTTTGGCTCGAATATACCGCCACTGGACCTCATCCAACCAAAAATTGGTTTTTGGGCCCTCAGCCTTAGGCCCCCGTCCCGGAAGTCCCCCCTTTTCTGCCTTCTAAAGGAATTTCCCCCCCTAGAACGTAAGATTTTTTTACCACTAGGGGAACATCTGAGGGAAGGGGATTTTTATTGCCTCCGTTTATGGGTTTCCAAATACCAAACAACAACATTGTCGATTGTCACCCTTTTTGAAAAATTTGGTGTTTTATTTATTATGGCCAATCCTCCCAATCCTTTGGTATGGTCCCCCGGGCCCTTTTGTTGTATGCAACCATAAGAGACTGCCTGTAGGACCTTTACAAGAGTAAATCCCAAAGTGTACGCCTTAAAAATGCTCCCATGTACTTAACCATATCCCTCTGGTTTTATAGATAACCCACAAACAAAAAAAGACCCCCCCAATCGAATTCAGAACAAATACCAAAAAAATGCCGCTGACTGCTTTGGACCCCATCATGGATTTTCTCTATTGTTGCCTCCGAGTTCCAAATCGTTATTCATCATCCACCGCCCACATCATTGGTTTTTCTCTTCTGTTGCAATGGTTATCACAAACCACTAACAACACCCCAACAAAACACACGCAACAAACAACAACCCAACTTACTCACAACCCATTAACAACATTTCAAATCACCCATCAACAACCCCCATGTATCCCAAACACTTCCAGCATCCAACATCACAATCACCCAAACACACACAACAACACACACACCCCCCGGCACACAGCACATCACCACAACCCCCTCAACCCAACACCCAACACCACACACAATCAATCAACCGTAATCACACGGCACTCTCCGAACACCACATCACACCCACTACACACAAATACCCCCAAGACAGTAAGAGCCCATCACCAACGACCACAAAGTGCACCGTGCGAAATCCGCGCCACCACACCCAATCAAAACACAGCTAACAACAACAGAAAAACACACCGACACACACCACTCCATGAGATGCGATCACCATAGCTCGCACCAATCCTCGCACGTTCTAAGTGAGACCGAAAAACATGATACCACCCAGATCTTTCCCGATTACTCTTAAAGCCCACTCGTACAGGTAAGACCAAAAAATGAGACTGACCCCCCCCATCCCAGGCTCCCATACCCCACTAAACAACGCCATCGATTAACCATCCACTTCCCGCAGTGATGTGAGAGGAATGGCGTGCCTGAATTAGGACTCCCACGCAAAGCTTTTGGCAGCTTCCAGCACTATATCCGGCCAAGTTGGAACTAACTTAATGGAAGTGTTATAGACGTCGAACAATATGTGGTTCTTCCCCCCTCGCACTAATATATTATGCAAAAAAAAAAAATATTTTTAACTAGCAATAGCTAGAGCCTTAAATGGGAAGAATATTCACAACCAAACGTTGAACATTAGACCCAGAGCATACTTGGAATGAATTGCTGCTAAAACATATTGAAATTCCTGCAAAATGATGTAATGGAATGGTACAAAAATTGAAGTAGGTGACGGCGCGTATTCCTTTGTTCGTGGTTTTCATTTACGTTATCATAGCTCCCCGTCGGATCACTGGTGTCTTGTGTCTGGTTACTTAGAGAATTTCTTTACAAAGTAAGTGTTTCAACACCTAAATCCCAAATCATCAAATGTGGGCTAGTAGTTTAACGCAGTTTTCGACTTACTCATCTAAAACTAATTTTGGCCAATTAAACCAGTTCACTCTCACCCCTTCTTGAGATTTTTTTTCGCGATCAGTCCTCTGTTTGTTGCACGACATGTAGGAAACTGGTTAGGTATGACTGGGTATGTTTGTACTTTGGTTGTGCATATTCCATCTATCCACTATTATTGAAAAAAGACAAACTTTCTATTAGTGTTTCAACATTGAAAAACCTTCCAACACTCACCCCTGGTTCTACCACCTCACGTAAACAAAAACCTCTGAAATACAGGTTTTCAAAAAGAAGGTAAGAAAGATCAAGAATATTTCGTTAAGTAACCTATTTGAATATGCGACCCCAAAAACAAGGTAGGGTCAAGGTGTTTTAACACTGCAGGGCAGGCGAAGTATTGGTGCAGGATCGGTCCACATCTGGGTAGATTGTTTAGAATTCATGCAAAGTGTGTGTGTTCGTAGCCAAGTCTCAAAACCCAGGGTGGTGTCCCAACCCCCCCCCCCCCCCCTGTGGATGAACCTCAAAAGTTATCAAGTGAAACCCCCCCCCCCATTAAAGTGCAGTTGTGATCAAAGTGTTACGCTGATAAGCACAGCTAATCCATCTGATACACATGAGTATAAGTGACTATTTAAGTTTATTGATAATGATTCTGATCTATACTCCTCAATTAGCATTAGAAATAACCACATCTCTACAACAAGTCCAAAATAACAACAACAATATACTGCGCCTGCAATCGTAAAAACTACAAAAAAAAATGAAAAAAAAAAACGAACTTCCACACGAAAACATAGATACCACTCCAGAGCAATTAGCCCCCCCCACCTCCTATGCACTGGAAAGAGCCCCACCCCCCGTTTACTCTTATCAGCCTCCCCAGCTTTCCCCACCACAGGCCATTCAAACCATACAGGTAGACCCAGTGAAGACTTTTCCAGTTGTCCGTAAACTTCAGGTAAGCCAAACTAAAATTAGTGCCTGTTGACACCGTTGTCAGTGTCTCCGGACATATCGTTGTAAATAGATGCTTCTTATCGGAGTGGGTGCATTAATCGTAATGTTGCTAATGTTTAGGTCGATCATTGATGACTTTTGCATTTGGGTTTGGTTACATAGGGTTTTGTTGGGGGGCATGATAGGTTAGTGGGTGTGCCTATGTTTGCTTGGGTAAGGTATAAGGATGTCAATGCTGGCGGTGTTGATGTAATTGACAAGAATTATTCTTGCAATCACACCGTTATGACAAAAGCCTTTGGGAATCTAGGGGAAGGTCAAGTAAGAATCTACGGGACTGTCTACTGGTTCCTATCTGGTTCAAATACATTGTCCATTGAGAGTATCTTCCCCACACACTAATTCCCGATAAAAATTTTCACTCCACCCCCCCACCTAGCACCTCCATCCCCCCAATTTGAATATTCATTTCTAAGTCAACATGATAAATCATCCTCAAACCCCCCCGGTGTGGCAAACAGATTTACAAATTTTAATGGAAGGGGACGTGATCTGGAAAATTATTAGGGTGAGGCAGATTAGATTAATGGGTTGTCATTGCTTGAAGACGTGATTGTCTTTAATGTTATGTTAAATTGTAATAGTAGAAAGTAAGGTTACACAGCGTGTGAACGCTAGTCAGTTCAATTGTGGAGGTGTGTTTGTTCACTCCGAACTGTTTTTTGAGATACGGGTGTTTAGCTATATATTGTGGCTAGCCCACCGTGCAAGTAAAATAGTGAGACTGTGACGGTGGTTATTTTAACAGCCCTTAGGGTCCACTCGTAGCTGTTTTAGGGGGGAGGATGTGTATTCCCCGTGGGCAGTGAGTTTTTGGGCATCGATCTGTGAGATGTCGCCCGATAGTGTGTGTTTTTCAGATAGTAAGCCTGTACACAATGCTGAATTCTAACGTGAGGCCATTAGATTTGTGTAAGGCCATTATTTTCCCTTATGAATAGGTAGGCACGATAATTGTGTTATAGTGTGAAGACATGTTTGATAAGTGATATTATTGCAAACTTGCTGGGTGGGAGCAGTATTGTGAATATTTTTGATAGATGGATCCATTAACTTACACATGTCATATAATAGCGCCTCTAAAAATGAGTAAAGGCGAGATTATTGCAGACTGCCGGTGTTTGATGGAAGGAGTCGTGGCCCTAGAGAAATATATGCTGGGTAGGACTCATTAGATTTATGACATAAGCGCCTTAATCTTATGTAGTGAGGGAGAGTATCTTGAACTGGATGCTATTTATATGCAGTAGCCACGGCGGCATGTATGTGAGCGTGCGAGCCGTTTGCCTATCTCTGTGAGGAGGGATGTCCATATTTTTACGAATCCAAAGTCTATGGGTAATTCTTATAGCACAGGAGAGTAGAACCTTGAGGAGGATACGCATATTTATGCAGTAGCAGACGGCTGCGATGATGTGAGGCCGTTTTATGCTTATCTGTGAGAGAGGCCATATTTACGGAAATCCATGTTTTATAGCATTTATGTAGCGCTCTCTGAGTCAGGTGTAACTCTGGAGGATACCATGAGTGATGCAGTACTCAGTATTAGCAATGGGAAACGATGAATGTCCATAGTTTTGCTAGCTCACTTGAGGACCCCTATATATTGCTGAGATGCAGGGAGGCCTGGATATTTTAGATTTTGTAGCCTTGTATGCTATATTGTGAGGGTACAGGTGAGATAGCGCTGAGGGTTTGGAGTAGCGTGTATCTTTAAATGATGGTCATGGATATTGTTGTAGTATCTGCACTATGATTCTGACGATGTGATACAGACGAAACTTTATTATGTATTGCTAGTAACATATAGACTTGTAGTTAACTAGGCACTATAGCCTATTAACTGTGTATTCTCTATATGTGCATTAACGTGAGTGACTGTCCGTGGTGTATTAAACCAGGTTCGTTAACTATCACCAGCCGTGTTACATAGACACCCCTTCTTCATTTCGATGTATTGTGTGGTCTACGAATTCTTACAGTGTGAATGTACTGTCCATAAAACACATGGATTAACACACACAATGACGTTACACGTGCGTAACCATGACCTTTGTGTGCACCATAAGTGATTTGTCCAACACACGTAACTATCAAACCAAAGAAGATAAAAAAAAACTTTAATATCAGTGGTGGACCAAACCAAACGGGTCGTAACACCCACATTACATTCGCGTGATAAGAAAAGAGTAAATTAGGTCAAGATTCTGGACCAGTCATTACAAGTGGGAACACTGAACTGTGTTATTAGTGTTTTGCTCTGTGTGGGCGTGGTGGCTTAAATTCTCAACTGTACTACACAGGTATCAATCAGCTGACTGCGCATATCCATCCTTCATATCTTGGCGTGTGTGGCAACTAAACTAACATTTTATCAAGTGGTTTTCAATATCAAATAGCTGTTATCTGATAGCGACATTGATGCCATAATTGTTACAGTGCTTGTTCCAGTCTTTCCATATGCAGATTCAACCTAAAAACTATGGTCGTGGTGCAGTATTTTGGAGGGAGTTCGTCTGCACGTATACCTCAAGTAACAAGTTGCGGGGGGGGATTGCTGTGAGTCAGGTTCCTGTCGTCTGATGAATGCATTGTTTGGCATTGTTGAGGACATACTGTACGTGGTGGCAGAGATCTGAAGACAAGAGAGCTTAGTCCTTCTACCTTTCTGCAGTGGAGTAGTCTTTTAACGTCAGAACTTTGTGATATCCAGTATGGTTGGCGAAAGGGTCGGGATTTACCTTCAGTTAAGTGGTTTTGTTGTGTGTAAAATGTTGCCACTTCTGTCCAATTGTCAACAAGCCTCAATCTGCACTATCCTATTCTAATGATAACTATTGATTGTTGTTGTTTGTCGATAATTATATCGATTAATTATAGAGCATGTGATGATGTTATGACAGGGATTTATTGAAGATACAATATAGTACAATGAGATCTAAACTTGATTTGGTATAAGAAAAGTTTAATTAAGACATATATGGTTATTGAGGACCTAAGTAAACAAGTCACAATGGATTGATGATACAGATCCGGAGGATATTGAGACCTGTATTAGAGAGTATCTGTTTCAAGGAGGGGGACAGATTATCAGGTATTAACAGGCCCAGAGCTTTGAGTCACATGTTATGGACAGGTTTTTGGTCTGTGCATCAAGAGCTCTAAAGAGAGTTTGCTGATACTGAGACGATTTCAGTCAATTCCTCATGTGTGTATGGCTAAGGATCTAGCGAGGTTGTTAGTTTTGGACTTTGCGTCTGTTTTTTTGTTGACAAAGCAATTATGGTGTAACAAAACGTGATGAAAGTAATATGAAGAATTATGCGTTTGACGTTATGGCGCGACGGACATGCATAGTGACCAGAAAGAAGAGTTAAAGGATGAGAAAGCAAATAGGAGACATAAAACACAGAGTTACACCAGGAGCTAAGGGAAAGTTGCTTAAAAGTACTACTGAAGTGAAGTAAGCTACAGAAAAAAGTGACTAAAAACTTACAGGTGATTTATGTAAATCAAATTCTGGCTTGCTTGTGTTCGAAGCAAAATTAGACTCGGCATTAGGCAAAATTAAAGAGATGGAAGCTCAGATGGGGAAAAAAATGGCGAAGTTAGAAATCTGACTCAAAAAGTTCAAGAGAAGGACGGAGATTGTGTCAGGATAAATTAGAAGTTCAGATTAAGAAATATGAGAAGTTGTGTAATGAAACGCTTACTGATCTGTTAAGTGACGATGTGAATTTTGTGGTCGCCTAAATTAAAGAAAAAGGATAACTATATCCCTAGAGAAGGTTGATTTAGGCTTAACGAATAGTCATGATATTGAGATTGAGAGGGTTTGATAAAAGAGAGAGTGAAAGGAATTAATGATGGAGAAAGACAAAATTGATTAAGATTGAAAATTTGCTAGCAGAGGAAAGCTGCAAAGGTCTTAAAAGCTGGAGGATTTAAACAAGAAATTAAGTGAAACAGATTGCACTTAGAGACATTGAGATTGCTCAGAAGCAAGAAGAAGAATATATGGTCTGCTTGACGTTAGTCTTGAATAGCAAGATGTGGTCTTCCGTCAGTGTTGACGATGATAGACAGAAAGTTTCTTATCATCAGAACACTAAAGCAAAAAGCCAGCCTTATACACTTTTTGCGGATTCTACGGTCAAGAATGGTGGACATAGGATCTTTCGTGGGGAAGTGGGGGGGCATAACTTCTCAACGCAATACAGATGATTTTCCAATGATATTGTTTGCTGGCGAGTCAGAATCCAACAAAGGAAAATTCTACAGTAATATCCAGTTCTGTAGATAAGAAAGAAACAGTGCTAAATCTCAAAGTCAGTGTGTTAAAAACCAACAGCGTATTTATTGACAGATCTGATAAATTGGTTACAAGTAACAAACATACCACTGCTTGTTCCATGAAGGAAACAAATGTTGTGAAAAAAAATAAAGAGATTGTCAAACCTTCTAGTCATACCCAGTCAAGGCAGTGTGACTCATTTTTTTAAACACATTGCCACAAGCAAAGAAAAAAATAATTTTGATAGGAGACATAACCCTAAGGTTATAAAGTACCAAGGGAGTTCATCCTACGGTAACGTTTCTTCGCCTAAAAACAAGAAAAAATGTGACAGATCTCAACATTGTGATTCTAAAAGTTTTGAAAACTATAGCAGAAGTAATTATATGAAAGTTCGTCAGTCAAGTAATAATTTTTCTGCTAAAAAGCCAGTTCTATCTGATAGACATTGTTATCTGGGAAGAAGTATTAAGAATAACTATTGTAACTGGGATTTAAATCAGTACAACGGTGTTAATAGAGCAAATAACAATGCTCTCAAAAGAAATTATACAGATCGCAACCAGGTTAACTGTGCTCCACATAAGAGCAAGATTATTAGCAATCAGAGTAATGGGAACGGTAATAGGTTCTTAAATGCTTTTGCTTGTCATGCTGATAGATTTGAGAGATCATCTCGGTCTTGTGAAGGTAGTACATTTTTTTTTCAGCCTACCGCACTGACAGCTGTGAATTATAGGTCAGGTTGTCCCTATGTTGTCTGCTATGTGACGAGAGTTGTTGACATCGCAGGAGGGCCACAACCTTACACCACGGAGTTCGGGTAATTGTGTAGTGAAACTTTTCCGTGTTTCCTCATAATCTTACCATGGATTAAAATAGATATTTTCATTTGTATTGTCTCACAGCGAGCGACTTTGCGAGGGATCACCATTCTAATTTGACATTACCTGCGAGAGATATAGATCACTATGTACCATTTATCCATTCAAGCGAGCCTAGACAGTACGTTAACCCACCGTGTCATGATGTCACCTTGCGTGTTGATGAGATGTTCGCAAGACCTCGAAGGAATTTTTTTTTTTTTTTTTTTTTTTTTCAAAGGTCCTGTTTATTTTTTGTTCTGTTTACAAACACTGAATGTTATTGTATTCCTTAGTATAGAACTTTATATGTGGTTAATAGAATATTATGTAATCTTTGTAACATTTGATTGCCATAATGTTTTGGTTGTTACTTATATGACTGTATTTTAATTATGCATTAAATAATTTCTATGCACAAACTTATTTACTGAGACGATGTAATAGTCATTTTCATAGATAGTCCTGAGTATTTTATTCACTACTTAAAATTTTGGGTTTGTTTTTCATCATGGGTTTGATACCATGTTTAGTTAACATATTTATATACAGATTATTTAAATTAATTGTTTAGTGAAAAGGTAATTTTAAACATAACTTGTATGTATTATTAATGATTTTGCGTTGAAGTTAAGGACGTATTCTGAAACTTGGTTTCCATTTTTGCTAAATTATGACATTTGATAATTTAAACAATTTGATTTTTTGTCAGCCAGAATTAACTTAAATTTCGTATTAAATTAAGTGGGTAGAATTAACAGCGACGGCTGATACTCTTTGTTCATTTAAAGAATTTAGATATCTGATTATAATACATAGTTAAGATAAAATAATATTACACTTATATATATTTATAACTTCGTTTGTAGTTAACAGTTTATTACCCAATGTGACGTTTCTTTGATGTATTTTTTTTTAAAAGAAGAGAAAAAAAAAAACTTACACGTTTTTCACGTATGTCTGTTTAAAGATAAGATTATTTTATGTTACTCAACTAATTTAATTGTTAGTCGTTAATTAAGCTACATATTACTTAGAAATAAAAATAGTATTTTTTTTTTAACCTAACGATAAGAAACATTTTTTGTATTGTAATTTTTTGAAAAATGTGTTTTGGACATTGTGATATTTATTTTTTTTTTTTCTGCGCCAGCGCTAGATTGTATGTTAAGGTTACTATTATGTAGTGACATTAATTCTTTGAAAATGTCGTGATGTTCGGATGTATTTTTTGGTATTTAGCGCTTGACTATGCGTCAATGCGAAACTTGTGATAGCGTTAATATTTTTTTTTGTTTGGATGATATTTGATGTAATTTATTTTTAGTTATGTATAAGCTTTTAATTTAGTTAAATTACTTATTATGCTGTGCTTGTCATAAGCTTTCTTTTTTGTGTTAGTATATAAAAATACTTTAGCATTTTTGTATTTTACGATATGTGGTTACATTTGGATAGTTATTGTAAGGTACTGTTACTAACTTTCTTTACATTTGCATCTTTACTTTCATCTCTCTTTGTTGACTATTCGTCATTTCTTTACATCTTGTCTGTTGTCTTTTCAATATTGTCTGATATTTTGTTTATGCTTCCGTGTTTCATCTTTGATGTAATTCATACTTCTTGTATACATTTTTCTTTTTCGTGTTACGCTATTTATACTTTCATTCTTTGTATTGTTAAATTAATTATATGACTTTAGATAATGTAATTGGTTCTTATAGTTCTATTTGTTTTACATGTATGGAATTGTTGTCTTCATTGTGTAATTATGATTCTATTTGATTCTTATCATATTCCCATTTCATATTTTGTCTTTTTCTCTTACGATAGTTTATTTTCTGTTTAGTTTGTACTATGTATACTTAGTTTGGTTTTGTATTAGATTATTTTTTGGTATGCTTGAATGAGTATGTTGGATGATTTAGTCGTTATCTTACATTTATTGATGATATTTTTGTAGATGTGCTATGTTCTCTTGTCATAGGTATATTTTTTGTAGGTAATTGATAGAACTTCATTAAATTTTTAAAATTTTTGGGAATTAATTAAAGAGATATTTGACATAACTTCATTGACAGTTAAATTTTTGGGGAGTTTATTTTTGTACGTATTTCATATAATTTCATTAACCTTTAAATTTTTGGATCTTAAATTTTTTAAAAAATGATAAATCATTTTTTTTCCCGGACGGTGTGGCAAACTGTTGCCAGTAATTTTAATGGAAGGGGACGTGATCTGGAAAATATTAGGTGAGCAGATTAGATTATGGGTTGTCATTGCTTGAAGACGTGATTGTCTTTAATGTTATGTTAAATTGTAATAGTAGAAGTAAGGTTACACAGCGTGTGAACGCTAGTCAGTTCAATTGTGGAGGTTTGTTCACTCCGAACTGTTTTGAGATACAGGGTGTTTAGCTATTTGTGGCTAGCCCGTGCAAGTAGTGAGACTGAACGGTGTTTTTTAACAGCCGGGTCTCGTAGCTGTTTTAGGGGGAGGATGTGTATTCCCGTGGGAAGTGAGTTTTGGGCATCGATCTGGAGAGGTCGCCCGATAGTGTGTGTTTTCGATAGTAAGCCTGTACAGTGCTGAATATAAGAGGCCATGATTTATGTAAGGCCATTATTTCCTTAGAGAGGATAATTGTGTTATGTGAAGACATGTTGATAAGTGATATTATTGCAAACTGCTGGGTGAGCAGTATTGTGAATATTTTGATAAGGATCCATTAACTTACACATGTCATATAATAGCGCTAAGATGAGTAAAGGCGAGATTATTGCAGACTGCCAGGTATGGAGTCGTGTGAGAAATTGCTGGTAGGACTCATTAGATTATGACAGCGCTTATGTGAGGAGAGTATCTTGAGGATGCTATTTATGCAGTAGCACGGCGATGATGTGAGCCGTTTGCTATCTGTGAGGAGGCCATATTTACGGATCCAGTATTATATCTTATAGCACAGGAGAGTATCTTGAGGATGCTATTTATGCAGTAGCACGGCGATGATGTGAGCCGTTTGCTATCTGTGAGGAGGCCATATTTACGGATCCATTATTATATTTTATAGCGCAGGAGGAGTATCTGGAGGATACCATAGTGATGCAGTAGCACGGCGATGATGTCCGTTTGCTATCTGTGAGGAGGCCATATTTAGAATATTATAGCGCTAATGTGAGGACAGGTGGATAGCGCTGAGTTGAGGAGTATCTTTAAAGAGGTCATGGATATTGTAGTATCTGCATGATTCTGAGATGTGAGAAGTACTTTATTATTGTATTGCTATAACTTAGTAGTTTGACTATAACTGTGTATTTCTGTATTAACAGTAATGCCGTCGTAAATGACTTCTACGTGTTGTGTGGTGTATTAAACATTCATTAACAGTACACCTGCCGTTATAACCATAAATGAAATTCTACGTGCGTACCTGTGTTGTGAGTTCCATCCCTTGATTCTTTTTGTTTCCAACACGCACGCACTTCAACCACAGAGAAATTTAACAAATAACTCTTATCAATCTCCGAGCAACAGTCATCACTGCACAGCTCGAAGAATTCCTCCTTGACCTCTGCTCTCTCATCCTCATTTTGGCCCATACACTATGACCAGGTTGACTATGGTTTCTCCTTCTTTTAGTTTAACAACCATAATGCGCTCCGAGACAAAGTTCCATCCCTTGATACTATCTTTTTGATTTTGGGCCACAATGCAACCCACGCCCCCTTTAGCTCTTTCAGATATGGGTACACCACTGTAGAGCAACGTGTTGCCATCGAGATCCATGACTCCTTGTCCTTTTTTCTTCATTTCCGTTATAGCCAGGATATCTTGTTTTGCTTTCCTCATGTCTTCCACCAGCTCCTCTTCCTTCCCATTTATACTTCTTGTGTTCCAAGTTCCATAAGTCGTAGTCCGTAGTCCGTTCCAGTTCGTCGCCTTTAGAATCAGTCCGGTTTTCTCTCTTGTAGTTCGCGTAATCATGATTTAAAGCAAACAGGTGATTGGCCTGTTGTGCCTTTGCATGGTGGAGGGGCTGCCTCCTTACGGCCTCCATGCAGGCCGCCCTCCTCCTTTTTCATCCGGGCTTGGGACCGGCATAGGCGGAGTTCACACACACATATATATATATATATATATATATATATATATATATATATATATAATATATATATATATATAATATATATATATATATATATATATAACTATATATATATATATATATATATATATATATATATATATATATATATATATATATATATATATAGTAGAATTGAGTGATCCAGTGATAACCGCTTATTTCATTTTACTAGTTAGATTTCTGTGCAGAAGAAATTGATTTATAAGTCTGTTATATTCTCTAGTTGACATGTTTCAGTGGAAAGCAGAATAAATTATAATTTCTAGCTTAAACTCATTCGGCTATTAATGAATTTAATTAATCTGCGAATAACCAGTCGAGAATATTTTTTAAACTAACTTATAACTGCACTGATTCATCATTGAGTATTGACGAAATACGTATGTATTTCTAATTCATGATGATTGATTTTATGAATATAACTTATTACACGGGAATTTAAACGATAAATCAAGCTCTCCGCGTGCAGTTTATAATGTAAGTTATAACCGAGTACATAGTATGTATAAGTATTTTATATGTTTTGTTTTCTTTATTCAGTGAAAACTGGGGTAGCCCAACTTTGCCAGCGTTTTGTACGGAGAAATATCTGTGAAGAACTAAAACATTTTTCTTAAAGACTTGGGTGTATAAAGTAAAACCTGTCTAGATTGCATTGACATCCAGAACGACAGAGTACCCATTACATAAACTTTTTTAAAGATTTAATGCAGTAACGGGCCCATCGAGCCTGATTTAATTCTTCCAGAGAAAAACCTCAAGTACATTTCAGCCCTTGTGGCAAGAAAAATATTAATATCAGAAACATTCCGACGGAGTTGTGACTAGCTGTGGTGTGACCAAATAAAGTCCTATACTGAGAGAAGGCAATTACCTGACATACCTAATTACTAGAAAACCTAAGCTATTGACACTGTGCTCGCTGTTAACGTTCGTGCCTGGACAATTTTAATGTGACAGAACAGAGTATCCTAAAAAAGAATAAACCAAGAAGAAACGTTCCCTGAAGCAGTGAATTCAACCCGTCTTTTTGGAACTGGGGTTCTTCTTGGCCCAAGACTACCATTGGAGAGTCTGTATGTGCATGTCCTAAAAAAATTGTGTTTTTCCAGACGTTGCTACCAAAGCTGTACAGTACGAATGAAATGCACGTGATCACGGCTGATGACTGAATAGAGTGAATGCAGGATACTGAGATGATTTCACTTTATTGTTGTATTTTGGGCACCCCATTTTGCTGTCTTAAATTTCTGTATGCAAGTTTTGTTGCTAACCAATATTGTCCTTAGGATAGAATCAGAGTATATCAAGTCTGTTCATACCTTTAAAGGGAAATCTTAGACTAAATCATATGTATCCGTGACTCGTTGGGGCTATTACTTTTCTTCTAACAGGACTGTGGGATATACATCGAGGGAAAAGGATTCATAACCATCTGGGTCTATCATTCTTGTAGCAATTTCATTGACTTTATGACTTTTTGTATATTTTTGATGTACTTTTCTGTGTGTTGATGGAATTTTATTATGATAATTAAAATCCTCTCTTGGAAACGTATTCCAGTGTGTCGGTCAGTTTCGTTCCCAACTATCAATATTTTTCCATTGTTCATAGTTTTCCACGTATGTGACGTCTATTGTCGTCACTTGTGTGCTGTGGTGTTATGTGAGGTGTATATATATATATATATATATATATATATATATATATATATATATATATATATTAATATATATTATATTAGATTTGTCTGAATCTCATCTAACTCTGTTCGTAGATGATAGGCTGACTGAGAGAAGGCTTCTCGAGAGTCAGAGACAGCCTCTACTATATTTCCTCCAACCTCACATCGTGGAAATCTATTTACTGTGTTTATCATTCTCTCACTGAAGGACTATCACTGATTTCTATATCTATTCAGTAGGGACCAAACAAGTCTTAATTCACCTATCACAAATCTACGACAAATGTGGTCTCGTTTTTCTATCGGGATTTTTGAATTTAGAATTAGGAAGACGAGACGGCAAATATCAGCTCGTCTGCAGGAGTAATTTTCTTTATTTCTGAAATAGAATAAGAGTGTGATTGTCTCGTGTTTTTGTATCTTTAAAAATATACTATTTCCCTAGACCAACGATCTGTTTTATTGGGCGTGCTGACCAACACAACTTAATAATTGTTTTTCCACAGCATTTTGAGTTATATATACATTTGTGTTACAGGTTGATTTTGTCGGAATTATAATGTTAATTTTTGATTTTGTAATACTAAACGCTGGTAAAGTTTGTGATTGTCTAACAGTCACTGGGTTTGAAGCAGTAGGTGTTTGAGCTAAGCTTAAGGAGGGGCGTTTACAGGACTATTATCGTCCTGTTAATTGCCTCCCTTACCTGATCTGACTTCAGGGGTCAACTTGATAGTGGATTAACAATTAAGGGAATTTTTTTTTTACTTAAAATTTTTTGTAATAATTATTTTGTTTCCACTGTAGCAACTTATATTTCAGTGAGTAATCTTAACTACCATTTATTTGGCGTAGTCGTCTGCATTAGGTGCTTTATTGCCGATTAATAGCAGCGATAGTTAGACACTATATATTTTGGAGGAGGTATCCCAGGTTAAAGTATATCATCTTTTGTTTTGGTATTTTCTCGCAAGTGGTAGGAACCAGTATATCTTTTTCTAATTCCTTTCTCGTCTAAGTCTCAGTCACCTATTTAATATGGCAGAGAGGGCGAAGCTTAGGCAGATCCTCAGGGACGAAGCGAGAGAAGAAGGTTTGGACGGAGAAGAAGCGAAAGCTTTTGTCAGGGACGAACTTGAAAGATATGATGCGGAGAGGAAAGCAGCCGAAGCTAGAGAGCAGAAGAAGATGGATGACGAAATGGAAATCCGCAGGGCGAACGAAAGAGAGAAGGAGAGACAGCATGAGGAAAGGGAGAGAGGAGGAGAGGGAGAGAGAACAGCAGAGGAAGGAAAATGAGCAACGAGACAGCATGCGCTGGCGCTTAAAGCTCTAGAGGTCCAAAGTCGTGGTGCTGCCTCTAACTCAAGCAATGGGGAGTCTTCTCCTTTCTCCTTAACTGATCCTTCTAACAATCAATCTACTCTTTCAACTCAACGCTATGTCTTTTGCGCTAGAATCTTTCCCTTGTCCTAATGAGAAGATTGACGCTTGGCTAGAAAAATTTGAGAAAATGCAACTCTGTACGGTTTAGAGAGGTCGCGTTGGAATATGAAGCTTTCTCAGGCGTTGAAAAAAAAAAGTTTCAGATGCGTATGATGTTTACGCCAAACTGGAAAGCAGCCAACAAGACAACTAAGATGACATTGTTGAAGAAAGCGTTACTGGAGCGCTTTGAAATGAATGCGCGAAAGTTTTTGCAACTGTTTCGCAACAGCAGAAAGGAGAATTCTGAAACTTTTCAGCAGTTCACCTCTCGTCTAAAAGTATATCTGACAAAGTGCCAAGAGCTTTCACAGCTCCCCTCTACCTATGAAGGTCTTGAGGAATTTGTTATAACAGAACAAATAAAGAACACTTTGTCTGCTGATACCCGGAGATTTCTAGCTGAGCAGGGTGCAGAAAAGCTTGAAGACATTTTGGAAAAGTCTGAGCGTTATCAAAATGCGCTGGCCGAACTGCCGGCCACAAAACGTAAACCGACAGAAGAGCATTTTCGAAAGAATAATCTAGACCAATATTCTCATGCTTCTAATCAGAATAACCACAGAGAAACTGGACCCCAAAACCCCCCTCCTGAAAAATCCAAGTTCTACAAAAACAAGTACCCCAACCACAGTAAACAGTCTGATCAACCCGACCGCCCTTCATGGCAGCGCAGCCAGAAAGGTCAAGGTGGCAAAGGGAGAAATATAGAGCCTGAGCACGGGAACAAATGATCAGACGGCGAGCACACCGAGCCGAAACGCATCGGATGCTTGCTAACAGTCTCGCCATAGGCGGAATTATTGACAGTGATTCCCAACCTGTAGAGGGAGACAGACCCCCCTCTACGCGAAGGTTACTGTTATTTTGAACGGTTCTCAAACTTTTTGTTTTTATTTTGACACGGGGCTTTCTTATGATTGCATTGTTGCCAGAAAGCTGCTTAAACCCGGTCAAGAGACAGGAGAGACCGTCAAACTTTGTGGAGTTCTTAAGAGTGAGGCACCTACAGCGCTTCCCATCGCATTGGTGGAGATCCACTCTGACTTTGTCAGAGGCGTGATCAAAGCGGCTGTTATGGATGATCCCATCTACCCAGTCATACTTGGCGGGGGATACGTGTGTATTGGGAAACCGGAAGAGCCGATTGTGGCAGCAGTAACTACAAGAGGGCAAACCAAGAAGGAACGGGAGCCTGCGCCTAATTTGTTACCTATGGAACTCACAGAAGCGCAACACAAGGACCCTACTTTGGCACCCCGCATTAGGAAACTGCCCATGGCTAAGGAACCCAGACAGAACGGGGACGTTTATTCTAAGGATGGCGTACTTTATCGCAGGACGGGCAGGCCTGACCAAGGCTAGAACCAGCTCCTAGTACCGGAACAGCACAGCAGCCAAATCCCAGAAAAGGGGCACTCACTTCCCTTTAAGAGCGTACATAATGGGACAGAACGACTCCACAAACCAACGGATAACCTACTCATTATTGGTGGCCAGGAGTAAATACTGATATTATCATGTATGGTCAAATATACCTGTGCCCAGTGCCAACGTGGGTACCACCCAAGCAACGGACACCCCCAGTCCCACAATGGGGTGAAATGCCAATAGTGGGAACAAACCATTCGAAACGGTTAGTGAATCGACAATGTAGGGCCTTTCGAAAGGACCTAAAAGTCAGGAACAGGATTATCCAGACGCCTTAGTCGATACCATGCGACTTTATGGGGCAGAAGCTAATCCCCGCTAACATTGCGCCAGCTGCCAAGAGCAAGTACGCAGAAAGCCCCTCGTGCAGAGTATTCACTTGGTTGGGATTTCTCCTCAGCAATTGTTGACGGAATAAACGGATCATCCATACCGAAACCTTGTTGATGGATGAATCGTTAAGATCTTTAGGAACCAACGACAGCTATTAAATCCTTATACTCCCGCGGAAATT
>JAMPIV010005217.1:250000-280695 GCA_024509875.1 Oreohelix idahoensis | reverse complement strand
ACCCCCCCCCCCCCCCCCCCCCCCCCCCCCCCCCCCCCCCCCCCCCCCCCCCCCCCCCCCCCCCCCCCCCCCCCCCCCCCCCCCCCACCCCCCCCCCCCCCCCCCCCCCCCCCCCCCCCCCCCCCCACCAAACCAACCCCCCCCACCCCCCCCCCCTCCCCCCCCCCCCCCCCCCAACCCCCCCCCCCCCCCCCACCCCCACACCCCCCCCCCCACCCCACCACCCCCCCCCCCCCCCCGCCCCACCCCCCCCCCCCCCCCCCCCCCCCTCCCCCCCCCGCACCCCCGCACCCACTACTCCCTCCTCCCCCACCCCCCCCCCCCCCCCCCGCCCCCCGCCCACTCCCACCCCCCTCCCCACCCCCCCCCCCCCCCCCCCCCCCCCCCCCCCCCCCCCCCCCCTCCCCCCACCCCCCCCCCCCCCCCCCCCCCCCCCCCCCCCCCCCCCCCCCCCCCCCCCCCCCCCCCCCCCCCCCCCCCCCCCCCCCCCCCACCCCCCCCCCCCCCCCCCCCCCCCCCCCCCCCCCACCCAAACCCCCACACCCCCCCCCCCACCCCCCCCCCCCCCCCCCCCCCCCCCCCCCCCCCCCCCCCCCCCCCCCCCCCACCCCCCCACCCCCCCCCCCCCTCACCCCACCCCCCCCCCCCAACCCACCACCCAACCCACCCACCACCCCCACCCCCCCCCCCACCACCACCACCACCCCCCCACCCCACCCCATCACCCACCCCCCCCCCCCCCCCCCCCCCCCCCCCCCCCCCCCCCCCCCAACCCCCCCCACCCACCCACCCACCCCCCCCACGCACCCCCCCCCCCCTCCCCCCCCCACCCCCCCAACCCCCCCACCCCCACCCCCCCCCCCCCCACCCACCCCACCCCCCCCCACCCACCGGTCCGAAACCCTCTAAAGCCCTATTCTTTTCACTACACAATTTCCTTCCCTCCCACGAGTCTGGTCAGACGGGAAAAAATACAACGGACCCTATTAAAAATTAACCCTATACTCCCCTCAAAATTTTCCCCTGTTATCCCCCCCAGAATATAAATAAAGTATCCCCGAACTCAGTTTATAAACTGTTCAATTTTATGGCAATTACTTACGTCACTGCCAAATCCTTTACATACCCCTCTACATCTCCTCCACAAACATGGATAAAGAAACACTGCCATAATGCTTGTCCATGCTCTTTCACAGGACAACTGTCTCCCCCCCTATAGACACCTCATTTGCCCCCCCCCCCCCCCCCTATTCTTGTTATTCACAAACTTTACCCCAAAGGACTAACACATCTCAATACTTACCTGGTTGCCTCTTCGATCTATAAATCACCACAAACATAAGCGTGTCCACACCACGCAAAAATATCGTGGAACTCCTCTAGTCGACCACGAATGTACCTATATGGTCCAGAAAACTTAAGGGGGCAGTGTAAAATATAAAAGTCCCACCTCTCTAGACAGTACTATGTAAAAATACTAGACGGACGATTCACACAAACCTCAGGCCAAAGATTCCCTTCTGAGGCCACAATTATCATTACCCCCCGCGCGATAGACAATAAGATAGTAAAATAGTATTTACGCTACAGGAGTAAGAAATTTCGAAGGGTGCACGAAGGATCTACTCAACCTGTATTCCTCTTTCGAAAACACTGTCCCTAGTGTGCGGGAGCTATCGTGGGAGGGGCAGATAGGAAAAGGATGCACCGAACACTTTCAAACAATGCCCACCATGGGGTTAAAAAATTAAAGTTATTATCAATTAATTTTTTCGATTATTTTTTTAATCTTCATAGGTAGTTCACACGTAAAAAAACAAAGCATCGATTAATAATTCAATGTATCATGATATAAGTATAATAAGAGTTTTACATCACTTAATAAGGGTTTCAGAGACCCTTAATAATCGACGCTGGTGTGCCAAATAAGTTCAATTTCTATACTGATAAAATTAATTTTTAAAAATTTACTTTACAAATGAACAAATTGAATTTTCGTAGGATCATTGTCAGCCCAATAAAATAAACATTTGTGGACATTGATAGACATAACCTTTCCTTTCAGTCAAATTCATTACACTGTAAGAGAATCTAGAATTCCGCTATTTATGAGGGTAATAAAATTAAAGTACAAAGTCAGCCGTAAGAATAAGTGACTTAGTTACTTTTAGTCGTTTTAATTCTGTATACAATAATCTGATTAGTTCATGGCGTAACTATTAACAAATTGCTTGTATCGTATTATTAAAAAAACTCATAGAAATTGATAAAGTGAAGATACGTTACTGATATAATAAGACATTTCAGTTGTTACTGCGAGATACTTTATGTGGTAAGATGGCTAAAATAAAAACTTCCAAAACTGTCTGTATCTCTTTCATTATTGTAACAATTGGGTAATCTACAAAGTCTTCGCACCATAATTTGCTCGAAAGAAAATTCGTGTAGTCGAAGAGAAAGTGCATATTGAGTGTAGCTTAGAAAAAGGACATGAAGCAAGAAGCTGGTCATCAGAATTCTTCAATATATTCTGCTATGAGCCAAACTTACTGCGAAGTTAACTGGGTCGATATTAGTTTGTTACTTGCTTTCAACCACTATTTCAACCTCTTATTCTTAATTTCGGATTGCGCGTATATGGCGTAATGAGTTACTCGCTCCCAAATACTACTAATAGCATGAATCTAAAAAAAAAGGTTTTTTTTTATTTTTCGAAATATATGTTCAGTCTGTCTTAGAGAGGTCGAAACCCTATTGGCGGATGTGTTTCCTAACAGTGTGGTGTGAGCCATTGGGATTCGTTCGTCTGCATATAGGGGACGTGTCCATATTCAAACCAAATGATCGCGTCTACTATGACGAAATGACGAATCATCATAATTTGTGGCGACAGGTGATAGTCGTCTAAACCTATTCAGTGTAAAACTGCTTTTACACCAGTGATTTATTCGTAATTGCAAAGGAATGGGCAGACCATAAAATTTTATATACCTAAGGTAATCAAAGTTGATTTTATGAAACTCTCGATTGTCCGGTCACCATATTTAGGATAGTTACGATTTAGAATGTCTGAATAGACATAATTATGAATCGATGAAATGGATTACGGATTTCCTAGCAGCACTATTTTTTCATGTAGATTGCAGTCAAAAAAATTGTTCATGGATAAAACTCATTACAGAGTCAAGTTGTAATGTTCCCTTTAGGACAGATATGACAAAACGTTTATGAACAGAATAATATTCAGTACTCCAAAAACGTTGAGTGGATAGCTCACGTTTGTGAATCCCTCTTCTGGGTTGGTGCCTAAACCAAAACATGTAGTCACTTTCAAGAATAAGAAAAGGGGATGCCCGTATTATCCTTGATCACTGACTACAGAGATCACGGTATACAAAATGAGAATCGACATTGCTAGCGGGTCAATATTATTATATTCGGACTTCTAAATTTGTGCTGAACATTTATGTTGAAGAATTTCTTCGCATAGACTCGAGATTTAGGTTAAGAAGCCAATTTAGAAACTTTTGTTTTTTAAGCTGGACGTGTGCGCGTCAGTGAATGCAGGTGATATAAATTTATGGCGCCGATTACTGAAGTGCTTTTTTTAAGGCTACTTTTCACAGTTCCATTTTTTTTACATTCTTATTCTTTTCGAAAAAATGAGATTTGATGTAACAACATTGCTCAAGTAGTAATTTATCCACTGTACTTTGAAAATGTAATTATGGCATCGTGTGGCTTTTGTTCACTTGATCTGTGCTGCTCGAGTTGTTACGTCAATTAAACTTTAGAAAAGGTTTATTCAGTCGTTTTTTGTCGTGGACTTTTTTTGTCATACATGGTGTGAGAAAAGAATTTTTTTTGTTCAGAGCGTGCCGATACCTTTTTCCGATTCATTTTCTACATTTATACATCTCATATCCAATGTTTACCACACCTGTGCGTAGGTCAAGTTGACTTTCATTTTACACTACCAGTGGAGCAAACTAACAACCATAGGGAGTTCTTATAACCTGATGAGATGTTTTTGCATCAATGCTCATTTTTGAATGACATTAGTCTTTTCCAGGTTTTTGTCTGTCCTTTTACGTTTTGTTTACAATCCTGAAATGTTTCAACATACTTTGAATTATTGTCGCTCATTTCATAGATGGTTTTCTTATGGTTATGGCTTTTTAGCTTGTAACCGTTCATTGCCAATGACTTTCACTACTGATGTCCGGGATCATTGTTTTTAGGAAGAATTTCTTGATTTACTTGTTTTCAATTTTTTTTGTTTTTTTCCCAGGGTATTTTCTAGTTTTTTTTTTTTTGTTTTTTTTTTTTTTTTAGAATCTTTTTTTTTTTCTTTTTTTTTTTTTTTTTTTTTTTTTTTATTACAAGCTTTTTTCTTGCTTTTTCCAGGATTAAGCCTTTCTCAAGTGTTTTGATTTAGGTTTCCACTTTGTATTCCATTTCTTTTATTTTTTTGTCATTGTTCTTACCATTATGCCAACAGAGTTGTTATTTTCTTTTGCTGTTGTGTTCCCAAGAGGAATGGAGAAGATGGGCACCCCTTTTTTTTTTTTTTTGTTTCTTTTTTTAACTTTTTTATAAGTTATCGATTCATTTTTTTACGTTTCATAGTTTCTTTTTATTAGTTCTTCACTTGATTTTAAGTTATCTAAGTTTGTTTTTAATGGTAATTCATTTTTTTCATTTCTTTTCTTTTTGATTCTGTGTGTTTCTACACCTGTCATTGTTTTTTTTTTTGGTTTTTTTTTTCATGTTTTTTTTTTGTTTTTATTGAGTTCTTTTTTATTTTTTATTTTTTTGTTCATTTGTTTTTTATGGTTTCATTTGTGTTTTATTGTTTTCATGAGTATATTTTAGTTAGTATTATTATTGGTTATGGGGGTTATATTCAGTTAGATTATCCTTGTCTATGGATCTTTATCTCTCAAGGATATTTGTCTAAATACTCTTCCTGGCACAGTGTAAAATCTTTCCCCTATAAATAGAGCACTGTTGGTAAAATTCATTGGAACTATACATGATCAACCTTTACCCATTCTATGTGAATTTCTCACTTCCGACTTAGCAATTATATATATAGAAAAAAACACTCTCTACGAGTAAATAAATCATAGTTTGATAGCTCTCTGGACATCCATTGGACCAGCTGTATTTTCCCATCATTCAGAAGTCTATATGGCTTTCATTATTTCTTTCTACTTGTATTACCACTGGCTTAGTAGCTCTTTTCTGGGGCTTTTAATAACTCCTCATGGAGGATGCTATTAAGGCATGTAAGGCGAGAACAAGGAAGAAAGTATTCAGTGGGTGTACTGGAAGATGAAGACCAGGTCTGTATATTTCGCGAGCTGGCATTTGACTGGATGGATGTTGCACATGATTGCTAAATCAAAGCCCACATCTCATCCAATTCAACCTGAAAAGTCTGGACAAGAAGAGCTGCGCCAGACAGAGATGGAATGGCGTCTATAAGCAGACTCTAACAAGAATCCATGGTGTAATATCATGAGAAGAAGAAGAAGACATTCTGATTAAAGCGGGGAATCAAGGATCCTGGAGCAGGTCGACCACATTTAAATATCTTCGGAGTAATACTTAGACCAAATAGGAGGCATCAAAGAAGAGTTGGCCACTCGAAAAGCAGAGTGGGTTAGGACTTTTTCAGGACCATAAAATGGAGATTCCTCAAGCAATAGAGAGGTTGCGTAAGGAAAACGAAATGGCACTGTTATACCATCCACCTATGTCCAAGTCTTGAACATATGGAATGCGCGTCAAGGGCAATGACTTACAAAACACAAAAGCCAGATCAAACCTCCGATATGAGGCAATCTGACTGAAGGTGGTTGAAGTAACAAGAAAAGACATGGTCACAACAGTCGATATGTCAAGGACCTAAATTACACCCTGCAGACCCAAGTAGAAGTCCAACTAAGGATTGGTTTTGGCATGTCTGCAGATGGAGAATTGGTACCACGGAACAAGCATGGGAAACAAATAGTAAGGCCCAGGGATCCAGACCCAGAAGTCCCAGAGTTTGCTGGGGAGGACAAACATTTAGACAATTCTTTGAAGGACATGGACTAGAATGTAAAACCATGGCCCAGGTGGAAGAAAGCAATTTAGGTTAGTCTGAGTTGCTCATCTCTTCCAAACCTCTACACTTCACTGTAGATGAGGAACGATACGTAAGTAAGCAAGTATATGGCTGTCTTAATTTTATCTTTATTTGGGTCTATTACAGGGATTAGTTTAGTTCTTTCCTGCTGGCTGGATGTTGGGGGATTAGTTGGAGATGGTCTATGGAGAAAGTTCCTCAAAATTTTTCTTTCAATCTCTTCATTTGGTCTTGTATATTTACTAAGTGTTTTCCTTTTCTTATCTTTTTTGCGGGGCCATTTGCATGTATATATTTCCCTTGTAGATTCTTTGTGTTGTGTACAGGTCCCTCATTTTTCCTTGGCTGCGGCTTAATCTGCTTCCCTTGCCAAATATTCTCAATATACGTCCTCTTGTATCTTTTGATATTATTCTTACTTTTTGTTTGATTTCTATCGCTACAATTCTGAAGCCCTTTGCTTGTGGAACTTCTGGTTTGCTTCTGTTTAAATTGCTTTCTTATTTTTTCATGTCTTCTACTCGTTGGGTATTTGGGGGTTCTTTGTTATTCATGCCTTTGTGCAGATCGTTCGCTTTTTCTCAGTACTTCTTCACATGTACTATAGTCATATATTTTTTTTTTGATCGCAGCTGGCTATTCCTTATCTGCTTTATTCTTCCAGGCTGTTGGAGTACTTGGTATTTGTTGGATACTGTGCATTGAATACAATTGTTCTCTTATTTCACATGATTTCTATTAGTTATCCACACACATTGTATATGTTGTCTATAGCTATTTAAATGTTGTTAATTTTCTCTCGAGTTTTTATTTTGTTTTAGCCAACAGAAGGATGCTGGTGGTCATGTAAACAATATCTGCCTCCGTCTATCATACTTTGACATCATTGCATAATGGATGACTCCCTAAAACCTTCTGTACTTATAGCACAGCATTGATCAAATCTCGATTCTCAGTTCCTGTGGTCGCTCACTATTTCCATGTATCTTTATGTATATCTTTTATGTGGAAAATACTGTATCCTCACCTATTGATAGTTGTTTTGACGCACAGAAGTTTTTGCTAACTTAGTTTCACCTCATTCTTCGCCTCTCATTCATCATACATAATCAAGGCTGTACCATGAGTTCTTCAAACTCCTGGTCGTCACTGGTCTCGGTTCCTATTTTTACGCTTGTGGGTCCCACCATTCCACAAATTGTGTTGTAACTTTCATTTCTTTTTCTCCAAGGACATTTTCGTTGTATGGGTAAAAGTGTTCTTTCTCAGATTCTTCTGTATAGTTTGTTGGTGCATAACAAATGGATGATGGTTTTTTTTTATTTTTATTTTTTTTACTTTCTTTTTGCTATATTTATTTTTATTTTTTTTTATTAAATTGCTTTTTTTAAATGATTTTTATTATTCATGTTTTTCTTTTGTTTACTTTCTTTTTGGCCTGGTTAAACTTGCTGAGGTTATACATTCGGGGTTTCCATTGTTCCTTCTTATTTGCATACGTGTGAACTTCTACTTAGACGAGCATTCAACAAGCCAACACCTTCACTGTGGATGGGCCCTCTTTCTCATTCTCATGCCACCATCGAAGGGACAAAACACCATGTCCTGCTGTGGATCAAATAATCCTCTCTTTATGTCCTTCCACCGTGTCTCGCAGAGACCCAGGATATTCAATCCTGTATTTTTTACATTTTCTGCCCTGCTACTGTGCAGTTTTCCCTTGTTTCACATAGAGTGCTAATAACTATTACAGGTGCAATTCCTGGAGATTTTTTCCTAGGCGGGGGAAAAATGTTCTAGTCTCGGACAACCAACTGATACTTCTTTCAAGCTTTCCTCTAGGGTTGAATGCCTTAATGTGACCTACTTTACTCAGAGGACCTTTATTTCTGTTGTCAAGGCAGATGCGAGTTGATTTTATCATTTTGTAATTGACCTTGTCCATGTCTTGTTATAGTTTTTTGGTGTGTAAACATTTTTTTTAAACGGGATCGGGCGTTGGTAACCCACAGATCCTATTGATCAAACCCCTCATTAGTCGCTATTTACAACATTGCCATCATATTGGTACCAATTTTATATTCTTTGCTCCCTTTTCAGGCCACCGGCAACTCATGAGAGAAAACCCTTTGATAGCTTGTGTGATGTTTCTCTTCTCTTCACGTGGAATGTCCTGTATTTATGTCCTAGGTACACTTTCCAGAGCATCATAGAACATTCCCTCTGACATCTTTGGTGGTTCTTTATTCAGTGTTTCTTCTGATGTGCTCATGCTCCATCATTTTTCTCTGCCCTTGTGCTGTCCGGTGACGAGAAATTTTCTTTGCTTGTCTTTTTACTAATCCTGTCAAAATATTGTCCCCCTCTTGCCCCACGTTTTCTGCTTGATAGTTGTAAGTTATTTTGCAAAACTGTGCTTCGGTTCATCTCTCACAGGTACTGACCTCGTTCTGCATTTGTCTTGCAATGGATTTATTTTCCCAGCAATTTCCTTTGGTATGGCTTGAGTTTGAAAAACTTATTACTTCTTGTCACACAGCTGACTGTTTTGTTTCACTATGTATTTTCTTTTAACTGGAAGACTTTGCTGTTTATTTTCTTTATTTTATTTCTTTTTATCATCGCCTATTATGTTTTATCCGTTTCTGGTTGCTTTATTCCAATCTTGGTCTCTTCTTCTTCTTCTTGGGGATCCAAGCATGATTTTGCTGCACTTTCCTTGTGTATAGATCGAAATGGTGATTGAACACTATTTGGTGTAGTTTCAACCTCAATTAGTCGCTGTATTTTCCTGGCTTATTGGGCAAATTTGATATCATTCTCGTTATAATCCGAGCGTACCCAAAGTGCGTAGGGGGGGTGGGGGGTACTTCGCCCCCTTTGTGTGCTTAGGAAAGGATCCATAAAGGGCGGTGATACGGACTAAATGGGCCAGAGTAAACCGTTCAGTTAGTAAACTGGTGGGGTGTTTAGTAGTAACGGGGGGTTCAGGATTTGACAAGGCTAGCTAAATTTTTTTTTTTTACAGTACTGTGTGTGGGGAGAAAAGGTACTTTTGGATGTAGAGAGACAAATCATCAGTTGAAGCAGGGCGGATGACTTTTTTGATGGCACTGGTTGTATCTACTTGGGAGCATTAACGCAGGGTTAATAGTTTCGTCCAAATGCAATGTTCAATCTGAGCTCATGTAAACCTATTGATGAACCACATACAACAGTAAATCGGGAATGCCTAGGAAAAGGTTGTTAACCCATAAACACCTATTGTACACTCCGTCTCAACTCCTGAAGCAAATAGAAATGATCCGTGCTGATTTGCTATGGGGCTAGAAATTAGGATAACCTGGCTCGGATGATTCACGAACAGTAACAAACTTTTGCTTTGTTGCGGCGAATTTATCTTGCCTAAGAATATGCTTGGGCTTGATGTATTCGCCAGATTTGGTAAATAAATCAGAGATACGAGGATCAACGGCTGATGCGAATTTTTAACGGTAACTTGGCAGTTAGAATAGATAATCAAGTTCTTTGAAACTCTGAAAGGCTTTCCTAACCTTAACATTCCAGACTTTATATAAATCGATTGGCACGTTGCCATGTTTACCATCTATTTCAAACTTTGTGTTCGGGCTGCGTTGAGCTCAAAAACAAAACAATAACTTTCTCTCAGCTTTTCTATGTGAACCGTGTTTCAAATTATACGGATGTCGTACAGGGATATCACCCCAATTTCATCTGGTTCGATAGGTAAAGGTAAGTTTTACTATTACTTACTATTTTCTTTTGTTTGGTAATGCCACAGAGCTAGCATCAGTTCTTATATATTCTTTAATTATTAATTAAAGCGAGATAAAAATTTTGAAACTGATTTTGACTGTACTATTGAAATATTGCTGTTCAAATCACATTTTTATTACATCACATTTTTAATTTGTTATCCGAGGATATCTCACAATTAGTTAGTACAGGCTACAGTCTTACCAATCTTATAAAATCAGATGCCTAAAAATATAGATGCGTTATTTTATCATTGGGTGTTCATATTTAAATAATAAGCTATTATCTATACTTTATGAAATGATTATTGGAGTTACTTTAGTGTTGGTTTGTGGCTCGTTACTAATTTTTGTTTTTTTCTTCTGATTCTATTTTGTATTTTTCATAATTTATTTTTGGCTCGTGGTTCTTAAGCAAACTTTTATAATAATCAGAAGAGTAAAAATGGTAAGATACCATCTGTGTCACTACATCTTTTGTAAAAGCCACTTTTATTATCAGTCTTTTTGTTGTTTATCGATGTTACAATTTTTTCTATCTTGCAATAATTGTTAAAATCATTTCTTTGTTTCAGGAATATCAGAACAAATATGGCATAAGCAGAACAAAACCAGAAAAAAGAAGTGCAGACAATACAGCGTGGAATATCTGGAAATATGGATTTATTCCCAGCATCTAAAATAACCTCGATCAACTTCTAATTTGTATATTATGTTGAGAGGGGCTTTTCAAATGAGGCGATTGAAAACATTTCCAGGACTACTTGATACATTTGGATAAAAAATATCACCCAGATAAAGGTTTGACAATATTTTCACGTCACTTCGTGAAAAATTACAGAATTTAAAATACGTAATGTAATAAACTGCGTCCATGACATGTTTCGTCACAAACTTCACAACAAATGCCTGTGCAATGGTTTAGCGAGCTTCATAACAAAAATTTTCCATTGTGATAGCTAAATCTGGAAAAGATTCACACAATCGCAGAACATTTGTGTTTTTTGCCAGCGTACTTACACAGAGTTTGTGAGTTACAGTTATGCATCATTAAGTTACCTGAAAACAAAATAAAATAAATACAAAAACAACACCACAAAGGTTGTAGTTATCAGGCACTCAAGTGGCCGGAAATAAGGAAAGTACCAGAACAACAGCAAAATTCAACCAGATGTGATAGGGCTTACGGGGATCGAAACCAGGACACTTCCCCGAACGGCAAACACTCCGCCTTGTCCACGGGAGTGACATCCACTCTACTATCCACTCAGCAAGCTCCGCATTACTTAATTAATGCCTACACAGGGACAGATCGGTACTTAGTGTGTACACAATGTGAACACGGAATCTGTTACCATTAGGACAAACACCAGACTAATTATAGAAATGCAAATTAGGACCTTGGGGGGGGGGGTTGTTTTGTGTAAAAATGATCGCAAAAAATAGGACTAACTACTATCAGGCATATCAATTAAAGGCCAAAATGAGAGTTTTGTATGGGGCTGTAACACCCTAATCACTCAACAAAATTGTACTGTTAGGCCACAAGAGAAGGTTCTTTATAAAAATCATCCCCTCCCCTCAATTAATTTTGGAGAGCTAACTCCACACAATAGATCCTTCTTACATTGGCACCACGTGAGTTGCATGCTCCCCTGGGGATCACTGTTGTACCGATGGGAGAAATTTGGACCCTCTTTCTCCTGGGGTAATTGGTAACTCCTGTGAAATAACTGCACCCAGCTGTAAATTCAGGAACTCATAGGGTGGATGGATGTAAAAACATCAAGATAACATAAGATAGATGAGTGAAATAATTCCCTGCTTATATAGGCCACCATACATACTGTTGGCAGCCCTCAATCATAAAGGATGTAGCTAGCTTTAAATGGAAGAAAACTGGTAGACAAATGGCGCATGGGCGCTCCTCTAATTTGGATGGTCTTTGATGAAAATTTGAATTATTTATACTACTAAGCCAAGGGGCAATCACCAATGGGCCCGTAATATAGGTGACTGATAATACGCGACTATACTATATTTGATGTGCAACCCCGCTTTCCATGGGACGGATGTCAGACGTATCCGCCATTTACACGGAAACCCAGGAATGTCAAAGTCAGGCGGAGAAGTGGTCTAGCTGTTCTTACCGGAGATGACATGGGGTTAGCTGTAAATGTAAATACAAAATTAATCAAACCTAAGCTAACCATCTCGCTAAAATAAAATTACAAACATTGGCACAACATCTCAACATGAAACCAACATTAGGATACAGAACACAACCTACACACTATCTCACAACATCGGACCATACCAGTAAGAGCCAACATATGCTCCTATCAAACTTGTCGCGCGCATACTAGGGACACATATTCACTTCTTACAAAAAGAAATAACCAGGCTAAAGGCTTCACCTATTAGGGGATTGAATGCTTGCTGTCAATATACACACATATACTACAACACTTTATGAAGGTTTACTCTGACTTATCTACATATCATGAGCAAAAATATTTATACTAAGTATCAAATTACTAACAACTTGCTTACCAAGAACTGTCAGAATTTCTCAACTATAGTAATAATAAGGCAGGCAAGCAGGTGTTTAAAGTCTGCTACCTTCTCCCGGACCACAAATTTTTTTGGACTGAAAGCCATGTGAGGGCAAACAGTCGTCTGCATTATTGCGAGGGGGATTTGGGGTTATGCAGGTGATCCAGTTGGGCTCTAACCCCATCTGCAAAGAGAATTGCCCAACACTAAACGTAAACAGTTAACTTGGAGAATTAGCTAATTCGACAAGCTCTACAAAAAGAATTAAAGAGGTAACAGGGAAGAGAGCGCGTTTACGCACAGCAGGGTTCCAAGATCTTCCTGGCCATTATAAAGCAAGCAGGGAGCTACCCCCTTTTGCACATCAAACTCACAGGCACGCGGTGTCCTGAGGCTACGTTGCTACCCCTCGACCACTCTGATAACACAAACATGACTGAAAACTTATACAGGAACAAGTTTCTCGTGTTTTCGTCTGCAAAATAAGGGGAAATAACACCGCATTGAGTGCGGTTCATAACTAATTCTGTCCGCTGTTCACGTGGAAGGCTAAGAACTTTTCCCTGGGGTGTCAAAGTCTTCGCAGCCTCTTTTTTCCTGTTAAAATCTCAAACTGATGTGTCCTGGATTCTGATTCGTGGTCAAAAGAGCTCTAAAAGAGGATGGGACGTCAGTCCCCGACGATCTGTCCTTAATTGCGTCCCTTATCTCTTTACCAACCACAATTAAAGCAGTCAAGCGGGAGTCGAACCAACTCAATCAGGATTCAACGGATACATGAGACCAAGGTAGCAATTACCCTTGCCTTATATCACTACAGAAACCGAAAAGAAGTGGGAATTCATGGGTAATGTCTGGTGTTAAAGTGGGATTGATTATAAATATATCTATAGGCGGACTTAGTGTTACTTGTACTGTAGATCAGCTGTGAAGGGTAATCTGTATCTAATAAGTGTGGTGTATTACAGATGACCTTACTTGCTACCACATTTATACCTCAGTCAGAATTATTCTGGAATATTGTGATGACTACGTTGAATGTCTAGGGTTATGAAAATGATGAAGTGTAAGTCACAAACAACAACAGACAGATAAACAATTTAATTTATATCCACAACAGCTCTTGTCACAACCACTGTGACACTCAACACAATTTATAACACTCTATAAGACTATCTTAATAAGTCAAAGTTTCCACGGTAAATGTTTAAAATTATATGTATTTGTAATTCTCTTTCACAATAATAGATATCCATGATTCAACTACAAAGTGAACCCAGCTGAATCACAATCACAATGTAATTTACAAGTTGTATGTACAACAATTTATAGATATGATCATTTTGTAATTGACAAGTATATTTTTACTTATTCATTATTCATATGTGTGTAAGTTGTGATTGTGATAGTACTATGAGGTAAATACTGGCTTTTTTCAAGCAATGCTAGGTGCGTTGTTTGTCATCATGACATTCAAGTGTTTGTACTTATTCTGGCCATGGAGTATAGTTATTGGGATCTAAAGTTCACAGTTCTGTCATTGATTGAAAACAAATTTAATTGTCACCTCTTTTAGTTATTATACATGTCAATTTTAGGAGGGGGGGAAGTGCATATCCAATATAAATACTTGAGATCCCCCCACTGCTTGGCAACAGACTCTTATCTTCTGTGAGGGCTGGCAAGGCAGGAAAACAGTCTCCTCTGCTAGATCGCTTGACTTCAACTGTGTTCTTGGAGAAACAAACATTTCAACCTGGTCGCTATCTTTTCTACCGATATACTGGAGTATGTCTGAACAGCCTATCTGGATTCTGCCAAAAACTCCAGGACCAGGTGCCTGCTGCCTTCAAATAAGTTAGGACCCACACGGTCCACTGAAACAAGAAGGTTGTACACTCCTACTTCAGAACAACTTAATTTATAATCTATATTTACCACACACATGAGCATCACAATTACATAACAAAAACCACTGAGTTCAGAGCATGGTAGGCCAACTGCTAGCTTCATCATGAAACCCGTAACTAATAATTCACCAGTATTACTATCTCCCTTAATGGTTACTTACCGCACTCCTGGCAATTCCAGCTCATTATTCTCTTTCTATCAATAAGATAGGTGTCACACCAGTAACTATTTGGCAATTCCATGAACCAGTTTTATACCTTTTCACTCCGACTAAGGTTTTGTTCAGGTTGGAGGCTATCTATCTAGCATTTGGCATCTTGTTTTGCTTACTGACACCACACACACATTATTACAAGACAATGAATTATATCAATTATACATTCACATTTTTCATCCACAAAAAGTTAATTCATAAATATGTCTAAATCTTACTCACTAAATCTCATGGAAATATAATCAATAACTAAAAAAGCTTGAATGTCGGATTAAATTAAGGCACACTTTACGATATGAATCAGTCCCAGGCTATTACTATAGAAAAATATGAGCTTGGATCTCAAAGCACATTGCTTTTTACACAAGTGTAATTTCTCATAAAAGTCGGGCAAATGAACAGACGCTCCGAATTGACTACTAAAAATTGGATCTGGACCCAATTGCGCGCACCCACACAAGTTTATAATACAACACTTGAAAAAAAAATAAGTACCTCATTTCATATCCATTACCTAATAATAACAACACAACAATAGTATTTACAAGCGGACCTAATCCATGTGTGAGCACATTACCATAATTATTCTTCAGCCATAATAAAATCGGATGTAACTTGTTGGGACTATTTTTTTCTAAATGCATTAGTTACAATTCAACCACACATTTTGAGGCAAAATTGATCTTATGTTGTCTGATACATAACCTCCACTCAAGTATCTATGGCTTATTAATTTGTTAAATTATTTAGAGACTTAATTGCACTTATATAAAACATCAACATATTCAATTTCCCTGGTCAGCATGTTTACTTAAGGCTCTACCAAATATTTGAGTTTTAAGGGAGATACACTGGTCGCGGCAGTTACAAAATATGTATTTTACTTTTCTTAGGATCAGGTCGTGCATGTTACCTACTCCACTACAACATTCCACTGTACTATGGGGTGTGATTCTGTACTGTAAGGATATCTATTGTCAGGACTTTTAGACGGTATTAAAAACAGTAATTGGGTCATGGTTTCCTAATAGCATTGTAACAATGTTTTCTCTATAAACACTAACCTGTACTGTCTTGGTTAGTGGTTTTTTTTTTATCTCAATGTCTATTATGATAAACAAAATAATTTAGCTGCCCCATGCCGTTTCGCCGTCTTACTGTATTCCTATAGCAGAGGAAGAATTTACGATTGCGACTCACAAGCAAGTGGCTCAACTGCCACTGCGTTTCTCAGTAACACTACTCTCTCTCTTCTCTTTCTCTCTTTCTAGTTTTTCTTAGTCTGTCTTTTTCATTCCCTGCAGTCTTTTTATAAAATTGAATCATTAATAGCTAGTATTAAATCTAGAGTACCATTAAGCGCATTAGAGTAACTATCAAGTGTTTCTAACCGAAAAAACCTGTACACGTTATTATTTGTTTCTGATGCAAAACTCGGGGGTGAAGCTGCTGTTAGGCCTTTTTTCACTATCCTAAAGTGTAAAGCGTTCGTTACAAGATGCTACGACGGAAAGTATGGAAAAAAAAAGGGGGGATCTACCGTCGAGTATCAGTCATTGTGATCAGCTCCTGGTTATTATACCTTTCTTCACTTTCACTTTTATTGAATTAATTAGTTAGGGCTGTTACATGTCAATTCCTATTAATTTATATATGTGGGTTTTAGAAATGTTTCAAGACCACACATGTTAAAATTAGAAAGGAAAAATTTGGCATGGGAATAGGTAGTGCTAGTCTATTAGTTCTCAGAATTTTATTTACCCATTTTGTCATCAGGTAATGCTAACACCTGAGGTGACAGGCCTTTAAGCTGTTTATTTTTCCTAGGTGGCACATTTTGCCATTTTTTCTCCTCCTCTTCATGATTGTTGTGTGAGCTTCGTTTTTGCATACAATTCATGCAAGTTGGCCACCGGTAAATAGCATCCCGCCCTTTTGATGCGATCGACTGCAGCTTCATTACTCTCTAGTTGGCTGGATCTTATGTCCAGTTCAAGCCTCAATGTCTACTCTTGCCACACTATCTTGTGAATTACTCAGATGCAGTCTCCGCCAAAATGCTTATTTTGCACCAATATGCTAGTTGCTACTTGTAGAAGGATATATTTCGGGATGTGTCCATCTCTCCAATGTGAAACACCCACATGGCCAGGCCTGGAATTTAGTCTACACACAGTCTAAAGAACTGTATTATAAAATGCTTTGAAGCACCTGTGTTTATTAAACGTGTTGTTAGATGACGTGTCGTCACAATTGTTATTTATTATGTTTAGTTTTTATCAATAGCCATTGTGCTCGATAGGTAGATATCTTGCTATTCGTGTTTTTGTGCGAATGGTGGAAGTAACCTTGTTAGTCTCTCAACAAGTCTCCAACTTTGAATTGGAGTGTTCGAACTATACATTGCTTCGTATTCATAGAGTTCCACACATCTTTATCTCCACGGTTTACTTTAACAAAGAGCTACGATCAAAATAACATATCATTGGCATTCAAATTAATTTCTCTCATTAGTATCTGTCGCAAGATATCAATTAAAGTTTCCTCAGATTAATATCCCTGTGTATCGTTCTCAAAATGTCTGACTGTTTTAACAACGCGATTGCCAATGTGTCAGTCATTCCGGTTCATGATCGCACGCACCATAGGTTTGGCGTTAATAGTTAAGCTTATGATAACTTATAATTATAGTTCTTACATGCACGTATACTTTATTGAGAAGAAAACGACGAGTTATTCATCAAAAAATATTGGATGGACCTCGATACCTGCATACATACATAAGACAGAATCCCATCCGACATTATGGCCTATAGATCAAGGAGAAAATCGCGACTCCATTTGATGCTATATTGGGAGTTATGGAGAATCACGTACATGCCCTGACGGTATTTCTAAAATATGTAAGGGTATAGTAAGACGGTTGTATGCAGGTAGCTTAACAACGCCGCGTCATGGTCTAACATAGACTAATATTACCGAATCGACGTTCATAAAATAATTCTTTAACGCTGCAAGCATTTGCTTTGGCGGTACAATCAATATGTTAGCGCAAAATTTCTGAATTGCGTTATACCAAATTGTAGTGGGCCAAAATGTCATGCAGGTAGCATAGAGGTACAAATCGACAACCGCGTAAATGGGTCTCTAAAACTTAAATTGTATATAGATTTAATAACACACATATACATACCCGTTCACATTATATTAAATATATTTCAAGTGAGCAAAAGGCATCTTATCGTTGGCGGCACATAAATATGTTAACGAGCGTAACTCGTAAAATTGGTAATAAATATTGTAGTGGGCTGAATGCAAGTATTTATAAACCATGAATACCCAATAGTTTTGTCTACGTTCATGGATATACCAACGTATTATCATTTTTACTAATAAAGCAATATGTGACCATATATGTTAATCGCTTTAATAAACATATAAGATTAATTCATTGCATTATAATCTGTAATGGGTAGTCAACGAAAGGAGTGTATACTAACAGTTATATTCTTCATCGACAAAATGTTGACACATACGACACTGTTAATCTGAAACAGATTGTCAGATGGTCGTTGTTCAGTGTACCTAACAATGTCACTATAATTATAATATGGAAACCATATAAAACTAAGTTATTTGAAAAGGGAATGTTTAACAAGTCAAAGAATAGGATAGCAAAAATATCATCTTAATTATACTAATAGGTGATTCTTAAACTTAAACCTTAAGTATGTAGGTTAATTAATCAATGTCATAAGGTCTTACGCTAATTAAATTTATTGAAGTACAGTAAGTAATTAAAGTAATAGAGTAATTTAGAATCATAATAGATAATGTGTATCAATAAATTTAAATGTGAAAGATCTATCTAATTAGAAACTAAATTACATTAACTTATATACTAAGAAAGAAAAATTATACATAACATCTAGTGTATAAATATGAAACATAAACGTTAAGTTAAAGTGAATAATAATAATAATAGGCAATTGGTACATGTCTTAATTAAAACCTAATTATCGTAAATATGTTACTTATTGTTTACTAATGTTTATTTCAAAGAATTTATTCGCATAATAGTCTTGAGAACACAAGGTGTCAATCATGATAGATATCCTATTATTTTCTGGTCATGTAACCAATGTCACCCGTGTGTTGCCGGGGCCCGAAAGGGGAGCAAAGAATAGTAACACTGCACCCTACCACGCATGTCGTAAAAAGTGACTAAGGAGGGTTGGGCATGGGGCTGTTTACCCCATCCCATAAAAACTTCGCACAGTGGGCTGATCACCTGCTTGCCAACCAATCTGATTACGGAAACAGCGATAGATTGTTTGGTCTGTTTCTGTTCCACAAAGACGCCACTAGGTGTGGTGGAAACAGCGATAGATTGATCAATTTGTTGTTGCCCTAAGACGCCACTAGGCGTACTGGCCACATACTGCTTTGCCGGTTGGTGGCTAAGGATGGAAGAAGAAGAGAAGATGTAACCAATGTATCTAATATGTCAATGTAGTCCATAACAAATAACGTAAATGTTAAAAAGACTCCATGGAATGTGTATACCGTAAACATTCCCACTAAGATCGAGCGTAGAGTGCTGGTAAATCGCACCGTACACATTGACAGATCGATGGACACAAACATAATCATGTAATCAAAAAAGTCAGCAATGGGTATTGAACCAAATTGATGTAATATTTGAAAGCTCCATATGAATTATCGAGAAATAATTGAGTCAGTTGTTAAGTGTGTTCATATCATAAACATATCTCGACATGAAAATGATTCGAGACCATTACTTTAATCCAGCGTTGTCATCTGAGCATACGCAGTGCATAACGAATGTCTTGACTTGAGACGTAATTTGAAAATACGATTTGTTGTTTGAAAATGTCAAATTAGAGCATCAGCAATGAAATGTACGGTAGGTACAATGAATACAAATTGCTGTCCATAAATGTCCAAATGTCCTGTAATTCGCTGTTGATAGTCATAGTTCAGCAACATATTATAGAAGATTGAAATGATCAATCTTACTTACTTAGTTGTTCCCCTTCTACCGTGAGGTGTAGAGGTTTGGAAGAGAGAGCGCCAGACTATCCTATCAGTTGTCTTCCTCCTGGCCTGGTTCCATTCTAGTCCTTGGTCCTTCAAAGATTGTCTAATGTTGTCCTCCCAGCGGACTCTGGGTCATCCTGGGGGTCTGGCTCTTTGTTTCCCATGCTTGTCGTGGTAGCCAATCTTCTCCCATTCTGCAGACATGGCCAAACCATCTTAGTTGGGATTGTTCTACTTGGGTCTGCAGGGGGTGGGATTTTAGGCCTTGACATATCGTCTGGTTGCGGACCATGTCTCTTCTTGTTACTTCAACCACCTTCTTCAGATACCTCATTTCTGAGGTTTGGATCTGGCTTTTGTGGGTTGTAGTCATTGCCCATGACTCGCATCCATATGTCAAGACTGGGACATAGGTGGAGCGGTATACAGCCATCTTCGTTTTCTTACCAACCTCTCTATTGCTGAGGAATCCTCGATTTATGTCCTGAAAAAGTCTCCCAGCTGCTGCTTTTCGAGTGGCCAACTCTTCTTTGATGCCTCCCTTTCGGTCTATAATAGCTCCGAGATATTTAAAGTGGTCGACCTGCTCCAGGACCTGTTCTCCCAGCTTAATCTGATGTCTTCTTTCTTCTCGTGATATCACCATGGATTTTGTTTTAGAGCTACTTATGACCATCCCTCTCTTCTCCAGCTCTTCCTTCCAGACTTGCAGGTTGGATTGGAGATGTGCCTCTGATTTAGCAATCAGGGCAACATCATCAGCAAATGCCAGCTCTGAAATACATACCTGTCTCCTCTTCCAGTACCCCACTGAATACTTTCTTGTTCTCTCCTTACATGACTTGATAACATCGTCCATGAGGAGTATGAAAAGATAAGGTGACAGGATATCACCTTGTCTTACACCAGTGGTGGTCCTGAACTCTTCTGACTTATGGTTTGCTGTCCTCACATAATTCCTGCAAGACTTGTAGAAGCTCTGTATAGCATGAATCAGAGGTGCTGGAATGTTCTTCCTTGCCAAACAGTCCCAAAGTTTGCTCCAGGGGATCCTGTTAAACGCCTTTTCCAGATCTATGAAACAAAGATGGATCTCACTCTTATACTCAAGGGCTTTTTCACTCAGCTGTCTGAGTGTGAAGATTAGGTCTTGAGTACTTCGGTTTGCTCGGAATCCGCACTGGACCTCATCCAATTGTGGCTTAGCTAGGCATCGGAGTCTCTGCTCTAGGATTCTAGAGTAGATTTTACCAGGAAATGATCAATCGCGATGACTTATTATTCCGTCAAATGTTATTAAATCCATATTACTGTTTTGTGGAGATACGCATATTTATTTCACATCAAACCACCATGAAACTGGAACGTATACATCATCGGAGTCATGCAGTATTTATGTGTTTGACTCAAGAACCAGTACGTTCATGACATATATTCAATTACGTAGCCAATTAGACTTGCATCATCATTTTACATATGACGTGGAAATAACATTCTTTGAACTTGAAGTGGTTTCAATCGAAAATTTGATCCTGAACACGACTTGTGCCAAAACCAAGATTGCCTGCATCTGACGAAGAATAGTAAATTTGGTAAAATCTGTATACCTCAACGTAGGAGATTTAACAAAAATTTCCCAGAAAATTAATAAGCGCAGTATTGTATTCTTCTTCTTCTCTTCTTCCATCCTTAGCCACCAACCGGCAAAGCAGTATGTGGCCAGTACGCCTAGTGGCGTCTTAGGGCAACAACAAATTGATCAATCTATCGCTGTTTCCACCACGCCTAGTGGCGTCTTTGTGGAACAGAAACAGACCAAACAGTCTATCGTTGTTTCCGTAATCAGATTGGTTGGCAAGCAGGTGATCAGCCCACTGTGCAAAGTTTTTACGGGATGGGGTAAACAGCCCCATGCCCAACCCTCCTTAGTCGCTTTTTACGACATGCGTGGTAGGGTGCAGTGTTACTATTCTTTGCTCCCCTTTCGGGCCCCGGCAACACACGGGTGTTTGTATTCTTCAGTCCATATTAATTAACAAGCATGCCTTTCCATAAAAGAATAGACAATATACTAACTCATGCTGAATTGGCTGAGCAAAAGTAGAACAAGCAAAGAAGTTACTGTCTATCTTAGGCATGGTAACATTAACGTACTGACAAAAGGACAAAGTGTCATAGTAGATAAGATGATATCTATTCGTACTAAAGGTTACTAAAGCCTCACCATACCTGTTATTGGTAGGTGACAACAGACGTACAAACTTAACGTCTGCAGTACAATTAAAGAACTTGCCTAGCGTCTGCCATGTAGTTCCTAGTGGCAGATTGCGTTCTAAAATAGTGCGAGAATATGCACTTTTCCTAATATAATTAGTTATATTGTCACTAAAATGTGAGTAAGAATGAAGTGAATGTTGAGGCATATTAGAAAAATCAATTTTTTTCATTCTCATTAATGTAGTATCATTATTCAATGTTGTATCATACTGATAGAACTGAGTATGATACCTAACAATATGCCCGGCAGTATGTGTAAAACATGTCCCATACGACAGCTTATTAGGCAAAGTGAAAACTTTGTTGACCAAATTAGTGGTTTCAATTTAACTATCTGAGTTACATCTAACTCTGATGATGTTAATTTTATTAGTAAAAACCTTACTACTTTTGATAACATCAATAGTTTTAATAAGATTAGATTCACTATTATCATGTCGCCAAGATTTTGTAGCTTTCACAGTTGGTAGAGGTAAAGACAATTGTATGTCAGGAAAAGAAGATTCTTCTTCCTGAATTAAGGATAGACCAGAATAATGACAATAGGTAAGTACGTTGTCATCGAGATTATGAAAAGAAAGTTGTAAATGTTTAGGAAGAGCATGAAACACCCCAAACATATTACTAGAAAGATTAACCAATGATAACTGAGAGTGAAGAGTCATATCCGAATGGGACATGACATGTATACGCATGTCAGTGGTGGAATGAAACATCACTGTCTCATGAGTAGTGCAATGAGCACTGGACATCGTATTCAAGACAAAAAGTAAGAAAATAATCAACATCATTTTTCAAAGAAAATGTGCGTGATTAAATGTTGAGAAGCCTCTAACTATCTGAGTGTATGTTAAACAAGATGTCAATAGTATACCTGTGAACAGAGGCCACAAATATAAATAGAAAAACTTGCATAAGGTAATAGTTATATCAGATATGTATCTGCATATTGGTACATCATAAGATGTACACACAACAATGTCAACCTGAGTGACAGTTGATGTGCATGTAGTGTTAATGTCACTACTTCTTGGAATATCACTCCTGACATCACCATTATTATAATTACATGGGAGAGTCTCATCATCCTCCTCAGTTTCCAGAATGGTACACAGACCAAAATTGGAAAACAATGTGCCACATGCATTCAATTTGTTGGCACAAAATCGAGTCATAGCAATGACAGCGTTAGCATTGCCATAGGGCTGCAAATTATTTTCTTCCCAATCCACAATATCCTCTGGCGTGCAATCCTTACTACCATGGATGCAACCCACCGTAAGGTCAGCAGCTGGATTTTGCAACATACATACTCTGACTTTACCTGAAAAAAATGGTGTATGTACATCTATTATGGCAGTAGGGTAGTACTCAATAGTACCACCGAATGTGATACACTTAACACATTCATTAGTTGAGCAATTAGGATGTACTAAAGACTGTCTAATGCCTATGGTGGTTGACCCAGAATCTCTCAACACTGATACCATTGTACCATTGACAATCCTCTGTTGAAGATCAAAGTCCCTGTACTGTTGTTCGCGGAGAGACTAACTGCCGGAAGAGGATGTACACACTTCAACACCGTAGGGATGTCTTTCTGCAAAATAGTTAGGCATTTTCGGCAACGATTTGCCACATCAACATCAACTGCACAACATGAAGAAGAATGAACCAGATTATTATTGTCTTGATTACTCAAGGGTGTACTGCTAGTCAGTGCTGCCCCTGCATTGTGTTCGAACCGTTGTGGTCCACGTGAATTAGATCATTGTCGGTGACGATCACCGGAATTATTTTGTTGTCTACCATTATAACTATTGTTTCTGGATCTATAATTTTGATTATTATTATTCCAGTTATTGTTTCCATTATTATTCGTAGTGAAGTTATATGGTTTCTTCCAGTTTGAACTTTGTTTAAAGTTGTTGTTATTTCTGTATTGAGGTGACTGATGTCTGGATTGTTGTCTACCTCTATTGAAATTATCACTCTTGTTGTAATTATTGTGTTTATAATACTTATTGTCATTATTTCTATTATGCATAGAATGTCTATCAAGACTTTGAGCTCTTGCCCTATGATTACCGTTCCACGCTGCAGCTGAAGCAACTGGTAACGCCTCTCTCAGTTGAGTATTACGAGGGGCGGTCGAAAAGTTTTGCACTTTACTAAGAAAGCGTTAAGACAGGCGGGATTGCTGTGTATCATTGTAAAGACACACTATTGGTTTACATTTCCCGCAAGTACATGGCACGCGCGGGATGCCGTGTGAAAGAGAAATTGGCGGGAAACTGGTTCAGTTGTGTATGAAGCGGTGTCATGGACAAAAGGAGCATCGAGCTGAAACATCCGCACAGATGTTGGACATTTGCAATGCTGACGAAGATGATTGTTTTCATAGACTGGTTACTGTGGACGAATGTTGGGTGCATTTCTATGACCCCGAGACTAAAAACCAGAGCAAACAATGGAAACATTCCTGTTTGCCACCACCAAAAAAGGCAAAGATGGTACCCTCTGCGGGAAAGGTCATGCTCACCATCTTTTGGGACTGCCGCGGGGTAATACTCACCGACTACCTTCCTTGTGGCTGTACTTTCAACTCCACGTATACCAAAGCTTTCTCTAGAAGTTACGAGAAGAAATGAAGCGCAAAAGACGTGGGATGCTGTCCAGAGGCGTTCGTCTGCTTCAGGACAATGCGCCGGCTCATGCAGCTCATGGCTCCATCATGCTTGCCCAGCAGTGCGGGTATGAAATCATGCCCCATCCAGCATTCTCACCGGACTTGGCACCGAGTGACTTCTTCCTGTTTCCAAACATGAAGAATCCGCTTCGTGGACGTCGTTTTTTCTAACGACCAGGACTTGATTACTGAACTGGAGACATGGTTCCGGGCCCAGACGGGGGGTGTTCTACAATCAGGGCATCAGGAAGGTGAAGAAGAGATGGGAGAAGTGCATTGCCTTGAGGGGTGAATACATAGAGAAGGACTAAAGTTCACACCAATTTCCAGGTACGTGCCTTGACTCCTTCATACTAAAGTGCAAAACTTTTCGACCGCCCCTCGTAGCTATACAAGAACCTAGGTGTGCAGTGCAGTAATTGACTGCGATTTCTTCTAAAGCAGATATAGTGGGTGGTTTGCATTCCTGTAGAAATGTTACAAAAATGGTGTGCTTACGGAGGATAGAACTTTATCCGTAAGCAATAAATCTACTAGTTTATCATAAGATTTATCAACCCAGCGAGTTCAACCCATCTATTAAAAGTAATGCGTATCATAGCAATAAATGCGCCCGCGTGACGCAGTTGATGTCCCTAATATGTTATAAATACCGGACGCCTTCCGACTTAGATTCCATTGACTAATAAGCCATACTAGTTACTTGGAAAGAGAATGGGAACGCACATCTATGGTACATAACCATTACCTTAAAGATAGATACAGCACAATTACACTCATGGACCTAATTCATTTACAACGACGACCTGACAGATAATACTTTACCTCAAATACGTCTTCTGACTCATTAGCTCTTGTGCAGCCAATTCACGCTTCAAATCAGCTTTATTTTTTCTCATTATCAATTCTCAATTACACCCTTTCAAGTGTCAATACCTATCTAAACTTTATCTTAAAAATTTTCCCAGCGCTAAATTGTCCCCCTTTGGCAGTTCTGCACTTGCAATATACTAGTGAGTTATTGTCATTACAAAAACATTTATCAAATATAATTTTAATATCATTACTAAAGTCGGCTATGTTAACTCATTACACCATTATTTACTCCAGTCACACCTCATGCAAGCATATGCGATGATATGACCTACTGTGATCATTGTCGAGAAATTCAGCATACCTATTAACGTGCTTGCAAAACATTTATTGATAACCGCTCAAAAATTCCTCTACTCCCAATAACCCATGTTACCAATTTACTCTCCCTACTTCTCCCTTCCCCTACTTCCTTGTAGCTTATCCTATCGAAACTTCTAGTGCCAATTGTGAAATTATCTCACAGTCCACTAAATGTTCCCTTCATCTAACAGAGATCAACAACAGCCCTCTAATTTTCATCGTTATCCTTATAAAGTAGAAGCGACAGTACTAAATGCAGCTTATACCCTTCGACATAAGTAACACAATATGACACCTCTTGACTCTCATGCTACTAATTATGTATAATTATTGTTATCTTGAAATAACCCCGTATTTAAGTCCCCATCGATTCTTTTATTACTTTACTGTAGAAAACAATGTATGGAAATCAAAACGAGGAAGAAACTGTAACCATCATTATAAAATATACAGTAAACCACTGAACTCTAAATAGCTCTAATATTACATATACAACCAGGAAATCAACGCACACACTCCAACATCATCCTCACCATTTACATAATAGATCTCAAACTATATTACATAACACGACAGTAAACAACCATGATACCCTTCATATTCCCCCACATCAAACGGTAATAAAATAAACATGACAATAACAATCACCAACATCGTACATAAACACTTGGACATATCAGAAATTAACAATTCACGCAAATGGAGTGGCTTACCCAGGGTTCGAACCGAACTAGTTACACAAAATACATCTAATCCGCTACAACTATAAATAAAAAATCAAAACAGCTAGGAATCCCCATAAATTCATAACTAAAATACTAACTAAATAATAAAACAAAACAACACCTCAAGCAACCACGGAAAGTAAAACAAATGGGCTAAACCAGCCACTTCCATGGACAAAAAACTCTCACCTGTGTCTCCACACAAACTACTCTAAACACCTGGTCATTCTACACAACATCAATAGACTTGTTGTGTTATTAATGTATTTATACAAACTACACACCCACACTCTACCAATCAATCCCTAAACAACTTATATCTTAAGTCTTTTCATTAACTCAACCACAGTATCAAGGTCAAATTCGTTTGTTTGGACCTCACTTATCACTGCTGTACCAGAGGAACAACATAACGATTGTATCCCCCTCACTTGCTTCATCCACAACAAAATCCCAACATCAGTCACACCACCATCCCAATACAATTCATCGGTGTTCCTTCTGTATATCACACCTTAGACTCAGCCCTTTACAATTATCCCTATTGGGGATCACTAACACAACATGAGGGTGGTCAGGTGACTCCATTTCATTGGTCTACACTAGGTGACCTCTATCCTTCTCATCCAGGTATCGGGGTTCGAACTGGGTAACGACCATCCACTATACTAACTGTTACTTCTATTAAAACCATCATCGCAGTATTACAAAAACCTAATTTATCTCTCCCCCCCCCGAGTGCCTGACCCCTATACCTTTATGTATGTCTAATATTAATTTTTACTCGTCTTACAGCCTCGGGTTTCTTCCTTTGGTGTTTTTAATGTTTATACACAATACAAGAAACCTACCCTGTTATTATATACTGTCTTAGTTTTATAATTACTGGTCCAAGTATATCAGGTCTTTGTATTGTTTGGACTGACATAATACAAGTGTATAGAGGAAACAACAGAATGTGATTGGTCATTTATTGGGTGAGTTGCCCATGTATACTTCCGGTGTTGTTCGAGTTTCACAATGATGAATAGTCAGTAAAAGCATCTTTATTGGGGATGCCTGTTGGCCGTGGGGTCAGTTGTATTAATTTGGTGTATAGTAGGCGGGAGTTGGTGTACGGAAGTACGGGGGTTCGAACCCCTGGGTAAGCCACTTTCTTTTTTAATCATGTTTCAAGTGTCTAACTTCTTTCATATTACGAGTGCTGAAAACATACCTATTTATAGTAATAAAATACAATTAAGTTAACAGTCCAAGGTTACCCTTATATGTGTTATTCTGTTTTACAATACAGAGTCCTTTCACTCTGTTCTATACTATGTCCACTACATAAGTCTTCTAAAAAAAAATTTAAAAAATAAAAAAAAAAAAAAAAAAAAAAAAAAAAAAAAAAATAAAAAAATGAAAAAAACACAAACTTGATGAAAAAAAAAAACACAAACAGAAAAAAAAAAAAAAAAAATAAAATGGGCTGAGGGTTGCCCTCTAAAGAAATAACTAACATGTTGTCTAAAAAATAACCAAACTGAAAAAATAGTCAACAGCTAAAAATACAAACAAAATTTTTTGGGGTCAAAAAAAAAAATGGCAAAAAAAAATGTCAGTATAAAAAAAAATGAAAAGATAAAAAGGCGGAAAAAAAAAAAAACGGAAGGTAAAAAAAAAAAAATCACAAAAAAACAAATAAATAAAAAAAAAAAAAAAAAGAAAAAAAAAATAATAAAATATTCTGGTGAACAAAATAAAAAAAAAAAAAAAAAAAAAAGTAAAAAGAAACAAAAAACATAAAAAAACAAAAAAGAAAAATAAATAAAGAAAAAAATAAATTTCAAAAAAAGAAAAAAAACAAAAAAAAAAAAAAAAATAAACAAAAAAGAAGAAAAAATTAAATACCAGAAACCAACAAAAATAGGTTTGTTGACAAAAAAAAATAATAAAAAAAAAAAAAAGAACAAAAAAAATCAAAAAAAATAAGAAAAAATAATACAACTGGACATCTACTAAAACAAATTTAACAGAAAATAAAAGAATAACAAAAGTGGATAAAAACAAACAAAAAAAAAAAAAAATTCAAACAAAAAATAAAAAAATACGGGTGTTTGTCTTGTGTTTTCACATGTCCATTAGTCATATAACGGCAAAATCCTTTTTTGGGGTGCCTAAAACAAATAAAAAAAAAAAAAAAAAACATGCATTGTATAGCTATGGCAAAGTATGTGTACGGAAAGGTACGGGGTTCGAACCATCGACCAATATAGCACGAAAAAAAAAAAAAAAAAAAAATAAAAAAGAAAAAGTAAAAAAACAACAAAATAAAATAAAAATTATAAAAAAAAAAAAATAAAAAAAAAAAACAAAAAAATATAAAATTAAAATTAATTCTACAATTTACAGGCAAAAAAAAACAAAAAAAAATAAAAGTAAAAAAAAAAAAAAAAAGGACAACAACAAGAAAAAAAAAGTGCAAACGAAAAACTTCACTTAACAAACACATTACAAAAAGATGAAAAAATATAAAAAAAAAAAAAACTAAAAATAAATAAAAAAAAAATGCAAACTCACAATAATAATAAACAGATGTAAATCAAAAAAAACAAAAACAAAAAAAAAAAACAAACAAAAAAAAAACAAAAAAATAAGATAAAAAAACAAAAAAAAAAACAATAAAAAAAAAAAAAAAAACTAAAAAACAAAAATAACAAAAATTAATTTTGCAAAAATAAAAAAAAAAAACAACAAAAAAAAAAAAAGAAAAAAATAAAAAAATGGAGGAAAAAAAAAAAAAAAAGTGCAAAAATAAAAATGTAATCATAAAAAATAAAAAAAACAAATCAAAAAATTTGAAAATAGTTCAAAAAAACTAATAATAAGAAAAAAAAAAACAAAAACAAAAATATGATTAAAAAAAAAAAAAAAAAAAAAAAACAAAGAAAAAAAAAGAAAAAAAACAAAAAAAAAAAAACGTACAAAGATATAGAAGTTGTAACAAAAAACAATAAAAAAAAAAACCTCAAAATGCTAAAAAAAAAAAACTTAATAAAAACAAATATAAATATAAAATAAATAAAAAACAAAAAAACTTACTGAAAAACAAACACCACAAAACAAAAGCAGAAATGGATAAAAAAAACAAAAAAAACATATGTAAATAACTGAAAAAAAAAAAAAATAACAGAATGAAGAAAAAACAAAAACTTAAATATAAAAAAAAAAAAAATAAATCAATCATAATATAACTAAAAGAAGAAAATATAAATAAAATATAAAAAAAATAAAAATATAAAAAAATTAAATTATAATAAATAAATGAAATATTTTAATTATAAAAAAATAAAGAATTCAAACAAGTCCACCAACATCAAATACAAAAAAAAAAATTACACAAAACAAGAAAATAAATCAAGTTACAACACCAACAATAATTAAACAGATTAAAAGATATGAACTAAAAATTACATATAAAAAATCAATTATATTACATTAGATCTATAAAAACAAAATAAAAAAAAAATAATAAATTATTAATAAAATAAGTCAAAAAAATCTAACTGTAAAAACGCGATAAGAAAAAGTAAAAAAATATAAGTAATCGAAACAAAACAGACAAACACATGTTTGGTAAGCATACACAAAAACTTCAAAAAAAAAAACCAAAAAAAACTCCCTGCGTAACTTAAAAAAAAAAAAAAAAATTTCCATCAAAAGTAAAATAACTCAAAAAAACATTAAAACATATCAAAGGACAACGAACAAAAAATTTGGCACAAAAGTTAATATAGGAAAAGATGCAACGTATTAATAATATCAAAAGCGATGAAGATCAACAACTAAAAAAAAAAAAAATAAAAATTAAATAAAAAATTATAAAGGGATAACAAAATCGTTGTAAAAACAAAAAAAAAAAATACGCCGAAAAATGTCATAAAAAAAAGACAAACTAAAAAAAACATGGTAAAAAAAAAAAAAAAAAACAAAAAAAAAAAAAAAAAAAAAATTAAACAATAAATAACAAAAAAAAAAAAATTCAAAATAAAAAATAAAAAGAAACAATATAATAAAGGCAACAAAATTCAAACCAAAAAATGTCTAAGTAAATAAAAAAAAAAAAAAAAAAAAAAAAAAACATAATAAAAAATAAAAAAAAAAAAAAAAAAAAAAAAAAAAAACAAAATAC